>CM030361.1:304196821-304604723 GCA_017893485.1 Hemerocallis citrina
AGTTGGTAGTAGGGGGGTAGGTTACTAGGTGGTGGCTGCCATGGTGGCCTTTGATATCCCCCACGACCACCTTGATATCTTGGTTCAACAATCTCATCTTCATGGAGTCTAGCTAAGCTAATTGCGTCCGCTAATGTAGTTGGTTTATGTGCTAGTACTTCTCTACGGATATCAGGTTTTAACCCCGAAATGTAGTTGCTCAAAATGTGATTAGTGGATAGACCCTTGGTCTTGTTGATCAACATATCGAATTGATCCTGATATGCTGCTAGTGTGGTGGTTTGAGTGAGTTTAAACAGCTGGCCTGTATGATCTACAAATGGAGAAACCCCAAACCTGATATCTAACTCCTTTACAAATACCTCCCAATTTATAAAATCACCATTTTCATATTTATATTGAAACCAAGCTAATGCTCTGCCATCGAGATGGAATGATACTATATGCAGTTTTTGTTCTGTAGGGGTTTTATGAAATGCAAAATATTGGTTCGCTTTGAACAACCATTTCATAGGGTTATTGCCTTCAAATCTAGGAAAGTCTAGTCGAGGATTTTTGAAGTAGTGCTCATGCTGTGATGAAGGGGAAGATGATCTTACAAAGTTTGGGTTACCTGATGAAACAGTACTCCTTAGCAGATGATCCAACTTCTCCTCAATAATTTCAACTCTATTAAGCTTTTCCTCCATGATTGTAAATCGTTCCATGTTGCTTTCCATGGCTGCAAATTGTTGAAACATTTCTGAGAACTGCTTCTTTTGTGTATCAACATCATTTGCTAATGCTTGCAATTGCTCAGCTTGAATGCGAGTAGTCTCCCGTAGGTCTTCTACTGATCGTCTCCCTTCCGCCATTGCTAGAGCTCAAGTCAGTGAAAGCACCAAATTGATACCCCCAAATAAATGTTCAGATCTACTTCAAGGCAATCAACACTGGAGTATCTATTTCTCCCAACTTCAACACTTGTAATTCACTAATATTGATGAAAAGGAATCACAGCTCAAGAAACAGAGGATTACACAGGAGGGTCTAGAAGAAAGAAGAAGGTTGAACAAGGAAAGTTTGTTAGAGGATTCAAGAAGAAGATAAATTTTGTTACAATTTTCATATCCAGCTCACACACACCTTATACTCTATTTATACCCAGCTGTAGATTCTTTTCACACCTACATTGCCTTTTCCCGCCAAGATCTCCTTTAGATTACCTGATTGTGTACCTGTGCACCATGTAGGCCATAGTACCTCAACCGATCAGGTGTGGTCCTCCTTCTGGAGCTCCTCCTCACTCCCGTACTCACATTCTCATCAAGTGCAGACTCAGTACCAGCATCAGGTGTGGACTCACCACCAGTCGACTTAGCACCAGCATTTGTATCACCAGTCGACTTAGCTCCAGCACTTGTATCACCAGTCGACTTAGCTCCAGCACTTGTATCACAACGGCATCGGAGAAGAAGAACACGACGACACCGACGATGGCAGCGGCGGTGGCTGCAGCTGAAGACGGCGACCTCTTCTGAAAAGATTAGTCCAAAGATCTCTCTCTCTTAATCTCAAAAATTAATTATAATATCTTAATATTGTTAGATCAAGATGAGTAATTTAATTAGGGTTATGGTTTATATCTCATAGCTGCATAAGATATTATACTCTGCTTATCAGTGATTGGAATATTATAGGGCACTGCCTCCAGATCAGCATTTATATAAGACAAACTGGGTTTAGGGTACTGGGGTTCGTGCCAGTCAACCCGATCCAACAATTAGCATACAACACGTACAAAGTACGTGTTGCCCCTATAGAACATTATACACAATAATATTCTATTATATTGAGAATATACCTACATATCCAACATCTTTTTCACGAACAATTAAAGAAACTGTAATTGATAAGGCACAGGAGATCTTGTAAGCCGTTTTGTTGATGGAGAGAGCATCAGGTTACGAGACAGCATCAGGTTCAAATGCTATCTCGAGCAAGGTTCTATAATTCCGGAATAACCATGTTAGATAGACTAGGAGTACTTCAATTTGATAGCAGTTGTGAATTGTGGACTAGATTGTGATACAAAACTGTCCTTAACTCAGAGAACCTACGATGTAACTCCCAACATTAGAGCATCCACAGTCGTTCAATGTAAAAAATGGCAAAATGCATATTTTGACAATCCATTTCGACGAAACACTGCAGTCGTCAAATGGCAAAAAAATGCATAAGTTCGTTAAAAAAGAAACAGACGAAACATGATGTTTCGTCTGTCATTAAAAAATAATTTATACAGGCCGAAACTTAGAAAATATTAATAAAAATTACGGGTAAGAGAAGAAAAAAATTTCGAAATAACTGGAGTCCGTGTTTTTTTGCAAAAACAATTTTTTAAAATAGTTTGTAAAAAATATTTGCAAAAACAATTTAATAATTTGCAAAATCAATTTAAAAATTTGCAAAAACAATTTACAAAATTTACAAAATTCATTTTAAAAATTATTAAAAAAAATAAATTGGATTTTGGGACGAAATATCATGTTCATTCCCACCCTTAAATTCATTTAACCGGTTATTCTATTTGGTTTTTAATTTTTTTTACTTCGGACGAAACATGATGTTTCATATCGTCCGATCAATTAAAAATATAATTAAATAATTCAGCTATAATATGCATTTTTCTGTTTCGAATGCTACTTCTTCCTATATACTATAGCCGAACTGTCAAAAAAATGCCAAAATAGCTCACGACTGTGTGCGCTACAGTAAATGAAAATGGCAAAAATGACAAACAAGCAAACCACTGTGGATGCTCTTATGATAGATTTGAAATTAGTATAAAAGCCATTTTGTTGATGTTGAAGGTCTTTTCTTAAAACAATTAAGTAGATTTTAAAAGTTGTATGTCATTGTTTTAAAAATTTTGACCAGTTATGAATAGATAATTCGAAAAGTATGTTAAAGACTCGAGATTAGGACCAGCTTCCTTCTAACATATTCCTATTATCATAAGACCAATACTCTAAACTTGGAAATTAAAGTTGAATGAGAAACGTAGAAGTTACAACTACTTAGTCAGTCTCATGAGTAGGCTTCCTATTACTAGGGAACGCCGAACACGCATCCAACGCTATCATGAAGCAATCTAATACCAAACTAAGCGTGATGAAATTGATTAGGAAACCTATGCTAGTAAATAAGTATTTTTCATAATCTGCATATAGCATAACTTTTTTCCACTAGTATAATGTACGTGCGATGCATGTCTAAAAAAATAAAGTCATTAAATTAAATGAATATATAACAAATAAAAAAAATAGTTTATATTTGAATGTTTTGATTTGGGCTACACGTGCGGTGCACATTTATATTTGTTGGATATGATTTAGACGTGTATTATGTAACACCCTATAATTTTAAATAATATTTTTGAGATTAATAAATGAATTGAAGTGATTTTTGTGATTTAATAAACACTTTTCTGAAAATTTATCTTTTACACGTGCAAAACACGTGCAAATATTTTCTTGAGAAACTCAAAGTCAGAAAATATTTTGAAAAAACCTAATATTTATTAGTATGTATTATTTATGAATTTTCTAGATTTTTTTATATTTATTTGGCATGTTTGCAAATATTACAAAAAGAGGGGCTTTTGTGCAAAATTATCACTTAGGGTAAAAACTCCAGATTTTCGAATTTCTAGGTTGAGAATGATGGCCGGCCAACTCAAAAGTAAAGGTTTTAATTTTTTTTAATAGATTTGGTCTATTTTGCTAATTTATTAAAGAAGGGTCTTTTTGCAAAATTGCCACTTGGAGGCCAAAAATTACAAAATCGATTTTTCTGGTTTGATATAGATGTCGGCCAGATCTGGAGATAATATTTTTGATTTCATCTTAATTAAATTGGTTAATCTAGTTACCTAGTATAAATGATCCAGATATGTAAAGATATATTCTACAAAAATATTTTGCAAAATCTTCTCAAAACCCCAATTACCCAGATTTCCGCTATTAAAAGGGCTGCTACAGCCATTTCTTTTATGCAAAAAAAAAAAGGAAATTTTTATTATTTATTTTCTTGGAATTTCGAAACAAGGATCTTGGATTTTTGCGAAAGGATGTGCTTTTCTTATTTCTTTATTATCTTCGTTGAAAATCTTCATTAAGGTGAGTGATATGTGTTTGATTTCTTATTATTTTATGCATGTTAAATATGATGATTTGTCTAGTAGAATACATGTTAGCTGATTGTAAGGTGAGGTATTGATGGATGGATAATTAAAAATAGAACATTTCATGAATAATATGCAATGGATGAATAAATTTATTATATAGATGACTTAAGAATGTTAATAACCTGGTAGAAATCAGAAGTATGTTGTTTTCTTTCATGTTCTTGCGGATTTGATTATATATATTGAGATTGTAAGATGTATAATGCATATAGTTGGTTAAAGGAAAGTTATTTACTGATGAGGAGTATGGACGATCTGTTTTGATGATTTGATGTGTAAAACTTCATAAATGATTGTTGTAGAAGCATATAATTAAGAACTAATTGATTCCATTAGTTGTATATGTGTTTAACAAATTGCAAGAGAGGGTTTGGGATCAAAAGATCAAGTCTTTATGCATTGAAAGATTGGGTTTTGACTTCGGATCTGATGTGCAGGATGAAAGCAAAAATTTTGTGTTTTTGCAAAGTTTTCGAATGGATCTTTGAATTATATTGATACTGAGATTGAATTGAACAATATACTACTCATATACCATGATTCTTGATGCTTTTAACTGATACATATACACATACATACACATATATATTCATGTTTTCCTGATTTGTAGAAATTTTGTTGAAAATTGCTCGTTTGTGAATTCGTTGAGAGTTTGATTTGATTTATGAACTCCAGTATGTTAGACAAGTTGTATTTGAATATCTCAGGGTTTTAGTTTTACAAATTCATGTTTTTAAAGAACTTGAACCATGTATCAGTTGAAAAGTGCACGAAATTTAAAGGGGCTGTTTCATGGTGGTCGACCGCCCAAGAACAACACTTGGAACGTCGGTCGACTACTAATTGTTTAGTTTTGAATTCTTGACATGTCAGTCGATCGCCCAGAGTTACACATGAAATGTCGGTTGACTGTCAATTGTGGATTTTTAGATTTTTAGCATGTTAGTCGACTGCTAGTTTTTTTAACTAGGCTGTCGATGTGCTGAATGTTTTTGTTGAGTTTTCGATGTTTTTCTTGAACGATTATTTTTTCGAACTTATGGATTATTGAACTACTGTTTTAGATGAAGTTTTTACTACAGATTACTGTATTTTACAGTGAGTTATGTTTTGATTATAATAAGAGTTTAACTCGTATTTCTATGACTTTAGAAAGTGAATTATATATGGATTTCGAGAGATATATATTTTCTGATTTTTCTACGACCTCAAAAATGTGAAACTCAGTGATTTAAGAGATTTATTCTCAGATTTTATTTTAGAAAATTTGTGAGTATTCAGATAAATTTGGATTTGTTTGATTTAAAGAAGTTTTCTCAATAAGAACAATTTGATGATGTAATTAAAAAAAATATTGTGAGATTTGTGTTGATATTTCCAGTTGTGAGTCTCTAGAGGTTGAGTAAGATTTCTATAAACCGGCAGATGAGATTTTGTGGATCTTGTCCAGTTGGGGCATTGGTGTTGTTTTAGTGGAATTAAGTTCGACAGGGTACACCAACTCTAAGGAGGGGGAAGTTGTGTTTTAAATAATAATAATCATCCTAAGGATAGACACTAGTGGAGATGTAATAGAACTTGATAAACGTAAGTATGAGCTCTTTTGTTAGTCCAACGGATGTATTCCAGGACTGTGTGTTGTTGTGTCCCTAGTATATTCGCGTGTCGAGGGTCAGCAGGCTTATTCACGGAATGTCTAGAGGACAGATGGTATGTTCGCGTGTTGAGGGTCGGCAAGCCTATTCACGGGATGTACTGTGTATCAGCATGTGTGAGGGTCAGCAGGCTTATTCGTAGGATACACGGCATGGAGGTGATTGTCTGGAGTTAGAGCTATGCTTACATAATGTTTGTGCATCGAGGGTTGTTAGGCCTATTCGCGGAGTATTCTAGATCTTGTTTCTATCACTGTAGTAGGATTAGTTGCATAATGAGAAATTTAACCCTATAAAGTGGAGAACGATTAGGGCTTACACCGGATCTATGTAGTATGGAATGCATAGAATCGGACAAGTATGCATTAGAGAGTCATATACTGCATTTATGTTTTCTTGACTTATTTTATGCGTGATGTTTTCCTGTTTTCCTACACTTGACACTTAGCTTAGTTTCACTTAATGTTTTATGCTTTATTTATCATTATTTCTTTGTCCGTTTGTTACTACTGTGGGAATGTGTTGGTTTCAAATTTATTCTTTATGCTTCATTTAAATTGTATTTCTTTTTAATGTCATTCACACCGTTATGGCTAACCCCTGTAGTTTTGGGGGTTAGGGTTATCTCTAGTGTCATGTTTTACAGGTTGGTACCATTAGCTTGGGATTGAATGGATGTGGTAGAATGATAATATGGCTGATACAAATTGTTAAAGAATGTGTTGTAAAAGAAAGAAAATGTAATTCAAGGTGTTAAATTTCCGTTTTGCTATGTAAAGAATTGATGTAATAAAACTTGAAATTTTTTCTGTGTTTTGCTATGTTTGTTATTACATTGAGGTAGATGGTGGAAAATGTGTCACGTATTTCTGAATTTATTTATTGGAAATTCGGAGCGCTACAGTGTTTGGTATTAGAGCATGCTTTAATAGTAATGATAAATATGGTATAAGAATAAACCTAAGTGGACACTAGAGCATGAGTACCTAGGTGTGGACATTAGAGTGTGAGTATCACATGGAATTAAAACAAGATGAAATGGTTTGGGGCATGATTGAGATTTTGCTATAAGGTATTGATGTGAATATGAATTGTGTTGTGATGCTCTAATCTTTTTTCTCATTTTGCAGTATCCAGTATAATGGCAGGACCCAGGACCAGGAATGGTGGAAATGGTGATGATGGGGCTGAGGGTTCACAAGGGGGCCTACTTGATCTAGAGACGGAAATTGCCAGGTTGTATTAGACCTTGAATACATTCATGGCAGCCAACATGACTCGAAAACAGAATCAAGGGGCCGGACTAGTGCTTGTTAATGCTGATCCAATTAAGCAAGTGGAGTCCTTCAAGAGAATGAAGCCTCCTGTTTTTGAAAGGCAGTCTGATCCAAATGAGGTTGATGCTTAGATCAGACAGATGGAGGTAAGCTTCGAGGTTTTGGAAACCCAGCAGGCAATAAGGTGAAATTGGCAACAATGCAGTTAGAGAAGGATGCTGACGTCTGGTGGCAGTCAAAAAAGAGGAATTTTGGGGGTGAACAGGTGACTTGGGAGGCTTTCTTTGAGGGGTTCAGGTATAGCTTCTTTCCTCTGGACATTCAGAAGAAGAAGGTAACAAAATTCTTGAACCTACAGCAAGGCAGCATGTCAGTGTTCGCCAAGCTGTCAAGGTATGCACCGAAGCTGATAGTTGATGAAGCGAAGAAGGCCAAGAAATTCGAGCAGGGCTTTAGGTTGAATTTGAGGTCTCGGATGACACTATTTTCCATCTGGGGATTTGATAAGCTTCTTAGGACAGCAGCGATGACAGAAGAAGTTATAGATCAATTCCAGAAGAAGTAGGAGACCTGGAACAGAAACAAGAGTCCAGCAGCAAATCAGAGTGGGAAGAAGTTTCCAGCGAAGCAGGGAAGGTTCAGTAGGCCAAAGCAGAAGGCGCCTGCATTTCACGGCGTGACTTATTTTAACTATGGAGAGGCAAACCACTATCAGTCAGCATGCACCAAACCACCTAAGGTACGGTCTTGTTATCAGTGTGGTCGTGAAGTGCATATCAGACCACACTATCCGTAGTTGAAGAAGGAAGATGCAGGCAGATGCAAATTCCAGAGGCAGGGGCGAGTGTTCACATTAACTGAGGAGGATGTGGGTAACTCAGAAGATGTGATCCAGGGTATGCAAGAATTTTAAATTCATTTATTTGTTGTATTAAAACTTAGTTTGAGAATAAATTGGAGATTTGAGTATCATTCTTCATGTAACAAGATTTGTCTTGATTAATGGAATAAAAAAAAGTTTTATTTGATACTGGTTCTTTGCATACATTTGTGTCGCCCAATTTTGCTAAAGTATTAGGTGTGGAACCTAAGGTATTTCCATGCAGAGTCTTGTCATTGGCAACACCATCAGGGAAGAATTGATTGTTGATCGGTATTATGAGGGCTGTGATATCAAGATTGGTGGGAGATTATACGACATTGGTCTCATCAAAGTGCAAGTCTTGGGCATGGATGTGATCGTGAGCATTGATTGGATGGAAATATATGATGCCAATATTGAATGCAAGAAGAAGAAGGTGTTAGTGAAGGCATCGGGAGGACCCGCAGTGACTTTTCATGGGAAAAAGAAGAACCCAAAAGTGGCTGCAATGGTATCTAAGTTGATATTTCCAAATGAAGTCAGAAGCATTCCAGTTGTAAGGAGATTTTCCTACGGTATTCTTGGAAGATCTACCTGGGTTACCTTCGCAGCGAGATGTTGAGTTATGCATCAATATTCAGCTGGAAAGTGCTCCGATTTCTAAGGCTCCATATAGGATGGCACCGGTGGAGCAGGATGAAGTTAAGAAGCAGATTGAGGAATTGCTGAGTAAGGGATTCATCAGGCCGAGTACTTCTCCATGGGTGCGCCAGTGTTGTTAGTGAAGAAGAATGATGGGTCAATAAGGATGTGCATTGACTACCGGGAGTTGAACATGGTGACTATTCAGAACAAGTATTCGCTTCCACGGTTTGATGATCTGTTTGATAGGCTTCGGGGAGCAGCTGTATTTTCAAAGAATGATCTGCGTTCAGGGTATCATCAGATCCGAGTTAAAGAGGAAGATGTGAGCAAGACAGCTTTCAGAACTCGTCATGGACTCTATGAGTTTTTGGTGATGCCATTCAGAGTGACGAATGCACCGGTAGTATTCATGGACATGATGAACCAGATCTTGTGGCCGTTTATTGATTCCTTCGTGGTGGTTTTCATTGATTGTATTCTGGTATATTCGAAGTCAGAGGAAGAGCACTCTAAACACTTGGTAGAGGTATTAAAGAAGTTGCAGGAGCATAACTTGTATGCCAAGTTGTCAAAGTGTAAGTTTTGGAAGTTCGAGGTAGCTTTCCTTGGTCATATCCTTTATAAGGAAGGAGTGACCACCAATCCTCAGAAGATTGAAGCAGTGAAGATTTGGCCCAAGCCGACGACAGTGAAGGAAGTCAGGAGTTTCATGGGATTGGCTGGGTATTACAGGAGATTAATTCAGGGCTATGCACAGATCGCAATTCCTTTGACGGGATTGACTCAGAAGAATGTGGCCTTCACTTGGATTGATAAGTGTGAGGTGAGTTTCCTAGATCTAAAGGAGAGGTTGACGACTGCGCCTAACCTAGATTTGCCGCAAACTGGGAAGGACTATGATATCTTTAGTGATGCATCACTCAGAAGTTTGGGGTGCATCTTGATGCCTGTAAACTCGTGATCTAAAAAGAAAGAAAATAATGTTCTTAGAGCAAGTCATGGACAGCAAGTAGAGAAAACAGAGAATAATAGGAACATTGTACATCAAAAGAAGGGAAGGGACGGGATCAAAGTCACTAGCAAAATTCAAAGATTGGCAATAATGTCAATGGTTTATGTTTAATCATGCATTTAATTAATAGTTTCAATTCAAGTCCAATGTTGATGACAGTATATGGGATCAAGCATGAAATGTCAAATCCAGATTATTACTCATTTTATTAGCCTATCTAGTGGACGTACTACTGCGTCACATTCTACAGGTTCGGCACAAGCACACAGTGAACGCTTTAGACTGATGGTGAATTCACATATTGTGTACTTGGCCTAGTAATTATTAGAAAAAGATTAGAACAATTAACTTTATCACAAAAAGGAGCATTAAATATATTTTTTGCTAAAAATTCAGGACAATCAAGTCAAGTAGAAGATTTAAGCGAAAATTAACTTGATAAAAATGAAGTGCATGAAAATGAATATGATAAAAATGAATCAAATCTTGTTGATGTGCATGATTTGAACGAAGAGCAACAAACTTTTCCGTTGGATATTTATGATCCAAGAAGTTGGGATAATCTTGATAACAAAACAAAAGATTTATTAGCAGAAAGAGGCCCCATAAGAGAATCTAATTTGAGCTTTCAATTTGATGGTAAATCTAGACATTTTCACGTGCACATTATACTCGAAAATTACCAAATAGTGAGAATCTAGATAGAAAATGGCTGGTATACTCTAAGAAGGAGGACAAAATATATTGTTTTTGTTGTAAATTGTTTAAATCAGTGCATATTAATAGTATTTTAGCAAATGAAGGATATAATGATTGGAAACATGTTAGTGAAAGGCTTAAATTACATAAAAACAGTATTCAACATATCACTAATATGAATACTTGGATAGAGTTACAAATTAGATTACGAAGCAGTGATACAATTGATAAGCATGTACAAGAACAAATTCCAAAGAGAAAAATCATTGGAAACAAGTTCTTGTGAGAATTATTGTTGTAGTGAAACATCTTGCTAAGTGTAAATTGTTTAAATGAGGGCATCTTGTTTTGCAGTTGAAAATATTTTGGAGGCTTGGAGCTGTCAAGATTATTTGTAACTGGTACACATATATGTGGTCATTTATTATAATATTTGTATGACATTTTTTTTGAATCTTTAAACTATTTGTAAGCTTTCTTATCTTTAATTATTTATATATGACTATATTTTTGTGGTTATTTTGAACATGTAAATTATTTTTATATATTAATGCATTTCAATTACTAAAAGAAGGGTCTCATAATCTTTGTTCGCCTTGGGCCTCCAAATTGTTAGGACCGGCCCTAATTGTTATTACTCTATATGTTTTCTTATAGCCTATAAAGAGGACTAGTATGACTAATGGCTCCTGTAAAAAACAATATATAACTAGAATAATATATTTCATTATTTGATCTACAAAATATAAAACTAGTATATTATCTTCGGGCAACGTGAAGCACTATTCTGGTCAAGAGGCTTAACCACCCATGTGCATGATATCCGGATACTCGGGGGTATTTCTACCGCCAGGGAGCTGACTATGAAGATTGCCTGCATGGAGGAAACATCAGATTTTCTAGGACAAAGCCTTTTAGGCTTGACTTTATCCCTCAAACTGGTGTATTTTCTTAACTGGTCTTTATATAAATTAATTATATATTTTGATTTTATTTATTATTATTATTTTAATTGAGTACAAACTATGATCTAAATTCATTATATTCTCACTAGTTTTCCAATGATCTAGACAGTCTCATTAATCAATCTACGCGGTAGATGTTTATATTATTGTTAGTGTTTACTTGAGCTATCTCGAAATAAGTTAATTAGCATATTTTTAGATGCTTTGAATTTATTAGTTTAGAATTACCAAGTTGTGTCATTATGTTTGTATGCCTTTTATTAAATTGCTATAAAAATATATGCACACATTTTATTTAGAATTTAAGACAATTTCATTGTAGTTACAAGTTGTTGGAAATTTTCTTTGATAGATATCGAGAATTTCTCGCATCAATAAATGAATAGTTATCTTAAATAGTAATTATTGATCTTGTATGTTTAGTGTGCATCTTTATCATTTGAATGTAATTGATAGTTAAATGTTCTCCAAATTAAAATGAGATCTATCTTAATTTTGTGTCTCAAATGAATTCAAATACTTATTTAGTTGTTCTATTTGGTTTCGCAGTATACAGTGATTTGATCTTCTTTCATAACTATACTTTATACTATATATTAAGCAAAAAGTGGTTCCCCTCTCTGCTTTCTCTATTTTGAAATGAAGAAAGAAGAAGAGAAGTAGGGATTCTCATTTAAATTATGATTTTGAAATTTAAATTTAGAATGAGAAAATCAACCTAAAAGGTGATATGGCTAAAAATGGGATTAAATCGGGACCGTTCAAATTGGACACAAATCTTAAAGTTCACAGGGGCAAAACGGTAATTTCACCTACATATGGATCTGAAATGGGATCTGGGTCTCTTCTCCAAAGCCCAATAACCCATGAACGGATCCAATCAACTGGGTACGGGTCCCAACCCGTTAAGAGCCAGTTCATAAGGATATGGAGAAATCCTGACTCGTCCTTATTCCTAGGAGGTGGTTCTAACCACTTCTATCCATCCACATCGGGGACTAGAGATTTGTTCTTATCTCGAAACAGATCCCCACGGCGACTATAAATACCCTCCTACCTCCTACCGTTACAAGGTGATCACTCTTTTCCAACCTAAAGCTCTTTCATATTCTTTTCTGAGTACTAACAAGATCGTCGGAGGGTTTGTCGCCGGGATCAACCCTGGTGTTTCCAACTTTGTGCAGGTCAGTGGCAGCAATAAGGAGCCAGTCAAACGGTGAAGGAGGTGTTCAGGTTTGATCCATTCGATTCCTTATGAACCCACAAATTCATCTGATTGCCCCCACACCAAAACCAGCGGGAACAGATTGGCGCCGTCTGTGGGAACTTGAATAGCAATCCGACCCTACTCCATCAGTCAAAGTAGCTCCTAGCTATGCCTCCGAAGAAAGGGAAGTCTGCGGTCTCCAAACGTAGAATAACTTCCATTCCTCCTCCACCTCAAGAGGGTCTCCCTCCGCCCGTCCAGCCAGTCCAACCGTCCCAGCAGCTCGAACAACCGATCCTTCAACCCTTTCAGCAACCTCAATGGCCTCAAGTGGAGGTTGGAGAACCCTCTTGCCGAAGTCGCCAAAAGCAACCCCTTCATCAGGTCCATATCTCCGTACACAACCCTTCCTTCAACTCCATGGCCTCCCATAGCCCTCCAACACCGAAAGATCTACAGGATGTTCTCAACAACCGGCAGAACTAGACAGATCTTCGGATCCGCTTGGACGAGAAGCGGACCCGTGATGGGAACCCCCACCAGGAGCATCAAAGGGACCGATCCCCTCATAGGCCCAACTGCCAAAGGTCGCAATCTCCTAGAAGACGGAGGGAGTCTCCCCAGCATTGTCAGAGAAGAAGCCGCTTTTCGGTCGGCCGTCCTGCCCATCGAGCCCATCGGGAGCAGGAAGCCCCCGTCACGAGGACAGAGCTCCAACAGTTCCAGAAGGCAGTCCTGCGGGCACTCAACATCGTCCCCAACAATGACCAACGGGCTCCCAGTCCTCAGCCAGCTCCAAACCATCACCGCCGCTCTCCCAGTCCTCGGCCGGCTCCGATCCAACATCGTCACTCTCCCAGTCCTCGGCCGGCTCTAAGCCATCGCCGTCGCACCCCCATTCCACGACTTACTCAAAGCTATTGCCGTCGTAGCCCATACCTCTTGTACATGAAGACGAGTCTCGGGGCTCAGCAAGGCATGACCGAAGGGAGGACTCGGTCTACAACTGTTTCCACGAAATGGAGAGGTGCCTTGGCCAACTCAACAGAGATGAGGAACAACGGGCGAGGAACCTCCGCCCGAGCAGACCCCCGTTCTCCCGTACTATCATGGAGGCCCCCGTCCCAGAGAACTTCAAGCCCCCGCACGTTGAGTCTTATACTGGGGATTCAGACCCTACTGATCACATTGAGAGTTTCAAAAATCTCATGATGATCCACCATGCCTCTGACGCCCTTTTCTGCAAAAAATTCCGGGCCATGCTCAAGGGGCCCGCTCGGGAGTGGTATTCCAGACTTGCTCTAGCCTCCATTTTCTCCTTCGACCAGTTCGAAGGTCTCTTCCTCACCTACTTCGTGAGCAGCCGCCGCTCCGAAAAGACAAGAAACTCTTTACTCTTCCTCAGTCAAAGGAAGGACGAGCAGCTGAGGGAATACATCAAGCGGTTCACGACGAAGGCCAGATCTATCGCCTCTCTGGATCAGTTCGTGGCCTCCGCAGCTTTCCAGTCCAATGTCATTAACCCAGATCTCAAGGCATCCCTGGCCAAGAAGCCTCCTCGGGACTTCTCAAAGCTCCTTCTCAGGAGCGAGAAGTACATCCGAGCTGAAGAAGCTCTCAACTGCCCCACTCTTGAAGGATCGTCTTCCGGGAACAAATGGAAGACTGATGAAGAAGAAGGAGCTAAGAAGCTCCAAAAAGACAATAGGGTCAACGCTGCCCTCTTCCTCACTTCGAGAAGTTTACTCTGCTCAATGCGAGTGTCTCGGCCATATTGATGGAAGTTGGGAAGGAGGGTCTTCTACTGCCACCTCCAAAGATGAACACCCCCGGAAATAAGAGAAACCAGGATAAGTGGTGTCATTTCCACAGGGACCACGGCCATGACACAGAAGACTTTCGAGACCTAAAGGACGAGATCAAGGCCCTCATTCAGAGAGGGCAGCTCGCTAGGTTCGTGAGGAAGGATAGGGCTGATCCACCTCTGCCCCCCACGGAGGCTAACAGGAAAGCCGAACAACATGCAGAGACCCCAGACATCAAAGCCGAGGCCGTCCTGCACCTCATACACGGAAGCCCAATGAGGGAAGATTCCAACTCCTCCCGAAAAGCCTTCGTTCGAGAAGTGAACGCCGTACAGAGCCATCCTCCCCCCAAGGTCCTTGTGGTTCCTGTTATGTTTTCTGATAGGGACTTAGAGGGCATTCGGATGCCCCATTGCGATGTCCTTGTTATAAACCTTTGGATGGCCAATTTCGACGTACGCCGGGTCCTGGTGGACAATGGTAGTTTGGTCAATATCCTCTTCTTAGAGGCATTCTAGGGCCTTCAGCTGTCAAGAGATCGGCTCAAACTAGCTGGTTACACTCTTCACGGATTCACCGGGGTACCGGTGATGATCGAGGGAGTAATAACCCTTGACGTGACCACTGGAAAAACCCCGGTCTCCAGGACTGAGCCGATGGAATTCATGGTGGTAGACGTCAAGGCTGCCTACAACGTCATCTTGGGTCGACCGGGTTTGGCCGCGCTCCAGGCCATACCATCGGCCTATCATATGAAGATGAAGTCCCCACCTCGGTAGGAGTGGAAGAGGTAAGAGGGAGCCAGGAGGCTGCTCGTAAATGTTACATGACCTCAATGGGAGGACCGGTCCTCTCCCTTGAAGCCCTCGAACTCCCACAAGTAGCCAGACCATCTCCGAGCTGGTGGATGAGCTGGAAGAAGTTGCCTTCTCAGAAGGAGTTGCTACTAAGACATTTCAAATCAGCAAGGCCTTTTCCCCTTCCATCAAAGAAGACATCTCCCAGTGTATAAGGGAGAACTGCAATCTTTTTGCCTGGATCGCGACTGACATGCCCGGAATCATAGAAGAGCTCCTGATGCACCACCTCAGCGTTGCCCCGGGAGTTAAACCCGTCCAGTAGAAGTGACGTAAATTCCCTCCCGAGCGCCAGCAAGCGATCAAAGAAAAGGTCGAGAAGCTCTTGAACGGTCGGTTCATGCAGGAGCTGAATTACCCAGAATGGCTATCCAATGTAGTAATGGTTAAAAAGGCCAACGGAAGCTGGAGAATATGCATCGACTTCACCGACCTCAACAAGGCGTGTCCGAAGGACCCATTCCCCCTCCCGAGCATCGATGCTCTAATCGATGCGACATCCGGCCACGAGCTCCTCAGCATCATGGATGCCTTCTCGAGGTATAACCAAATCTGGATGTTCCCACATGACATTCCGAAGACCTCGTTCGTAACCGACCAGGGTCTGTACTGCTACCGGGTGATGCCCTTTGGGCTGAAGAATGTCGAAGCTACGTACCAACACCTTGTTAACAAGGTCTTCCGAGACCAGATAGGCCGTAACATGGAAGTCTATGTGGATGACATGTTGGTCAAAAGCGTCAGTGGATAGGAGCATGTCCGTGACCTCCAGGAAGCATTCGGGGTGTTGAGAAGGCACAACATGAGATTGAATATGAGCAAGTGCGCCTTCGGCGTCTCTTCCAAAAAATTCCTCTGTTCATGGTGAGCCAAAGGGGCATAGAAGCCAATCTTGAGACGATCAAAGCCATACTCAATATGGCTCCTCCCTCCAATGTTAAAGAAGTGTAGAGGCTCACAGGACGCCTCGCAGCTATAGGGCATTTTCTCTCTAAGTCATGGGAGAAATGCCTCCCGTTCTTCAAAGCCCTGAGAGGAGCAAAAGGCTTTGAGTGGGGGCAACAACAGCAAGAGTCTTTCAATCAACTGAAGGTTTACCTGGTAAACCCCTCGTACTTGAGTAAGCCGAAGCCTGACGAAACCCTCTATATATACCTGGCAACTTCGGAGTAGACCCTTAGTGCCGTCCTGGTAAGAGAGGAGGATAAGATGCAATGCCCTATATACTATGTGAGTAAGGTCCTTAGGGACGCAGAACTCCGCTACCCGAAGGTGGAGAAGATGGCGTACGCGTTGATCATGGCGGTAAGGAAACTTCTCCCCTATTTTCAGTCCCACTCGGTGGTCGTTCTCACCGACCAGTCACTAAACAAGCTCTCCACAAGCCCGAGACATCGGGACATCTAATGAAATGGTCCATAGAGCTGAGCCAGCACGAAATCAACTACCCACCTCGAACCGCTATCAAGGCATAAGCTCTAGCGGAGTTCATTGTGGAGAGCACCATTCCTGACCCCTGTGAGTCAGCTGAGGAATCCCCGGTCTGGACCGTGTATATTGACAGGTCCTTGTGCGCTGACGAAAGTGGGGTTGGGGTCATCTTGACTAGCCCCGACAATTTCTTCCTACAATAATCCCTCCGTATAAGCTTTCACGCGTCGAACAACAGGGCTGAATACGAGGCCCTTGTACGAAGCAAGATATGAGCGCATGGCCAAGTACTTGGCGAAGTTAAAGGGGCTACTAGCTTTATTTGAAGATGCTCAACTCCAACGAGTCCCTCGAGATGAAAATGCACAAAAAGATGCCCTCTCAAGGCTCGCCTCCTCCTCGCTCAAGGATTTGGAGCCTATGGAGCTATCACACCACGAAGAGAACCCCAATAGGAGAGTCTCCCTTCAATCTCACTTATGGCTCCGAAGCCATCATCCCCTAGAGGTCAGCCTGCCCTCGCCCCGTTTGATCGCCTATAATGAAGAGAAGAATGTGAACCAGCTTCGCAACAGCTCGGACCTCATAGATGAAATCCACGAGAGAGCTTCCATCTAAAAAGAGACTTACCGATGTAGGATAATCCAGTCTTACAATAAGAAAGTCTGTCCCGTTGATCTTAAAGAGGGAGATCTAGTTCTCCGGAAGCTGTCAATCTCTCTCTCAAGCAAGAAGGGCAAGCTAGCGCCCAACTAGGAAGGTCCATACAGGGTCTCCAAAGTTATCTGCCCTGGTGCGTATCAACTCGAAGACCCAGGGGGCAAGAGAGTACCAAGGACTTGGAATGCAGACCACTTGATGAAGTACCAAGAGGGTGTTTAGACACCGCTCCAAGCAACTTCTTCAAGGATGCTCTCCATAAGACATGAGTTCCCCTTTTTCTTTTTATCCAAGTATAATGGTGGCTCGCAACTTAGAAGTGGCTGCCTAAGTATTTTCAATAAAAGTGATCTACTCCTGCAAGTTCTCTATTCTGAGCATTCTAATTGTACTACTTTTATGCTTAAAAAAACTCATCAAAACAACAAGCTCGGAGTCCAACACTTGGTTTGATTTCGCTTTAGCTACTTGCTTCTAAGCGAGTACAAAGCAGTTCACCATTCGGAATTGCTCCCACAGTTGTTGACATTCTCTAAATGACAAGCTTCGGAGTCCAACACTTGGTTCGATTCCGCTTTAGCTACTTGCTTCTATGCGAGTATGAAGCGGTTCACCATTCGGAATTGCTCCCACAGCTGTTGACATTCTCTAAACGACAAGTTTTAGAGTCCAACACTTGGTTCGACTCCGCTTTAACTACTTGCTTATAAGCGAGTACAAAGCGGTTCACCATTCGGAATTGCTTTCAGAACTATTGATATGCTTGCAAAAATTAGCAAAAAACACTCACAAGTTCGAGGAATGAGCTACTATTTCATTAAAATTTGAGGTACAAGTCTAATTATAGACCAACAACTCATCTTTACATCGGGATACAACTCAAGCGAAACAGACTACAAAATTACAAAAATCTGTCTTAACCCCTCCTAGGGAGTGGGATGCTTCTTTTAAGTGACAAAAGAAGCCGACAAGAACCGTGTTTCTCTGGCATTACTTCCACGGAGGTCTCCAAACTGGTGAACCGAGTTGCGTCTTCGGCACCTGAGAGCCTAAGTGTTGCCCCGACAGACGCTTCGCTCAACGAACCGGCCACTCCGCTCTGTGCTTCTCCAGGGTGCCTCACGATGGAGGGCGAGTGTAGCGCCAACTCGTGGAATGACCTTCCATGAGAGTACTCACCTCGGGGGCAGGAAGTGGTTCTGACGTTGCTCCCCTCAGAAAGCCGTCTTAGGTGATGGTTCTCTGCTTCTAGCTCCACGACCCATTCCTTCAGCGAGCCTTCTGCCACTCTGATCTTCAGACGAGGCATTCGGCTAGAGCCGCTCCCACGAGAAGCCTTGGAGATAGCCCTCCGAAGATGCGCCGCCTCCAGGCTCTTCTCGAACACTACGTTCTTTAACCCCTCTCTCTCAGCCCTAACATCGAACAGAGACTGACGAAGGTACTTGAGTCTTAAGCCCTGGTTAAAGGCCATCGAGGGACACGTCTCCTCCCTTTTAGGGAGCACTTCGTGAGCCCTCTCCTCTAGACGCTTCAGCTCAGAGTCTTGACGGGCCAACGTCAGTTTAAGATGGTTCAACTCCTATTCGGCTTTGTAAAGTCTTTCTCGAGTTCGAGTGAAGCCCAGCTTCGTGACGCCTAGACCAGTTCGGAGGCATGAAACTTCGGAAATCTCAGATACTTTGACCATCTGAGATACTTCGGCGATCTGAAAAAGCCAAGATACTAAGTTCAAACGAAGCCACTATGGGGAAACTCGGAAGCAAATCAGACAAATTAAAAAGAACACTTAGCCAAAAAGATTTCAAAAAGATTTCATTTCATTAAAATCAAGTTACAAGCGATGGCCAGTCCACGATTAGGCAACACATTTCTCTACAAAACATATATGAATTACACAGGTCAATGCCGGACCTTTTTGTTGTGTTCGACGATCACCACGGGCAACTCCAAGCCGGTCACCACTTCGGCATCTTCGACCTCAACCTCGACGTCATCCCCTTCTTCGCCCTCCTCAGAAGCATCGTCGAATCTCGAGACGGGGTCCGGGAAGAGACGCCATCCGGTGCAGTCCACCTCAGGGTAACTCTCCTTCACTTGCACATCGCTCGGGCGTAGGCCTTTGCCATGTTGATGGCGAGGAATCCCTGCGCCCTTTCCATGGCCTCGGCCTCGGCCTCCTTGGCAGCGACGACCTTAGCAGCAGTGACGGCTTCCTCCCTCTCCTTCGCTGCCGACTCCTTCTGTTGGATCAGAACGGTGACGTCGGCCTCGAGCTTCGCCAAGAGGCCATCGAGGCACTCCATCCTTGCCGTCTTCCCCTCGGCTTCGGCCTTCAGCTGTTCGAGCTCCCTGACGATTCGAGCCTTCTCCGCCCGAGCTTTGTCCATCTCCTACTTCAACTCTTTCTCTAGTTTGATCATATTTTCCATTAGATGACCGAAGTGGCAAGTTATATGCAAAAGGAAAACAAAGTCGCATTAAGAACTCAAAAAAATTCAAGTGTAAAACAAGCTAGCCCACAATGTTTACCAATACTGCCGCTCGAGCGATCTCAAGGGCGTCGTCTCCAACCCCGCGGGCGTCCATGGCAGCCCTATCCTTCGGCGTCGCGAGGTACCGAACTTCCTGCATACTTGATGACGAGTCTCCTAGGAACCCGTTGAGCTTTCGGACCTACCAATTCGGGACGAAGAAATTTTTGTGCTCCTCGGTCAGGAACACCTCAGCCTCGGCTGTCAGAGGCCCGGCCTCCATACCTAGAGTAGTAGCTAGAGAAAAGGCACCCACTTCTGCTGAGACCGAAGTCGATGCCGGGGTCGGTGGACTCTGAATAACGGTGGACTCTGAATAACGCCTATTCTACGGTGGTGGTACCAACTTCGGCTTTGGTGAGGACACCTTCGAGAAGACCCTCTTCCTCCTCCTCGGGGCTTTGCTGCTCAGAACCCCGCGCTGCGCCAGCATCAAGTCGAAGTCCATGGTTTCTGCACGAGAAGAATCAAGCAAATGTAAACCAAACTCAAAATAAAAAAGAAAAAGAAATGTAAACTACATACTGGGGTTTATACGGCTGAGCCCCCCCGAAGAGCACCTACTCGGTTAAGTCCCTCCAATCGAACTTCAGCTGGTCAAGAAGCGTCCGAACCTTCTCCTCTTCGTTGGGCCTGAGCACTGGGCCCTCCTTCACCCTCCTCGACACCTCTTTGACCTAAGTTGTCGGGATACTCCACGGCTTTCGACTCCGGATGAGAAAGTACTTGTCCCTCCAGTACTTTATCGAATCTAGATAGCTGACGAGCCTGGCACCAAGCCTCGAAGCCAGGTAGAACCTGAACTTTGACTTATGCTACTGATGAAGCCGGTATACAGTCCGGAGCACCCTCAGATCCTATTCAACCTCCACCACCGAACAGTGGAGGATAAACCCGTTGATCAGATTCCGCACATTCGGCATAAGTTGAACTGGGCTGATCCGAAACCACTGTAGCACCTTGACGATGAAAGGGTTAAGAGACAGCCGCACCCCGACTACGAATGCGTCAACCGTCCATAAGAACATATTCACTGGCATCGAAGAGTTGGCCCGCACTCCAGGACCGGGTAGCATTGGCTCGAAATCCTTGGGGATCTGAAAGCACTCCCGAACAGATGCCAGATCAGCCTCATTGAGTATTAAGATCGTCTCGTCAGCCTCCAAAGTCTCTCTACCGGCATTCCTTTCGAAACTCCGCCCCATGTCATACATGATACGTTCGGCATGCTCCTCTGGTAGTTCCCGAACCCTCTGGATTCCGATCAGAACCAAGGGAATCCTGCCGAACTCCCCCATTCTCTGTTGGTCCTCAACTACAGTCTTCACCACGATCGAAGAAGGCCCTCCTAAGGCTTTGCCTTTGTCGAATGAGGGGCTTGACTCGAGGTCGGCTCATGAGCGAGGGTGGTCTCTGGCCTCGGGGGAAAGCTAGACATTTTTCTTTAAAAAATAAGCTAAGTGTTGAATTACCTTGAGGTGACAGCGGCGGTCGGAAAGATCACTGGAAATCAGTAAATTCTCAGCTGAAGCTCCCGCTAGTGAAAACTATCGCCTAAGTAAAAACTAGAGAAATGCGCAAGTAAGGAGTAGGGGTGAAGTTTTATAGAGGAGGCACACAAATCGAGACTAAAAGGCCTCAAAGACTTAAAAGCCCGACCCATTTACCACAAGACGACAAGAAAGTGGAAAATCTCAACAGGCATTTGACTAGTCAATGGTCAAATGGCCAGCGCAACACGTGTCAATCTCCTGGACTTCGGCAAACTGCACCGAGAACTCTTGCCACCGACATCCAAATGCGAGAAAAATCAATCTCTTGGACTTCGGCAACCTGTGCCGAGCACTCTTGCCACCGATGTCCAAATGCGAGAAAAACCAATCTCCTGGGACGTCGGCAACATGCGCCGAGAACTCTTGCCACCAATGTCCAAATGCGAGAAAAATCAATCTCTTGGACTTTGGCAAACTGTGTCGAGCACCCTTGCCACGACGTCCAAATGCGAGAAAAATCAATCTCTTGGACTTCGACAACCAGCGCCGAGCACTCTTTCCACCGACGTCCAAATGCAAGAAAAGTCAATCTCTTAGACTTCAGCAACCTGTGCCGAGCACTCTTGCCACCGACGTCCAAATGCGAGAAAAATCAATCTCTTGGACTTCGGCAACCTGTGCTGAGCATTCTTGCCACCAACGTCCAAATGCGAGAAAAATCAATCTATTAGACTTCAGCAACCTGTGCCGAGTACTCTTGCCACCGACGTCCAAATGTAAGAAAAATCAATCTCGTGGACTTCGGCAACTTGTGCCACGCACTCTTGCCACCGACGTCTAAATGCCAGAAAAATCAATCTCTTAGACTTCGGCAACCTGTGCCGAGCACTTTTGCCACCGACGTCCAAAACGAGAAAGATCAATCTCATGGAATTCGACAACCTGTGTCGAGCACACTTGCCACCGACGTCCAAATGCCAGAAAAATCAATCTCTTGGACTTCGGCAACCTGTGCCGAGCACTCTTGCCGCCGACGTCTTAATGCGAGAAAAATCCATCTCTTGGACTTCGGCAACGTGTGCCGAGCACTCATGCCACCGATGTCTAAAAGAGAGAAAATGTGTTGACTAGTCAACGGTCAACAGTCAACGGTCAACGGTCAACTTAACACGTGTCATCCTTTTGAAGTCCCCCTCGACTTCGGCAGCATTCGCCGAACCCCGTGGACTTCGGCCTGCACCCTTAACATGTGTCATCCTCTCGAGGTCCCTCTTGACTTCGGCATCATTCGCCGAACCTCCTGGACTTCGACCTCCACCCTTAACACGTGTCATCCTCTCGAGGTCCCCTTCGACTTCGATAGCATTCGCTGATCCTCCTAGAGATCAGTTTCCACCCAGACATGTGTCAACCTACCGATGTGCCTAAGGGGGTCGGCAACTTGTGCCAAGAGCTATTGCCACCGACCCCCAAATAAGGGGGAAAAATGCCTACGCGTCAGGAGAGCCCTCCGATTGTTCAGAGAATCTCGCCTAAGCCTGATGAACGCCCCAGATTTAGCCACATCACCAAAGCGCTGATCCACCCTCTGATTGTTCAGAAATTCGCGTCAGCGATCAATGGAAGTCCAAAATTGCGCCACGTCATAATTCCCTGATTAAATCCTTTTTATTTTAATTATAATTCGAATTAATTATTTAAAAATTACAACAAATGATTAGAACTTCAAGTAAATTAATTAAAAATTCTAAAAAAAATAATTATAAATTTGGGGAAACATTTTTTAAGCTCCTGAGTAAATAATTATTGGTTAGAATGATTAATTAATGCTATCGGAAAATAAATTATCACTTTGCAAAATTGAATAAATGATTCGAAAATAGTTAAAAAATTGGAAAAAATTGCCAAAAGTCCAGAAGAGCCTAAGAACAATTTTGGGCATGTTGCCAGCTCAGAAAAACACTGTTACTCCTCGAACAAGATTCGAACTCCCTTTAAGAACTCCGATAAAATCTTGTACACCATTGAAACAGCAAAACTACTCTCCAAAGGCTGTAGCTAACAGTTTTTAGGAGTGGGGGGCTCGTGATATGGCTAAAAATGGGATTAAATTGTGACCGTTCAAATCGGGAACAAATCTTAAAGTTCACAGGGGCAAAACGGTAATTTCACCTACATACGGGTCCGAAATGAGAACTGGGTATCTTCTCCAGAGCCCAATAACCCATGAACGGATCCAGTCAAATTGGGTACGGGTCCCAACCCATTAAGAGCCAGTTCATAATGATATGGAGAAATCCTGACTTGTCCTTATCCCTAGGAGGTGGTTCTAACCACTTCTATCCATCCACACCGGGGAGTAGAGATTTGTTCTTAACTCGAAACAGATCCCCACGGAGACTATAAATATCCTCCTACCTCCTACCGTTACAAGTTGATCAATCTTTGCCAACCTCAGGCTCTTTTATATTCTTTTCTGAGTACTGACAAGAGCGTCGGAGGATTCGTCGCCGAGATCAACCCCAGTGTTTCGAACTTTGTGCAGGTCAGCGGCAGCAATAAGGAGCCAGTCAAATGGTGAAGGAGGTGTTTAGGTTTGACCCATTCGATTCCTCATGAACCCACAAATTCATCTGATTCCCCCACACCAAAACCAGCGACAACAAAAGCAAATAACCAAGTAAATTTCCTTCTTGATTATGGGGCCCCTTAACTCCATAATCTTTATCTCTCTTCCCTATGTGTAATCCATGAACCTCCCACTTGCTTTTATTTATTTATTTATATATATATAAAAGAAAAAGTATTATCCTCCCAACAAAACTCTCTCTTAATGATTACTGTTAGATAATATATTATATATTATATTGATTTAGTCCCATATCGGAACATGTATTACTTTAAAGCTTTGCTTCTCTCCTATATACTAGTGTTACCCTGTGCAAATTGCATATCCTAAAATAGTTTGAGGGACTTATAAAATTATATAGAAATTTAAAAAAATGTGAGAAAATTGGGAGAAACTCATGAATATCATCCCTACCATATTATTGAAATATTCATTATCATCATCACATAAGAAGATGGTTTAAAGAATCACTGCTAAACCATAATGTTATCCAATTGTTTTTTACTAAAGTTAAAAAATGCATGCAGTAAACTGAATAACCAACACATTTATTTATAATTGAATCACCCCAACACAAAATTTGACAATGTTGTTATTCTACAATAACCGGTTAGCATCAATATTAACTAATACAAAATTTCTACACCTAATCATTCATATAAATTCAGACCAATCGTTTCATGATAATGCATGTTAACATCTCCACTAACACAACCCAGTAAAATCTTCAATAGTTTTACATTTAATCCCTTTTTTTAAATAAAAAATAGAGCTAATATACGTTTCATTTCATGAACATAATTACACATTAACCATAGTAATCACAAAGCAATCAACATTCTAATTAAAAAATAATTTTTTAAAAAAGAAATTTGCCGAAAGCTAACTTTAACCGTAGTTGAAGACAACCTTTTTTTTTATTCCCGTCGATTCCCCAACTCACCCAGCTGAATTCAACAAACCAACACCCCCCCAAAAAAAAATAATATTAAATAATTAATTCACAAAATTTGACCAGAAATTTGGAAGTAAACATAATCTTGGAATCTTACGGGTCTAGCGCCGCCGCATGCTTACGTGGCAGGATGGTGGGTTTGTTGCCGTTCCGGCAGTCGCGGAGCCTTTCTGTGATCTGTTGGAAATTAGGGTTGGAGTTAGGGTTTGAGTGGAGTTTGGGCAAATTGGGGATGAGAATATGGAAGAGGAGTTACCTCCCATTGTTGGTGTTGGAGTTGTTCGATATCTTTACGGACTTCGTCAGCTGTCTTCTCCACCGTTATGGTCGCCATTGTGAAGCTTGGTTGGTGTAGGGGTGTTGTGGTAGGACATGAGAGTACTTTTAGTATGGACATGGAAAAAGAAATATATTCCTCCATCCACATCTTCCCATTCGAAATCTCAAACCATAGAATTTTTGGGTCCAAAGAAAAAAGAGGAATTTGTTTTTTGAAGAGAATGAGAGTAGAAGAGAGGCGATGGATTAAAAAAAAATCGATTTGGTTATGGTAGGGGTGCGGATTGGGAAGGGAGGAGGTCGGGGGTTGGGGAAGATGAAGGGTTTTGAAGGTGGGAGAGATGAATTTTTTAATTTCTTTTTTACGTGCGGAGAACATGTTAATTTCTTATTTTGTTCTCATTTCTCTATTTCAAAATAGATAAAAGAGAGAAGGGTATAGTCTCTCTCCTATTAGCATAATATATAGATATAATATGAGACATTGTACTTTGTTATAATCAATCCAATAAAGTATTCTTTTCTGTCTCTGAATCTAACATGGGATCAGAGCGCTAATCTCCCTTCCTTAATTCCCAATTACAAACCCTAATCTCCCTAATTCAAATCCCTACATTCTTCCTTCTTCTTCTTCCCTGTATCTCAAAACCCAAAATCCCAACTACCCTCTATAGCAACACCCAAGTCCCAACCTCCAGCATCATCAACAAAGTCCTCCTCGTCACCTACCGCATCTCGCCACCCACTGCCTCCCAAATCTCGATGCCAAACACCCGCAACCCCGAACTCCCCGACCTCCACCATCATCAACAACGTCCTCCCCATTGCCTGCCAATCCCACCTCTACGCGTCCAATGACTACCCTTCCAATCCTGTCCAGATCCTAGCCACCGCAACCATTCTCTCCTACATCCAAACCCGACCTGAATTCAAACCCTAATACCCTATTACCCTAAAACCTTATACCCGAATACCCGAAGCCCTATACTCAAACACCCTCATACCCGAAAACCTATACTTGAATTCAAACCTGACCCTTTTCAAAAAGGAAAAAAATGCAGGTACTACTACTTCTCCATGGAACCTCAGTTTTTACAGTATCTTCCGGTCTCTACCAACTTCCCCCTTTCCTCTGCTAAGGATTGGACATATTGGTTTGCCTTTATTGAGGCAATTCTTCTCATACATTCTCTATGAGGTCACATTAATGGCTATACTCCTCATCTCAAAGCTCTCGCCGATTCCTCTTCTGAAGCCGACAAGAAACTTATCCACACCTCCCAGGCCACTTGGGATGATCACGATCGTTGGATCATTGCCTTCATCATTTCCTCTATCTACCGCTCTCTTCGTGTCGGTCTCCTTCATGTTCTTCCAGTAGAGGCCCTTTGGCTCTAACTGACCACTCAATATGTTTCGGCTAGTGAGCCTGTGAGTACTAGCTCCTTGTTCAGTCTGTTCTTGATCGTAAGGGTGATCACAACATCTGGCGCAAGTTACAGTAGCTAGAAGATAGTGATGTTTGTGTCACCTGTGAATGCCGAAAGATTATGTTCTTTATGATGGTCTTTCAACCAGAGTACCAGTTCCTAATGTAGTCAGTTGATTCATCACGATCCGGTTCCCTGTCTTGAGGCTGCTATTGCTGAACTTGTTAATCAAGAAACACGTCTGTATAGGGGTGGCATTCGGTCCTCTCGGGCCGGGCCAAAGCTCGGTGGGTTTGAACCGGTCCCGGGCTAAGGCGGATCGGGATGACATTGAAGGCAGGGCCGAGCTGGGCCGGGCAGTTGCTGGAATATTGAGGCTCGGCCCCGACCCTTGGCCCCTAGCTTGGGGGCCGAGCCAGGCTTATTTTCTTTTTTAATTTTTTTTAAATATTTTTAAAACTTTTTAAAAAAATTTCACAATTATTAAAATCATATAAATAAAAGAGATATTCAAAAATTATATTTATGAATTAAAAAGTGTAATATGCAATCAAATAATTAAGTAA
Source organism: Hemerocallis citrina (assembly GCA_017893485.1). Classification (NCBI taxonomy): domain Eukaryota; kingdom Viridiplantae; phylum Streptophyta; class Magnoliopsida; order Asparagales; family Asphodelaceae; genus Hemerocallis; species Hemerocallis citrina. The sequence continues at coordinate 304,224,011 of CM030361.1, forward strand.
AATTTCATTTCATTCATATAACTTCAAATTACAATACGAGGGAAACATTTGTATTTAGAGATCGAGATGACCTCTATTTAGATTGAAGAGAAGGCAGTGGACTATTGTCGTGCACTTCTACTTAACCTAAATATAGAATCTCATCACCTTAAATTTTCTCAATTATTTACAATACATTATACAAATTACATTCTACTAGTTCTTCACTCATCGCTACTTGTTGATCCGTTTTGTGATTCTTGTAAATGTTCAGTCCACTCTTCCGCTTTCATCCAATCTTCGACGCAAACCAACATCTCCAAATTCTTTCACGTCAAGCGATTCCTATTCAGTCCCATAATCTTGCCACCAAGAGAAAAAGAACTTTCCAATGCAACGGTTGACATCGGTACAGTTAGCAAATCTTTAGTCATGTGAGAATGAATACTAAAAATATTTTCATTAGTTTTCCAAAAAGAAAACACATACTAAATCTTCAATGGGAGGTTGTGTATTATACAAATTCAACTCATTTGGTGAATTGGTTCTTGATTTTTTTTGATTTTAAGAGATTTAAAACACTACTAGTGGCAAGACCATTTCCCTTTGATAACATAGAAAAAGAAGAAGAACTAACATTTTGTGTTTGTGTAGTGTTAGATGAATAAATTCTATCGAAACTATCATTTAAACAATTCAAAAAAAATACAAATTTTGTAGTGAAAACAACATAATTAAAATCATCTATTTCTTCGTGTGGAGCATAAGTATAAAAAATAGCAATTAAATTTTTTGTGTCATCTAACTTAATCATGGGATTCATTACACTAACAATACAATATAACATAGGAAGCAGATGAAAATATTTTAAAATTTTAATATAAGTGGCATAAACCATTTCTCCAATGAAAGGGTCATTTACCAAATCTGTAATTGTTTTCATCGTAGAGACAATTGCAAGTAAAATACCATTAGATATAGATGTATATGTTTTTGAAAATTGTAAAGTAGCATCATTAAAATGTTCTAAAAATTTGTAAAATTATCGGCAAAAAAACAAAAATCATCATCTAACATACAATCTTGCATACCCATTGCAATACAAAATTCTCTAAGATTAAAACTATAGTGAAGAACAACACTTAATTAATCAAAAGTAGAATTTCAATGATGTCTAACATCTTTAGGAAAATGTTTAAATACAATTCCCCTAAGTTGACATCAATCATGAAAAGTTTGATATATTAGACCACTCAACGTAATAAAATGAACACAATTTCTCATTTCCTCTATTTTATTGTGACCATATTTAAGTGCATCTTGTACACAAAGATTTAAAATATGAAAAGCACACCTAACATGAAAATTTTCTGGTTCTAAACGATTAAGTGTAATTAGCAAACTAGCAATTGCCTTAGTATTATTAGAGGCATTATCAAAACCAATAACAAAAACTTTATCAAAAATATCAAAATTGTTACATGCATCCATGATGTGTGTGGCAATTATTTCACCCTTATGTGAGCACCTAACAAATCTGAATGAAATTATCCTCTTTTGAAGTAGCCAATCAGACTCTATCCAATGACATATGTTACACACATCATTGGTACACCGTTCACTCCTACCCACCCATCCGATGTCAAAGAAACTCTAGTGTTTAGTGACGTAAGTGATGCTACTAAAAAATTCTTAGCCTCATTGTAAACTAATTTACAATCACCCTTTACTACATTTCTAGGATTTTTTTTATAATGGGGGTTTAATGCGGTTTGTGCAAAGTTCTCTACATTCCTACTTTCACCAAAAGAATAAGATAATTCATATCTAATTACTAACTTAGCCATTTCTCTACAAACGATATCATAATCGTAGCTATGACTATCTATTTGGCCGGTCTTAGGGTGTATTTTTTTTTGTATGAGGTTGTCTTTAGAAAATTCGGGTTGACATTTACTTAAGTGTCGTTGAAGTGTACCTATTCCCGATCCTAGTTTAAACTTATAGGGTATTTGACACTTCTTACAATTTTTTAATCTTACATTCTTATCATTTTGTGAAAGGACATAGTCAAAATATTTGTGTACTTCAGATGTGTTCCCTCTTATTTTACGGGACTGAGATGGGCCTTGTTCCGATGGTTGTGAATCTATGTCTTCAACTTCTACTTGATCCGTGTGTGTTTCATGAATATCGGGAATACTATCATAATTGTAAAGTGTTTCTTCACTGTCTACATATGGAAGAGGAATGGAAGGAATGCGACGACTACTAGTGGACTCTTGGCTATTATGTCTACCACGTGATCGGTTAGATGCCATCTAAACTAGTGTATGTTATAAAAATTTTAGTGTATGTTTTAAAAATTCTAATGTATATTTTTTAAAAATTAATTATAGTGTATGTTTTAAAATTTTAATTCTACAAAACAAGTAAAGATAGATAAACTAGTGTGTGTTATATAAAATTATTCTACAAAGCAAATAAAACAACAACTATAAAATTATTATTCTAGTGTATGTTTACCAATTTACCAAACAAAAATCTAAAAAGAAGAACAAGAACAAGAACAAGAACAAGAACACGAAAACCCAATCTAATTATGAGAAATAAATGATAACAAACAACAATGATAATTGTAAAAATTATATAAATACGAAAATACCGTATGAGTGTAGAAAGTAGATTGAAGAATGAAGGTAGAGAATGTAATGTAATATAAACAATTGCATTAAGGACTAAGTGCACAACACAACATGAAATCTATAGGATAATCCCGGTAGTTTTGTGTTTGTGACAAGTGTGTGGTCTCTAAGTAGGAGAAAATTGATGTATTATATGCTTGCGTCAGTTGAATGAACTGACGAGTCCACAGTTTCTATGTAGGATAAAGTGATTGACAAGATTAAAGTATGCATGCTACTTAAAGAATGTTTCAAGTGTTGTACATTTTATTCATAATTATTGTAAATTGCTTCCTCTGTTTAAGTATAATTTGAGATGTAACTCTGATGTAATAAAAGTTTTAAATTCCTTATAAAATTGTACGAAGAGAAGTGTAAAGATCCTGTGGAACTTCGAATTCGGTTTTATTTGAAATTTGGGGTGTTACAGAGTGGTATCAGAGCCACGCTTCCAAGTAGTACAAATTTAAAAGGAACGACACCCTAGAGTGAACATTAGAACATGTGTTGAGTATAGAGATTTAAATGTAAGTTACGTACATTTGTGTTACTCTATGATTTATGCTTCTTCTTCTCCTTTCTCTAAGATGGCAGACCCCTTCGACCCAGCTGGCGGTGATGACTGGCACATAGTCGAGGAGGATTACTACCCCGGGCAAGATGATTCTGACGAAGAAGATCCCAAAGAATTTGAAGAAGAATGGCCTTAGTCCCGAGAGATCACTCCACCTCCGGATTCATCTGATGATTCCTCCGACGAGGAAGAACCAATTCCAAGCAGTCTCATTGTGTCTCTTCAGAGGCAAGTGGAGACTCAGAGGGAGAGAGTAGAGATGCTGCAAGCTCAGTATGCGAAGTGCAAGGAGGAAATTGCAATTCTTAGTCATCGTATTTGGGATCTCAAGAAGAGGAAAAACATGTATAATGTACTGAAAGAAGAAAAGGCAGAACTACGGGAAGAGCTTCAAGAAGCTAAGAGGAACCATAGGAACTAGACTGTTGTATCTTCTTACTGCTTTCATTTGATGTCAGAAATGTTTTAAATTTGAATGTATAAAGTTTGGAATTCAATGAAATGAAGAGTTGATTTAAATTCATGTTTTCTACTTCGAATTTAATGGATCTTTTGCATCAGAATATGGCAAGAAAAAGAGCTAGAAGTGGAGAAGGTCTGGATTTGGAAACAAAGTTAGCGAGAGTCTATCAAACACTCAACGTCGTTGCCATGAATCAGAACCAGCGGAGGGTGCCTGTGAATCCAGTACCCGAAGCAATCAAACTCGTGGAATCATTCAAAAGGATGAAACCACCCGTGTTTGAGGGGAAGTCGGATCCTGACGCGACTGACAGTTGGGTCAGATAGGTCGAGACTATCTTCAAAGTCTTGGAGACTCCGGAGGGCAGCAAGGTAAAGTTAGCTGCACTGCAGTTCGAGAAGGATGCAGTTGTGTGGTGGCAGTCGATGAAGCGGATGATGGGAGGTATTTTTCTTGGCAGGGAGGAATTCTTGGAGGAGTTCTGCAGTCATTATTTTCCATCAGACGTCTAGGAGAAGAAGGCCATGGAATTTCTGGCCCTGCAGCAGTGCGGTATGTCGGTCAAAGAGTATGAGACAAGGTTCACTTAACTCTCGAGGTATGCCCCCAAACTGGTGATGGACGAGGCAAAGAAGGCTCGAAAATTCGAGCATGGTTTGAGGCCAAGTCTGAGATCACGGATGATACCCCTCGGTATCAGGAGGTTTGACAAGTTGGTCAAACGAGCTGCAGCCACTGAGGCAAATATGGAGCAATTCCATGCTGTTCAGAACCGAAGGAGCAATTGGCAAGTTTGGAAGAGGCCCGTAGTTTCTGGCAATTTCGGGGGACAACAGTCAGCTCAAAGGTTCAAACCGACAGGAGCAAATGCTGTCAACATAGCTGGATGACCCGGAAATGTTTGGGTGAGACCTCCTGTGGTGACTTGTTACAATTGTGGGGAGACAGGTCATTACCGATCCCAGTGCTCTCAGCTGTAAGATGTCGTCTGTAAGGGACCAACTCAGCAGGCCGGGAAGAAGTCGTACCAGCAGGGGCAATTATTTTCCTTGACTGAAGCTGATGCTGATGAAGTAGATCACATCATCACTGGTACGAAGGAGGATGTTTAGAAGTGTTTTTCTATTTTTCTCTTTTCCCACTTTATTTAGTAAACTGTTATGTAACGAGTGTGTGTTATGTAACAGAAGAACTTTATTTGAATGGAAAGAAAGCTATTGTTTTGTTCGATACTGGATCCTCTTACATTTTTGTATCACCTAAGTTTGCTTAAGTTTTGGGAGTCAAACCGAAAGTCTTTCCAGGCAAGGTCTTAGCAGTAGCTACTCCATCAGGAGAGACTTTAACCACTTATCGGTACTATGCGGACTGCGAGATCATGATTGGAGATAGAATATTCGGGATTGATCTGATCGAGCTGAACGTCCTGGGGGTCAATGTTATCATTGGCATTGATTGGATGTCGGTGTACAATATGAACATCGAGTGCAAGACCAAGGAAGTAAAAGTGAAGGCTCCAAGTGGTCCTGAAGTCATTTTCCAAGGGAAGAAGAGATGTTCAGGTTTGGTTGCTGCTATCAGCAAGAAGAAGGTTCCTGTGGAGGTGCAGCGAATTCGAGTGGTTCGGAATTATCCGACTGTATTCTTGGAAGATTTGCCTGGGTTACCTCCGCAGCGTGATGTAGAGTTCAGCATCACTATTCAACCATGGAGTGCACCCATTTCCAATGCACCGTAAAGGATGGCGCCTGTGGAGCAGGATGAGATCAAACGGTAGAATGAGGAACTTTTAGAGAGAGGCTTTATTCAACCAAGTGTGTCGCCTTGGGGAGCACCGGTGCTGTTGGTAAAGAATAAGGATGGTTCGATGAGGATGTGCATCAATTACCGAGAGCTGAATAAGGTCACTGTTCAGAACAAGTATCCTATTCCCCGAATTGACGACTTGTTCGATCGTCTACAAGGAGCAGCTATTTTCTCCAAAATAGATCTTCGATCGGGATACCATCAGGTTCGAGTGAAGACTGAAGATGTGCATAAGATTGCGTTCAGAACTCGACATAGGCATTAAGAATTCTTAGTTATGTCATTTGGAGTGACGAATGCACCTGCAATCTTCATAGATATGATGAACAGAGTTCTGAAGCCGTTTATTGACTCTTTTGTCGTGGTGTTTATCGACGATATTCTTGTGTACTCCAAGTCGGAGGAGGAGCACACGGAGCATCTGGTTGAAGTTTTGAAGAAGCTTCAGGAGCATGAGTTGTATGCCAAGTTGTCCAAGTGCGATTTCTGAAAATCAGAAGTGGCATTCCTGGGTCACATCCATTCTTAGAAGGGAGTGGCAACTGATCCGTAGAAGATAGAGGTTGTGAAGGATTGGGCAAGGAATGCTATAGTGAACGAAATCAGGAGTTTCCTTGGGCTAACTGGATACTACAGAAGGTTCATTCAGGGCTATGCTCAGATAGTGGTGCCGCTCACTGGTCTGACCAAGAAGAATGTGAACTTCAAGTGGACTGAGCAGTGTGAAGCAAGCTTTCAGGAGTTGAAAGAGAAGCTGACTACTGCTCCCATTTTAGCTTTTCCGAGAGCAGGTGTTGAGTACGATGTCTACAGGGATGCTTCACATCGTGGACTGTTGTGTCTTAATGAAAGAAGGAAAAGTGATCGCTTATGAGTCTAGGCAACTAAGACAGAATGAGAAGAATTATCTGACTCATGATCTAGAGTTTGCTGCAATTATCTTCACCTTAAAGCAATGGAGACACTACGTGTATGGTAAGAAACTAAACATGTACATGGATCATAATAGCTTGAAGTACATTTATCAGCAGAAGGACCTGAATCTGAAGCAACGGATATGACTGGAAGTACTTGAGGACATTCGTCCTGAGATCAATTACCATCCTGAGAAGGCTAATGTTGTTGCTGATGCACTTAGCTGAAAGAGCAGTCTGGCTAGTTTGATTACAACTCAGAAGCATCTTACAGATGAGTTGGATCGGGTTGATATTGAAGTCATTCTGCAAGGCTTGGGATCATCTTTAGCTCATTTGAGGCTTCAACCAACACTGAATGAAAGGATTATCGCAAGTCAGAAGGAAGATGCAGAGATTCAGAAGATGAAGGAGCAGGTTGGTGCTGGCAGGTTGTCAAAGTTTCAGATCAGGGATGAGGTGTTGTGGTTTGGAGAAAGGCTATGTGTTCTGGATCAAGCAGAATTACGGGAGAGTATTCTTCAGGCGGCACATGCTACTCTTTTGTCTGTACATCCTAGGAGTACCAAGATGAATAAGGACGTTAAGCAACATTTCTGGTTGTCAGGTTTGAAGCGGGATGTGGCTGAATTTGTGGCGAAGTGTGAGATTTGTCAGTAGGTCAAAGCCGAGAATCAGAAACCCGGAGGCCTATTGCAACTGTTACATATTTCAGAATGGAAATGGGATAATATCAGTATGGGTTTCATCACGGATTTGCCCAAGAGTTCAAAAGTCAATGATGCGATTTGGGTCATAGTCGATGGACTAACCAAGTCTGCTCACTTCTTGGCGATGAAACTCACTTCGTCTATGGACAAGTTGGTCGAACTGTACGTTAGAGAAATCGTCAAGCTTCATGGTGTTTCGTTAACCATTGCTTCTGATCGAGATGCGTGGTTTACTTTGCATTTCTGAAGAACTATTCAGACATCTTTGGGTACCAAGACGGATTTCAGCACTGCTTTTTATCTTCAGACCGATCGGCAGACCGAGAGAGTCAACCATATTCTTGAGGATATGCTTTGGTGCTGTGTTCTGGATTTCGGAGGCAGTTGGGAAAGACATCTAGCTCTGGTGGAGTTTGCCTACAACAACAATTTTCATACTAGTATTGGGATGGCACCGTACGAAGCTCTGTATGGCAGAAAATGCAGAACATCTGTTTGTTGGTTTGAAGTGGGGAAGCGGTAGATGTTTGGGCCTGAGATCGTACAGCAGACCTCTGAAAAGATCGATCTGAGCAGGAAGAGATTGGTGGATGCTCAGAGTAGTCAGAAGAGCTATGCAGACAACCGGAGGAGGGACCTTGAGTTTGTCTTTCTGAAAGTATCACCTAGTAAGGTGTGATTCGTTTTGGCAGAGGTGGAAAGTTAGCCCCAAGGTTCATAGGCCTGTAAAAGATATTGAAGCGGATTGGGAAAACTGCTTATCGGTTAGAATTGCCAGAAGAGTTGTCTCAGGTGCACAATGTCTTCCATGTGTCTATGCTAAGTGGGTACATTCCAGATCCGAGTCACCATTTGCCCGAAGTGCCGGAGGGTTTGCAGTTGGATCTGAGTTACATTGAGCTTCCGGTTAAGATTTTCGATCGTCGGGAGAAAGTCTTGAGGAACAATACTATACCGATGGTCAAAGTAGTTTGGAGAAACCAGTTCGTTGAACAGGCTACCTGGGAATCTGAGGAGAGGATGTTGAAGGAACATCCCGAGTTGTTTGTCTGAGTTGTATCTTCTTTTTCTTTCTTTTCTAGTTGTGTTTTGTTTTCTCACCCTTTAAGTGTAGTTCCAGGGACGGAACTATTCTAAGGAGGGAGTGCTGTAACATCCTGGATTTTCAAATATTAATTAAATAAGTGTTGGTTTACTTTCACGTGTTGTGCATGTGCAAATTTATGCACTTATTTTTCCAAAAATATTCTCATGAACATTTGATCATATTTCTTCTCTTTTAATCTAGAAAGCCTAATTAAAATCCTAGGCCTATTTGTCAATTTCTAGCCCACTTTAATTAATTAAATTAATTAATTTATTAGAGCCCTTGATTTATTGGCCCATTAGTGAGCCCATTAACTAAAAACCCCCTTTTTAATTAACTTAACTCGTAGTGTAGACAAGTTTAATGGACAATTAATTAATTTACATGAATAAACTAACAACTAGGGGTACTAGTGTTGCATGTGCATTGCACTAGCACGTGCATGTTGCACCGTATAGGTAGGCCGGATTACACAAGGGAGAGGGAGAGATGGGTGTAGTGGTGAGTTGGTTATCTCATCATGGGTAGTTACTACAACTCCCTATTTCATCATAGCCCTTTATCCCTAACCATTTGGACTAATCCTAGCCCTCCATTTACTCTCAAAATTTGTATAAATACCCCCTCCCCCCTACCCTATTCATGCTTACACCTAAAAGATTGAGTTGTGTACTTTTGTGTGTGTGTCCATCCCCATTTGAGGCCGGCAATTCATCAAGAACAAGGGAGACTCGAGTTCATCAAGTCTAGGAGAAGGTGGATTCTTGGTGGCACGATCTAGGAGGAAAATGCTTCATTTGTTCATTATAAGAGTCTTTAGGAGTTCTCGTTGATTTTCTCTCCAAATAAGGTGGGTAATTTTCTGAAACTTCTAATTAGTTACCATGCTAGGTTTGTGTTTGTAATCATGTTAGAATGAATAAGAGAATATTGCTTTATGATTAGTTACCATGATTAAGGAGAAAGTGAACCCATGTGGAATTGCATGAAATCATTAGAAAAATTGATTAAATGATGTGAATAGAAATGTTGTGTGATAACTTGATAGTGCATTAGTATGTTAAATAAGAAAGTATGAATCTCTATGTTGAAATGTTCATGTTTGTGGGAAAAATGCAATGTGAAGAAATTTGTTTATGGATAAATGTGAATTATGGGAAACCTTCATGCTATGAAAGTAGAACTGATTAATATATTATACATGTTTATTGTTATTGAGATTAGTACTAAAAATCCCAAATTTGCATGTTTGTTTTGTTGGAAAGAGAGAAACGAATATTTGTGAATTAGGACTAATTTATTTAAAAGAATAGATTTTTTTTATTAATAAAGAGAAAAAGTAATTTTGTGGAAACTTCGATTTTGAATAAAATGAAAATTTTGATTTTGTTGTCAATGTCACAAAATATATATGATCTACTTTAAATTGCAACCTGGTACAATCGACAGTCGACCGAACTAGAGTCGACAATTGACTGTTAGGTAATAAATTTCAGATTCTAGTCGCGGAACAGTCGACCGAATGTATTTTAACAGGAGACTTCCCTGACTAAGGTTTTTCGAGTTTTAAATCCTCGCAGAACAGTCGAGCGACTGTATTTTAACAGTCGACTGACCTAACTATGGTTTTTCGAATGTTTAAATCCTCGCAGAACAGTCGAACGACTGTATTTTAGCAGTCGACTGCCCTGATCATTAGTTTTTGAGTTTCAAATCGTTACAGAATAGTCGACCGATTATGTTTTAACAGTCGACTGCCCTGACTATTGATTTTCAAGTTTTATATGTCTTTAGATAAAGAAAAATAAATGGAAAAGAGAACAGTCGATCGACTGTATTTTAACAGTCGACTGCCCTGATCATTGGTTTTTAAGTTTCAAATCATTACAGAATAGTCGACTGATTATGTTTTAACAGTAGACTTCCCTAACTATTGGTTTTCAAGTTTTATATGTCTTTAGATAAAGAAAAATAAATGGAAAAGAGATTTGATAAGAGTTTTGAAAAGAGATTTGATAATGGAAAAATTGAATGTGTGAATTTTAGATTTAGTATTGATGAAATGAGAATAAGGGAATTATAAGAAAAAAAATGAATTATGAATGTGACAAATGAATTTATTCTATGCATCAAATTGTACATGAAAATGAAATCAAGTATCATGATGAATTATGAAAGATCTTATGAATATGAATACTCAAATGCTATGAACATGAGATGGAATTGAAAGCTAGAGGGTAGCTAAGCCTTATACCGACATTGAAAGAATATTTTTTAAGATGAGATATTGAAAAGAAAAGACCAAGTTTGGGTCGTATTGTGGAATTAATGGTTAAGACCGGTATAGAGGAAGTGCTAACTCTAGGGAATTGATTTTATTCATGATTCAAATAAAATTAAGGACTAGATACATAGTGGAGATGTGACGAAAGTAGGAGAAAAACATGAGTATGAGGGCCATCGGATTGGCAGTGTGAGAGTGATTCACAGACTGCCTGCTTGATGCATCATGTCATGGCGTAAGCACTACTTCGGAATTATCGTCCCGGTGGCGACGCTTGTGGAGTGTTTGGTGACTATAGGTGGTGCCATCATTCCATGACGAAGGCTAAATTATCAACAAACTGCCTGCATAATGCGTCATGTCAGTGCGTGGGATTCCCCTCCAGACTGTCTAGACATGGGCTCGTAACTCATAGAATATCTAGGATACTTATCGTAGTTACCGTAGTAGTTTAAGTCATGGTGAGGGATTGAACCCTATAAGATGAAGAATGATTAAGGACTTGCCCTATGACCTATGTAGTATGGGATGCATATAATTTGAATAAGTGCGCATTAGTGTCATGTAATATAAACAACTGCATTAAGGACTAAGTGCATAGCACAACACGACATTTATAGGATAGTCCCCGTAGTTTTGTTTGTGACAAGTGTGTGCTTTCTAAGTAAGAGAAAATTGATGTATTATATCCTTGCGTACGTTGAATGAACTGACGAGCTCATAGTTTCTATGAAGGATACAGTGATTGACAAGATTAAAGTATGCATGCTGCTTAAAGAATATTTCAAGTGTTGTACATTTTATTCATGTAATTATTGTAAATTGCTTCCGCTGTTTAAGTATAATTTGAGATGTAACTCTGATGTAATAAAAGTTTTGAATTCCTTGTAAAATTGTACGAAGAGAAGTGTAAAGATCCTGTGGAACTTCGAATTCAGTCTTATTTGGAATTCGGGGTGTTACAACAAGTATCCTACACCCGAACTAAATTCTTTTTGGTTAAAAAATCTCTTTCTAGCTGCTCTGGAACAATTAGGAGATTCTCTAGATGAAATACGGGGTTTTCCTTCTGGTGGCAACATGCTATTGGATGGGGGTCCCGCTTATGAGGTCAAATCAATAGTTCTAAAAAGAAATATTTGAATATCAATCTCATTGATCTCATAAGTATCATACCAAATCCCATCAATCGAATCACTTTTTCGAGAAATACGAAACATCTAAGTCGTACAAGTAAAGAGATCTATTCATTTATAAGAAAAAGAAAAAAAAACATGAACGGTGATTGGATTGATGATAAAATAGAATCCTGGGTCGCAAGCAATGATTCAATTGATGATGAAGAAAGAGAATTCTGGTTCCGTCAGGTTAGCTATATGTTGTGTCGTGTCAACTATTTCTACGGAAGGTGGTAAGCTGATATCTTGAGCGATTACGTATCTAAGGCCCCTAACGCAAATGCATGCGTCTCAAATTCCATACATATTACTTCTCAATACAATTTCTTTCAAATTTATTAAAATTTCATGTACTGATTCTTCAATACCTCCTATTGTAGAATATTTGTGCGACACCTTCTCAAAATTTGCACATGTGATACATGTTCCTTCTATTTCTCCAAGTAAAGCCCTTCGCACGTTAATACATATGGTATCGGCTTGACCTTTCATAAGCGGGCACAGAATGAAACAACCTAACAATATTTGTAGTTTTTTCGATATTTGCGGGTTCCTCAATTTCCTTTTTCCCTCATAAGGGGAATAAGTTATTTCGCTGGTATACTATATGTACTTGTTTTATAGAACTTCTTATAATATCCTATGTGTTCTGTTATCATTTTCAATTGGATGATCCATTAGTTCAATTGGAAAAGTATTTGAAATGGATAAATATTTTGCTTTGAATGATTTATTGTATAATTTTTTTTATTCCACCAAATTAACGAATTAACGACGAGATTTATTACCGTTTCTCGCATGTATCGCGAGAGTCAGAGTAGGCGTGAGTTCTCCCAATTTGTGACCTACCATACAATCCATTATATAAATAGGTAAATTTTCTTTTCCATTTAGTTATTAACATAACATATTTATTGATATAACGAGTATTTCATTGAAAGGGTAAGTTATTACCGAAAAAAAAAAAGAAATTGCAATCTATAATGGATAAGATCAATTCAGAAGAAATTTTTTTTAGCAGACGTAATTTCTTTGGTCTAATTTTGTACTCTGATATGAGTAAAAATCCAGCATCATCTGAGCCGCCTAATCCCCTCAAGATTCACAAACCCCAGTGAGTAGAACCACCTATTCTGTGGGCCGCCTGTTGGTTTACTACACCAATCTAGCCCATCAGAGAGGGTCTACCCAGTCCAATAAGGCTTTCTTTCTGCCTATGAATACTAGACCTCCTCCACAATGATCAGGTAATGAAATTTTAACCTCCAAAACCTTAATATTATTTTCCAGTCACTGACGTGATCTTTGGAGGGCCCACCACTGGGAAAACTCCTGGTGTTTCTGGGCTTTGTGTAGGGATTCGGCGGCCAGCAACAAGGGCGACCACCAGCAGAGATTCTTTTATCCAACCTCACCTCAGATCCAGATTTGTGGTTGAGATATGTCCTTCCCCATCACAAATTGAACTCACTATTTGTTGCCCCCACACCCAAAAAACAACAGTATCAGATTGGAATCGTCTATGGGAACGTGCAAATACAGCCTCTTCTTAAAATCCTACCCTCATAAACTCCTCTTTCAATGGCCCCCAAGGCTAAGAAAACCGTCACTGCAAGTCACCATGTCGACCCTCTGCCTCCGCCCCACCAGTCACGTAGCCGAGCAATCACTTAGGGGTCACGGCCTCAGAAGTCTCAGCACCAACGAGTCGAGCATTCGTGTGCTCCCGCTCCGAGTGCTTACTGCGTGGTCGCTCAAATCCCTATGGTCCCAAAATCTACCGACATCCATAATGTCATAAACAACTGCCTCAACCACTCCAGGAACGAGGCGCCTCTGACCACGGTCCGAACCGAAGATGCCACTACTCCCAATAAACGATAAGGATCATAGTCATTCTCAGAGGGGTCACCGACCCCCAATGGTCAAAAGTAAGGACGCAACGTGACTAGGGCTGAATTTGAAGAATTATGGGACAAAGTCCTTCAGGCTCTCCGAGGCGGAGCCCGGAGCGAACGTACTCAAAATCCTCATAATGAAGATGATCACCATACCAGAGGAGACGAGAATCAGAAGTCCCACGGGTGCACCCGGTCTGAGAGACGGAGAAATAAAATCCTCAAGCTTCTGCAAGAGATGGAAGAACGCTTTTCTCGGATCGGAGAAGGAGATTGGCTGCCAAACCAGGATTAGCCGGTCCAACTCCCCTTCCCCTTTCACATCTTGGAGGCCCGAATCCCAAGGACCTTCAAGCCCCCTACCTTCAAAACATACAATGGAGAGTCAGATCCGGCTGGTCACAAGGAAGTTTTTAAAACCCTCATGATGATTCACAGTACATCAGATGCACTTCTTAGTCATGCCTTCCCGGCCACATTACGAGGTCCAACTCGAGAATGGTACTCCCGGCTCGCTCCCAATTCCGTTTTCTCCTTCTACCAACTTGAGGAAGCTTTCCTTGCCCACTTCGTTACTAGTCGTAAGGATGATAGGACGAGCTCATCACTGCTAGACTTGAAACAAAAGGATGGGAAGTCCCTTTGGGACTTTGTTCGGAGGTTCACCGCCGAAGCGCGGTCAATCCCCTCCCTCGACGTCAGGTCACGACTGTTGCTTTTGTACATAATGTCAGACATGACTTGTGGAAGGCGTCCCTCGCCAAAAAGTCCGAGATAGACTTCCTCGACCTCCTTTTCGGGAGGGAGAAGTATATCCGAGCCGAAGAGGTGTTGCACCCGGATGGCCGAAGGGATTTCCCCGCAATATGGAAAAGGAAGGCGGAAAGTTCCGAGGTACCAAAGAAAACCCAGAAGAATGCCTCCATCCAGAGACGCCCACCTCCTGTACCTAGATTCAACAAATTCATCCCGCTCAACACAAGCGTATCCTCCATCCTAATGGAGATTGAGGGCGACGGCCAGGGCTGGTCCTGAGATTTATAGGGCTTTGAGTGGAAAGAAAAAAATAAGCCTTCTTTAAATATTCTAATACTAATTTTACTTTATTTAGATTTTGATATCATATATATATATATATATATATAATACGAATTCAGTTGAAAAATATGAGTATGGAACATTCTATATCTTAAATTTTTTTATATGGATTCATTTGAAAAATACCTTTCAAATTTTATATCAATGGAGGCTCAAGTACCTGAGACGACTTAATCAATAGCTTGAATTATTCGTCTCATCAATTAAGAAGAAATATTATAAATGTGGTTAACAATTTTCATATTCTTGCAACGCATGAAATACACGATTAAAAAAAGCTTCACGTATTAAGGCAATCTCAATAATTAACGAAAGCAACAACATAGAAATCATTAAAAAACTTTCTCTAAAAGTATATATATATATATATATATATATATATATATATATATATATATATAGGGAGCCCTTCGGTTGAGAACTAATTTGGTGAGAACTCTGTGAGAACTCACGGAGTAGACCCCCCCATAAAAAGTTCGAACCGGCTATCTCGCTCTACACACCTTAGATAGCATAACATAAAGAAATCATGTAATTTGAAGTTCATTTGCCCATGATTTACATCATCGCAAAATTGTATGGCTGAAAATTCTACACCATTTGACGAATGAGCAAATGAATTTCAAATTACTTGATTTCTTTATGTTATGCTATCTAAGGTGTGTAGAATAAGATGGTCGGTTCGGATTTTTCATGAGGGGGCTACTCTGTGAGTTCTCACAGAGTTCTCACCAAAATTAGTTCTCAATTTAAGGGCTCCTTATATAATAATAATAATAATAATAATAATAATAATAATAATAATAATAATAATAATAATAATAAAATAGATATATATTAAAAATGAAAAAAAGGTCAATAGCAAGGTTGCTAAGGCCCATAAGATTTAAAGTTTATCCCATAAACCACTCGGACAAATTTACTTTTGTGTTATATTTGAAATATAATCTCTATTAATTATATCTGATGGGGGCCACCTCATTAGTGGGCCCTGTGTGACTGCACAGGTCGCACAGGCCCAGGGCTGGCCATGGCGACGGCGTCCTCTGACATCTTCCTCGATCCAGCAATGATCATATGAAAAGAGACCAGAGGTTCTTCTACTGTTTCCACAGGGACCATGACTATGAGACTGAAAATTGTCGGTCTCTTAAGGATAAGATTGAAGCCTTCATCTGGAGGGGATACCTGAAATAATTTTCTAGAGATGAGCCGAGAATCTCCCTTCCTCCCCGGGGTGCCAACAAGCGACCTAAAGCAGAGGCCGAGTCTCAAGGCTCCGAAGGATTGGACATTCTCCATTGTGTCCATGGTGGGCCTATGGGCGAGGATTCAAACTCCTCCCGCTCTCTGCCCAGTCATCCCGGGCTAGCTTTCTCATTCTCCGAAAAAGATCTCGAAGGCATCAAGGTCCCTCATTGCAACGCCCTGGTCATTAGCTTTAGTCTTGCCAATCATGAAGTCCACCAAATTCTTGTCAAAAATGGGAGCTCGGTGAATATTCTGTTTCTTACAGCCTTTGAGGGACTAAAGCTCTCTTTGGAAAGGTTGAAGCCGACAGGCTACCCCCCTTCATGATTTCTCGGGTGTCGTAGTCTAAATTGAAGAAATCATCACGCTGGACATCACAGCTGGGATGTCCCCAACCTCTCAAACCGAGGTGATGGATTTCAAGGTGGTCAATTTCAAGTCCGCGTACAATGCCATACTCGGATGCCCCGGGCTTTCTTCCCTCCAGGTAGTGTCCTCTGCTTATCATATGAAGATGAAGTTTATGACTTAGTCTGGGGCCGGGGTCGTAAAAGGAAACCAAGAGGCTGCTCGAGCCTGCTATACAGACATAGTGTGGGGGGGGCACGGTCCTCCTTCTCGATGCAGTTGAATTACCCTCCAACCGAAGCCCTATCGGCTCCGAGCCCGTGGATGATTTGGAGGAAGTCCCTTTTTTTTAAAGCTGGACCCTACTAAATGGTTCCAGGTGAGCAAGTCACTCAATCCCAACCTCAGAAATGACCTCATCAATTGCATTTGGCGGAACCAAAGCTTGTTTGCCTGAATGCCCTCAGACATGCCTGGTATTTCTGAGGATTTGATCTGCATAAAACGAGCATCCTACCAGACTCCAAACCCATGCAACAAAAGTGGATAAATTTTGCACCAGAGAGGCATCAGGCAGTGAAGGAAGAAGTGGAGAAGCTCATCTCCGCCGCTTCATCCAAGAAGTCAACTATCTGGATTGGCTGGTTAACGTCGTTATGGACAAGAAGTCCAATAACAAGTGGAGAATTTGCATCGACTTTACGGACCTCAACAAGGCATGTCCATAAGATCCCTTCCCGCTCTGATTGATGCAACCTCCGGTCACGAAATACTGAGCTTCATGGACACCTTTTCCGACTATAACCAAATTCAAATGTCCCCCCCCCCCGACATCATGCAGAGATAGCTATTATGACCGACTAGGGGCTTTACTGCTATAAAGTTATGCCCAAGAATGCTGGCACCACATACCAGAGGCTAATCAACTGAGTTTTCAAAGATCAGATAGGGAACACAACATGAAGGTATATGTCGACGATATGTTCTTCAAAATCTTGATAGGGGAAGACCATGTAAGGGACCTCGAGGAAGCCTTCGGGGTCCTGAGGATTCATGATATGAGACTCAACCCCTCCAAGTGCACCTTCGACATTACCTTCGAAAAGCTTGGCTTCATGGTTAGCCGGTGCGGGATAGAGGCAAGCCTCGAGAACATCAAGGCCATATTGGACATGGCCCCTCCTAAAAATGTGCAGGAAGTCCAAAGGCTCACCAACCGCTTAGCTTCCATCGGTCGTTTTCAATCAAGATCTCTCCCCTTTTTCAGGGCCCTCCGGAGGGCAAAGATCTTCGAATGGGGAGAAACCCAACAGCAAGCCTTCGACCAGCTAAAGCACTCCCTCACCAGTCCCGCCTCCTCAGCAAACTAGAGCCAGGCAAGATCCTCTGCCTTTACCTTTCTACATCGGAACAAGCACTCAGCGTTGTACTAGTCAGAGAGGACGATGGAGTCCAAAGAATCATCTATTTCGGCCGAGTCCTCCATGATCCTCACTCCATTCAAGTGCTAACTGATTAGCCCCTTAAACAAGTCCTCAAAAACCGAAGAATTCTGTCCGATTACTCAAGTGGTCAATCGAGCTGAGCCAGCATGATATTATCTACAAATCAATGAATGCCATTAAGGGACAAGCGTTAGCTGAATTCATCAAAGAGTTCACAATCCTAGAGACTCCCGAGGAACAGTAAAATGAGCCTATGTGGGAGCTTTACGTAGATGGTTCTTCCTGCGAAGAGGGGAGTCGAGCTGGAGTCATATTAAGTGGCCCGAACGTTTCGTCCTCCAATACTCCCTACGCTTCAGTTTCAGAGCTTCAAATAATGAAGCTGAGTATGAGCCATTCATTGCTGGAATTCTACCAGTCCGGAAGGTCGGGGCCAAGCGAGTAAAAGCATTCAGTGACTCTCAGCTCATCGTAAACCAAGTATACGAGGAGTATGAAGCTCGTAACACCCGAATGACCCAATACCTAGCGCACGTCAAACTTCTCCTCACATACTTCAAAAAAGCCTCGGTTATCTGGATCCCTCGTGAACAGAATGGTCAGGCGGACACCCTGTCCAAGTTAGCCACCTCTTCCTTTGATGGCCTCGATCATATAGTCCTGGTAGAGGTGATGGAACTGAAATGATTCCCAGGACTACAGATTGGTGTGCATATCGATTGTTAAAAAATTTAACAGATTAAATACGTGATCTAACCCTATATAGCGGAATCTAGGGTTCACGAATTATACCTGCGATGAGAAGAAGATGACAGCGATCCCAAGATCTTCTGCACGTATTCCTTCCTCGGGTTGGACGTCGTGTGGGCGACGATCTCCCAACGTTTCTTCTCCTTGGCTGACCTCTCTTTCTCTCCTTACGTGAATCACGAGTTTTGAGAAAAAATCTTATATTTCAGATTGTTAATGACGGCTAGAGAATAGAGGATATATATAAGGCTACGGCAGGGACCATGAGGAGAAATTAGGGTTAGGTCTCCTAACGAATCTGGGTATCCCGTGTTCAGCCCGAACACACAACCCAGGCCCATTAACAATAGCTCGGTCCACTAAAGAGCTATTGTTGCACTACCTTCCTAATCCCAAATTATATTTATGGACTCCTTTTATTATATGCTCGTTCAACTCCCCATGTTAAGATATCGAATGTCCGTCGATCAAATTAAGTTACTGACAACTATATTGATCAACATCTTTTATCCTTAAGTAGTACCACTCAACTTTATTTGTCATGTCGGATGTAATCCACCTGCAGGGTTTACATGACAATTCTTATGAGCTCCTTAAGGGGACATCATCAACCCGACGTATCGGGACATGGATTCCTTTTACAATCAACAGCCCATCATACATACAATGCTATTACCCAATTCATAGAGGTTGTTGATCCATAATGAATCTCACTCTTTTATGAGTCAAAGTAATGCACACTGCATATACATGTCTGTTATTATATCTGGATTAAGAGCATAAGCATCCATAATAACAGAGGTGTTTGTTCTCTTTTGTAGTCAGTACAAAGAGAACAACCTCAAGTGGTCCTGTTCAATACACACAAAGTGTACTAGTGTAAACCTATAGTCAAGACAGACTAATACCAGATTACACTACAACCTTTCCAATGGATTGTGCAAGTCCGTCTAGGTTGTGAACTATTTATATATTCCATAGGGAACTGATAATATGATCTTCTGTGTGTCACCTCACACCATATTATCAACCTTATAGAATATCAGACACTTGCATTAATATTATAATAAACACAATATGCAAACATATGCCCATATGATTCTCATTCAAAAAAAATAAGGAAATAAAGTTAATACAAAAGTGATGCTTTCAGTATATAACCCTAACAATCTCCCACTTATACTCAAAGCATCGCTTTTGAGTATACTGTTACAAGTCTCCCACTTATACTTAAAGCCATGCTGCTACGCATCTGACTCCCATTCCCTCAACATGACTATCAAAAGCCTTAGCTGGTAAGCTCTTAGTGAAGGGATCAGCTAGGTTGTCTGCTGATGCTATCTTGATCACAGCAACTTTTCCATTCTTTACGAAATCTCGTATCAGGTGGTACTTGCGCTCAATGTGTTTACTTGCCTTATGGGCTCGTGGTTCCTTCAAATTTGCAACAGCACCACTATTATCACAATAAAGTGTAATAGCCTTAGGCAAATTAGGTACCACATCCAAGTCCAATAGGAAGTTTCTGAGCCAAACCGCTTCTTTGGCTGCCTCAGAGGCTGCCACATACTCGGCTTCCATGGTAGAATCAGCAATACATTTTTGCTTGATACTCCTCCATATAGTGGCTCCACCTCCCAAAGTAAATACATAACCTGAGGTTTATTTCCTGGAATCCCTATCTGACTGAAAATCTGAGTCTGTATACCCCAAGGCAACTAAACTATCTTCCTGGTAAACTAGCATGTAATCTTTAGTCCTTTTCAGGTACTTCAAAATATGCTTTACGGCAGTCCAGTGCTCTTGTCCTGGGTTAGACTGATATCTGCTAACCATGCCAACGGCAAAGCAGATATCTGGTCTCGTACATAGCATTGCATACATTAAGCTTCCTACTGCTGAAGCATAAGGAACTGCTTTCATGTTCTCTATCTCTTTAGGTGTCCTCGGACACTGCTCCTTTGATAGAGCAATTCCATGCCTAAAAGGTAAGAAACCTTTCTTAGAATTTTGCATGCTAAAACGAGTTAGTATAGTATCGATATAGGAAGCTTGGGACAAGCCCAACATCCTTTTCTTGCAATCTCGTAGAACTTTGATCCCAAGGATGTGACCTACTTCTCCCAAGTCCTTCATATCAAACTGTTTGGATAACCATACCCTTACGTTAGATAATACCTTCACATTGTTTCCAATGAGCAAGATGTCATCCACGTAAAGTACTAGGAATACCACTACGTTTCCGTCACACTTTTTATATACACACGATTCATCTTGACATTGATCAAATCCATAGGATTTTATCACCTGATCAAAACATATGTTCCAAGATC
The DNA here is from genome assembly GCA_017893485.1 of Hemerocallis citrina. NCBI lineage: Eukaryota > Viridiplantae > Streptophyta > Magnoliopsida > Asparagales > Asphodelaceae > Hemerocallis > Hemerocallis citrina. Next base: position 304,244,813 of record CM030361.1, read on the forward strand.
TGGAAGCTTGCTTAAGTCCATAAATGGACTTCTTGAGCTTACAAATAAGATGCTCTTGGCCCTTTTCAATGAACCCGTCTGGTTGCTGCATATAGATGTCTTCCTCAAGACTTCCATTAAGGAAAGCTGTCTTGACATCCATTTGCCAAATCTCATAATCAAGATGAGCTGCAATAGATAAAAGAATCCGGATAGACTTAAGAATGGCTACTGGCGAAAAGGTTTCCTCATAATCAATACCCTCTCTTTGAGTAAAACCTTTTGCAACAAGCCGAGCTTTAAAGGTTTCAACCTTACCGTCTGATCCTCTTTTTCTCTTATAGACCCACTTGCATCCAATGGCTTTTACACCAATAGGTGGTTCTACAAGCTCCCAGACTTGATTAGAATCCATAGATTCTATTTCAAATATCATTGCTTTTTGCCAAGACTCTGCATCTTTATCTTGGAGTGCTTCATTGTAGGTAAAGGGATCATAATCTTGTTCCTCAGGGACAAAGTCTGACGACTCTCCCAAGAACATATATCTGTCAGGTTGTATCACAACCCTCCCACTACAACGAGGCACTATCGGTTGTGGTGTAACATTTGTGACACGTTGTGCAGTTACTGGTGGTACATCCTGTTGTACTGTTGGTACTGAAGTATTTGGTGTCTCACCTCTCAGTTCTTCTAGAACAGCTCTACTTATGGGTTTATAGTTCATCACATAGTCTTCCTCTAAGAATAGAGCATTGGTGCTAACAATGACCTTCTGATCCTTAGGACTATAAAATAAACCTCCTTTCGTTCCTCTTGGATAGCCTACAAACAAGCATACTTCTGTACGAGATTCCAACTTATCGGCTTTTCCATTCAGCACGTGTGCTGGACTACCCCAAATCCGAACATGTTTCAGACTAGGCTTATGCCCAGTCCACAGTTCTGTGGGAGTAATTGGTACTGACTTAGAAGGAACCAAGTTCAAAATATAAGCTGCAGTTTCTAAGGCATATCCCCAAAACGAATCTGGTAAATCTGAATAACTCATCATTGATCTAACCATCTCCATAAGAGTCCTATTCCTTCTTTCTGCTACACCATTCTGTTGGGGTGTTCCAGGTGCTGATAATTGGGATGTAATCCCAGCCTCTGACAAATAGTCCCTAAACTCCCCAAAGAGATACTCGCCACCACAATCTGAATGTAATGACTTGATACATTTTCCATGACGCTTCTCCGTTTCTGCCTTGTACTCTTTGAATTTCTCAAAGCACTCAGACTTACGGCGCATCAAATAAATATATCCATACCTTGAATAATCGTCAGTAAATGTGACAAAATATTCAAAGCCACCTCTAGCCTGGACAGTCATGGGCCCACACAAATCAGAATGAACCAATTCCAACACATCTTTGGCCCTATATCCCTTTGCCTTGAAAGGCCTTTTGGTCATTTTACCTACCAAGCAGGATTCACAGACTGGTAGTGCCTCCACTTCCAATGAACTCAAAGGTCCATCTTTAACCAGTCTTTGAATCCTTCTTAGGTTAACATGCCCCAATCGCAAGTGCCAAAGATATGTTTGGTTCATACAAGAAGGTTCTTTTCTCTTATTTATGTTAGAAGACATATTATTCATTTCCATAAGTTGCATCGTGGGCGAAATAGGATTAATGACATATAGATTATCAACCAATGCACCAAAACAGATAAAATGCTTATTTTTTCTAATAACAATATTGTCATTAAAATAAACTGAATATCCATCCTTAACTAACATGGAAACAGAAATTAAATTCCTTCTAAGTGAAGGTGCATAAAGACAATCTCTCAATGTCAAAGACTTATTTTTACCAAAAGATAAAATAACATCTCCTACTGCAACGGCCGCTACTCTTGTAGCGTCACCCATAAACAAGCATATCTCTCCATCACTGAGCCGTCTGGTTTCCTGGAACCCCTGCAATGTATTGCAGACATGATTAGTGGCTCCTGTATCTACACACCAGGTGCCGGTAGATAGCACCGCTAAACATGTTTCAACAACTAGTAAATGAGATATACCTTCTTTGTTCTTTTGTTTGAGAAGTGGACAGTCAGTCTTCCAATGTCCTGACCCTTTGCACTTGAAACACTTGCCTTTCGGCTTTTTCACAGCGCCTTGAGGTCTCATGCCCTTCTTTGCTGAGTTTACTTGTTTCTGAACTTTCTTCTTCTTACCACCTTCGGCTTAGAAGTGGAGACCTTTTCAGTCACATAAACATGGGCATTCTCCTTGAAGAGAGCTTCAGCATCCTGTAGTTCTTTTGCAAGTTCTGCCAAAGTATACAACCTTTTGTTCATGTTGTAATTAAGGCAAAACGAGTCAAAACTTTTAGGCAGAGTCCCGAGAATGATATCGACCTGGGTTTCCCCATCGATTTCAGCACCAAGGATCTCCATCTCATTTAGATGACCCATCATCTTGAGAACATGATCCCTTACTGGTGTCCCCTCAGCCATAGAAGCATTCATCAAACTCTTCATAGCAAATTGCCTAGCTGCTCTACTCTGATGTCCGAAGAGTTTCTTAAGGTTGTACATCATATCATAAGCTGTGGGCATGGCCTGATGCTGATGCTACAGTACATTTGACATAGATGCCAAAATGTAACACCGTGCCATCTCATCTGCCTTATTCCACTTCTTATAAGCCTCTTTGACCTCTTCATCAGAGTTAGCATCAGGCTTAGGTGGGCATACTTCACTGAGTACAAATTTGTACTCTTCAGTAGTTAAGACAATATCCAAGTTACGTTTCCAGTCAATATAATTAGGGCCAGTAAGTTTGTTTTCTTTAAGAATCACCATAAGTGGACTGAAAGAACCCATTTTTGAAATCCTGAGAATCACATAAAAAAAAATTATGTAGGGCAAAACTTTTTGAATTAATTAAATATTGATTCCCTCAAAACAATAATAAAAAAATTCACCAACACCTTAAACACCATGAATTTAGCATGCCACGATAGTATGGACGTATACAAATTCAATATTTGTTCAAGTAGGTTTTTCCTATTAATTTTACTATCATGTCAACACAACTTTTTGACAAATAAAATTAATCTGTTGGTCTTGCTCTGGTCCTACAAATAATAGCAGTGACTCCGATGGGGAGGATACCATTATTTGTATCTAAGTGTATACCATTGCTTAATACTAAGTCCATTATCTTGTATTGAGTTCCTTCAGATGGAGAAGTGAACACATACTAGGTAACTTTGTACAATTATCCCTAAGGAAGTTTGTACTGGTGATCCATAATTATACTCATCCGATATGGAGGAAAGCACTAAAGCCAACACGCAAGTGCAATTATATCACCTACAAACCAGCAATGGAGACCGTGGGATTCATGTTAAATGAATTCCCTCTCCTACTTAGTTATTTAACAATGAGGGTTTTTCTACTAGTTAATTTATGTCCATGTTGTCCATTATTAATGTGATCCTAGTTTTTCAAAAAAACATCACAAAATAATAAACATGCATAATCAGAATAAGCAATAATGGCAATAAATTTGAAAATAAATATCCAACTATTATGGCCATCTTTCCTGATTCTTCCCCGACTGTGCGAAGCCCAAATCTGACCCTGTGCGGAGCTATACGGGGTTCGACCTGCCCGGTCAGGTAGCGGGGTTCGGGGCAGCGCCCCGATTTTTTTTTCTTTTTCTTTTTTTTTTTTAAAGGTTTGGCTGCCCGATTTCTTCATCGAAACCATCTGTCGATCTCCGGACTGCCCGCGATAGCATCTCCTCCGGCGTCAGAAACAGCCACCACCGCCATCACGATCGATCAAAAAAAATTAAAATTACATCAATCCTATGCCTCCCGAAGGAGTTCATACATAATCTAGATTGAAAAATTAAAATTACATCAATCCTATGCCTCCCGAAGGAGTTCACACATAATCTAGATTGAAAAATTAAAATTATAAGCACGATCAACCCTCGTGATATTAATTACATCCACAAAACAACAACAACAACACAATAATTACATCCACAAAACAACAACACAAACAAAACATGCATTGGACCATAATAGTTGGATCTAAGATGCCTGCAAAACCGAGTTAGAACAGATCTACATCTACCGACTATCATACAACACAAGTTTTATTGGACAACATGGATGTAACAATCAATACGCAGATCCACTACCGGCACTGATACCAATTGATGGAACTGAGATGATTCCCAGGGCTACGGATTGGTGTGCGTATCGATTGTTAAAAAATTTAACAGATTAAATACGTGATCTAATCCTATATAGCGGAATCTAGGGTTCACGAATTATACCTGCGATGAGAAGAAGACGACAACGACCCCAAGATCTTCTGCACGTATTCCTTCCTCGGGTTGGACGTCGTGTGGGCGACGATCTCCCAACCTTTCTTCTCCTTGGCTGACCTCTCTTTCTCTCCTTACGTGAATCACGAGTTTTGAGAAAAAATCTTATATTTCAGATTGTTAATGACGGCCAGAGAATAGAGGATATATATAAGGCTACGGCAGGGACCATGAGGAGAAATTAGGGTTAGGTCTCCTAACGAATCTGGGTATCCCGTGTTCAGCCCAAACACACAACCCAGGCCCATTAACAATAGCTCGGTCCACTAAAGAGCTATTATTGCACTACCTTCCTAATCCCAAATTATATTTATGGGCTCCTTTTATTATATGCTCGTTCAACTCCCCATGTTAAGATATCGAATGTCCGTCGATCAAATTAAGTTACTGACAACTATATTGATCAACATCTTTTATCCTTAAGTAGTACCACTCAACTTTATTTGTCATGTCGGATGTAATCCACCTGCAGGGTTTACATGACAATCCTTATGAGCTCCTTAAGGGGACATCATCAACCTGACGTATCGGGACATGGATTCCTTTTACAATCAACAGCCCATCATACATACAATGCTATTACCCAATTCATAGAGGTTGTTGATCCATAATGAATCTCACTCTTTTATGAGTCAAAGTAATGCACACTGCATATACATGTCTGTTATTATATCTGGATTAAGAGCATAAGCATCCATAATAACAGAGGTGTTTGTTCTCTTTTGTAGTCAGTACAAAGAGAACAACCTCAAGTGGTCCTGTTCAATACACACAAAGTGTACTAGTGTAAACCTATAGTCAAGACAGACTAATACCAGATTACACTACAACCTTTCCAATGGATTGTCCAAGTCCGTCTAGGTTGTGAACTATTTATATATTCCATAGGGAACTGATAATATGATCTTCTGTGTGTCACCTCACACCATATTATCAACCTTATAGAATATCAGACACTTGCATTAATATTATAATAAACACAATATGCAAACATATGCCCATATGATTCTCATTCAAAAAAAATAAGGAAATAAAGTTAATACAAAAGTGATGTTTTCAGTATATAACCCTAACAAGAGGTCCTTCTCCGACCGAGCATAGAAAACATCGAGATCCTCTACCTGGGTGGATGGATCCAATCTTGGATTTCTTAAAAAACAATGTATTGCCAAAAGATCAATCTGAAGCCAGAAGGGTCCGAGTTAGAGCTAAGAAGTTCGTGCTTATGGATGGTGTGCTCTACAAGCATTCTTACACAAAGGTCGATGGGAGACCCTAAATACAGTTCCTGAGCTCGGAAGAAACCAAATATGCTGTAACGCCCTGCCCCAAACACAGAAAATTATTTATTTATCAGTATTATTTATAGTACAACTGCCCACCACATGCTGCCTCTCAAAAGGTGGTTAACCAATTAGGAGACTCTTGATCATATGAAATATTATTTATGATTAATTAATCTTGTGATACTCCCGATATGGGATTATTTTAATCAATCCCGCTCTTTTCTCTCCGCGTTGACGTCAGGCTAGTCCCCCCTCGGGCGGGGCCCACGCCCACGTCAGCACGTAGACAGCGCCCAACAACACTCTCCCTGCGTGCCCCCCATCTGCCATCACTCACGTGACAGCAGCAGCAGACAGTAACTCTGCTGCTGCCCTGGGCCCCACCGCAGCCACAAATTCCATACAACCCCCTATAGAAACTCTATAGGGAAGCCTCCTCTTTATATATATATATATATATATATATGGGAAATGCTCCATTGAAAACGTACTGTAGTGTGGAAAACGTGAAAACAAACCTAGGCCGTTGTTGGAAACAACGGCCTAGGTTATAATGCATTATAACCTAGGTCATTGTTTCCAACAACGGTCTATGTGGTTTTCACGTGTTTTCATAACATTTGCATTTTCAATGGAGCATTTCCCTATATATATTATATCTTTTTTGAAATTACGAGGTGTTACATATGCATTGAAAGAGATGCACGAAGGGATTGGATATTGCCAAATGGATAGCAGAACACTCGCCAGAAAGTCCTTAACCACGGCTACTATTGGCTGACCCTCATTCAAGAAGCTCAATACATGGTTAAGACATGTTGCCCGTGCCAAAGATTCTCCTCTGTCAGGCATGCCACCCAAGCCGTGCTAAAATTGCTCACCAGTCCCATGCCATTCGCCATGTGGGGAATGGACCTTGTTGGCTCCTATCCTAAGGATACTTTACTAAGTGGATTGAAGCAGAACCCTTGGCCACCATTACCGAACATCAAGCTCAACAGTTCTTTTGGAAACACATTGTTTATAAGTTTGGGATACCGCGGGTCCTCATCACCGAAAATGATACCCAGTTCGCGAGGAAAGGCTTCTGTAAATTTTGTGAAGACCTCGAGATCCAACAAAGTTTCTCTTCGATCTCGCATCCCCAATCTAATGGCCAGGCCAAGAACGTACTCCTGGCCCTGGGCGAACATGACCTTGTCAATGACACAAAGCTTCGACACCTACAGCTTCTTTTCATTATCTTGTAGGAGGGCCTTCTCCTTCTCCAACCAAGTTTGGTCCTATTGACGGTGGTCAGCTCCACCTTTAAAGCACATCCACGAGTTTCCAAATTGTGAACCCGCAGCTTCTGATCCTTCATATCCCTCTTGAACTGCTGAGCCCTTCGCTCTGACTGCATGAGCTTGCAGGTATACTGCATCCTCAACTCCGTCCCTTGCAGATTCGCCTATGAAAAAAAGCAAAGACCTGAAATTTTCAAGAACATAAAAAGATTAAGTAACAGGGTTTGGAAAACACTTACAATCGTGTCTCCCTGAGCCCACTTCATGAAACATGACTCGAGGGTCTCGGTTTAGAGGCTCTCCCTATCTCGAGGGGTGGCCAGGTGCTCCACCTCCTCGTTCGCCACCAGACCCTCCATTAAAGAATCTGCTGACTTCACGGACAAGTTGGGGGCCCATGGCACCAACCCCTCCTCCCCTACAATCTCCCTGGTCTCGGGATGGATGGGTGGGAGACTAGACTTCACAATCTCGATAACCTTAAGGTTACCAGAGCTCGACCCCGCATTGTTCGAGCCAGAGGTGCCCGAAACTGCATGGGCCTTTGACCTCTTAGACTTCGCCTTGGAAGTCCCCTCGGACGCAGCAGCGGGGGGGCCTTTTCTTTGGCTTCGGCTGCTCGACTGCCTTCTTCTTGGCCAAGAAGGCCCTCCTCGCCTCAATATCCGCATCATCCATAGCTGCAAAAGAAAATACGAGTTGTAAGAACGAAGGGAAAAGGACAGGCATAAAAAGGAAATGAAAAACGTACGTGGGTCGATGAGGCTCAGTCCAATCCTCGCTAAATGCCTATCAGTTACATTCGCCCAACTGATACTTCCTTTGGCAACAACCTGCTCAACATCCTCCTTCACCTCCTTCATAAAGTATTTCTCCTTTAGGGCCTTGTGGATGGGCTTGTAGAAATACTAGTTCGTCGGGATTTCCCAAGGTACCTGATTATAAACGACAAAATATTTCTCTTTTCATTCCTTGATGCAGTCCAGGTGACCGTGGACTAACCATCTATGGGGGTGAGGGGAGATGTAATATAACCCCTAATACGTCCCTACCGAGCTGATCCTGAGGTAGGCTCAGAAATACTTCAACTTCAAAGGGACTCCCCTCTCTTCCCAGAGCAACATGAAGCATACGATATGATTCCATGAGTTCGGGCCGTACTGCATTGGACTCAGTCCTGCCTAATTCAGCACCTGCTTCACAAACAGATGCAAGGATAACCTCAACCCCGAGCTAAAGGCATCGACCAAAAATATGCAAAACCAAGGGGCCAGGTTATCCGTCTGTTAGAGCCCTGAGCTCGGTATCATCAACTCATATTCCAAGAAAATGAAGTAGCTCGCCCATATCAGTGGGTGGTAGCTGCTTGTCATCACGCTCTGTATATTGTCTGCTCTGATCCTCTGACGGCTCGGTGAAGAGGGCTGCACCCCGATCTGAACCAAATCTTTGAGGTCGTCTAGATACACTCTGATCGAACACGGCTACTGAAGATAGGGTACGTCGAGCCCGCCCTTCAGAAAAAACTTGATAGACGACCCAGCACTGTAGGGAAGAGTCCACTTTAGCTATCTGTCCCAAATGCGGGGAGCCCTCGGTGTAAAGGACGATGCCAATCACTTCAAACGCACAATCCCCTATGGCGTATCGACCTTCTTAGCTCCACCCTCGTCCTCTCCCCCCTTGGTTGATACTTCTCTATTTTCAGGCTTTTGTCCTCATCCTCGACATCATCTCCCCCTTTGGTCGCCAAATTTAGCTCGACTTCCTCCGCCTCTTCTTCCTCGCCCTCGTACAAATCCACCACTTCACCCTCACACTACAAACCGCTACGCCTCTAGCGGCATATCTTTCCTAGTGTTTCAACAACATGCCGCTATAGGTATAGAAAAATTTTATTTTATAAAAACACACTCTCTGTAACGGATGTAAAGCCCCTGCCCCTAGCTCAGACAATTTATACAATTTATAAGACAAATTAGATACTATATAGTAAACTGCCCACCACAGGCTGCCTCTCAAAAGGTAGTTAACCGAATTAGTGACTCTTGATCATAGGCTATTATATTTTAATATTATTTTTATTCTATCAACTCCCTATATGGAATTAACTTTACTCATCACTCTCTTTACTCCCGTGCTGAACACAAAGAGAAAGCAGAGAAGGCATGCTTCAATAAGTCCCAGGCGGGCCCCCACACATGCGCCACGTCACCTATTGTGACGTCACAGCCAACAACAACCCAGGGCTACTGCCCTTTTACGAAAATTTTGCCGAAATGCCCTCTTTTTTGAAAATAATTAGCGACCTACCCTACTTTCGAAAACATTTAGCGAGATGCCCTTGTCTGTGACACGTCAGCAACAAACGTTATTGGGAAAAACGGCATCAGCTATTTATATGCCGTTCTTCCCAATAACGGCATCTCTTTTTGAAAAAATTGTCATGCCGTTATTCCCAATAACGGCATTGCTTAGTTTTTGTAAAGATCTCTACTGTATCAATCTTGACTCGAGATTGAAATGCAAAAAAGAAAATAACTGATGCCGTTCTTCGGGAGAACGGCATCGTTTATACTGATGCCGTGTTCCACAATAACGGCATCAGTTATTATCTTTTAGCACAAGTCCCTATAATCGAAAAACCCCTTCTTCTTCCCCTTTTCACTTGTGGTTTGTTTCCTTCCCCACTTTCACCCGAAAACCCTAAACCCTTAAAAAAAATCCTAATAGGCTGTGTAATCGATTTGAAGTTGGGAGTTTACTCTTCAATCTTTCATTAAGAGTGCCAAATCATTCTGAATCTGAGAATATTGTAAGTATCCAAAAAACTCTAATTTGTATTTTGTAAAGTTGATTTTGATAGTATGATAGATGTGTGCATTGGTAGTATAGTACAAGTAATGTAGATTTGTGTTATTGAAGTAGTAATTTTGGAAATAATATTATGTATTGTTAGTGATGTAGGGTTTACAAAATATTGAATTGTTGAGAAATGTGAAATTGTTCATTTTGTTAGGAATACAATGAAAGGTGGAATTGTTTATTTTGAAAATTCTTTTACTAAAATTGTTGTTGATTACTGTTTGTTATTGTTGACAGGCCAATGGATCCTACACAACCATCTTCTTCGCATGGTGCCGGTGCTTCTTCTACTTCTTCATTTGGACCACAGGGACATCCTGGTCCACTAGATCCTACGGTTCTATATTTGCAACCAGACCACAGATCACAGGCCGTTTGGACCGGGGATGTAGAGAAGATGAGTTTCCGGATTCACAACATCATGCCGGTGATCCCCGGTATTGAAAATTACTTGGTCAGCAGCGGATTCTACGAGATGTCGAAGCTGACGAAAAATAAAGTGTGACCACGCTCTACTTACCGCACTTGTGGAGCGATGGAGGCCGAAGACTCACACGTTTTACTTGCCGGTTGGAGAGATGACGGTCACCTTACAAGATGTCGCTGTGATTGTGGGTCTTCCGATTGATGGGATGGCCATCACCGGCAATTTGATGTTCAACAAGGTTGCATTGGTACAGGACTATCTCGGCTTGGATGTGCCTGAAGAGGACCACGGCATATGGGTTGGGGAATCTATTAGACGTTCATACCTTGGCGATCAGTTCACTCATCGAATGCCACCTGCGCTGACGGGCATCCAACTCCAGAACTATACGCGCGCATATCTACTATCGTTGATTGGAGGGATCCTATTCCCTAACTCTTCAGGTGACGTAGTCCACCTAATATACCTTCCTCTCATAGCTGACCTGCAAACAGCCGGCTGATATAGTTGGGGAAGTGCGGCTCTAGCCTCCCTCTACCGTGCACTTTGTAACTGTTCTATGGGGTCGATACAAATGACAGGGCCGATGTCCATCTTACAAATATGGTGTTGGCCGACCCCGTGTCACGGTATTATCAGAGAGTTGGAGAGTACTACAGGATAATCCTGTGCTGAGAGCTCCTCTCGGTGCCTACTGGGCGGAGAAGCGTACATGGAGGGATAACCCACGTGGTGTCCTCACCTATTACAGGGACAAACTCGATCAGTTGAGGGAAGAGTTCGTCAATTGGACCCCGTACACAGACGATAGGCTGCAGCGTCTACCACCCATTTGCACCGCCAACAATCAGTTGTGGTTGACCTTAGCTCCACTTGTGAACTTCTCAGTTGTGGTGTTTTATTACCCCGGACGTGTCCTTCGCCAATTCAATGCACAACAACCCGTCCCGGCGAACTCATTATACGATCGTAGGCTACACAACATCACGGGTCAAGATCGTTTACCAAACATGGATTGGGCCGATCACTACCGTGCTTATGTTGGAGCTTGGAATGAGCGGAGGTACGAGTTGGTAGTTGAGGGTATTGTACAGCCGTATGACGGATCGATGCATACAACTTATATGGCATGGTACAGACGCATCACAAGATTGTATGTCGCGCCAAAAACTGATCTTCCCGCGGGTGTCCAACAACCAATACCCGGCGCACCAGGTTGAACCACCACCTGCACATTCATCATCACAACCGATGTATCAACCAAAAGCTTCATCATACCGTCTTATGGTAATTTAGTTTGTTTGTTGAATTTCATTTATTTCGATTAATTTTAATTGTGCATCTTTAATTACAACATATATGGTTTACTATTATAGATCAAAAGCACATGGGATATGGCTAGAAAATGTGCGAATGTCTTGAAGTGCAACGCCAATAAGGCATGCAAAGAATTGGCACGAGACCTCCTGTGCAATTGTCGTACCTCTCTTGAAGAGGTTGGAGATGGTCCACGTTTCAATGACCTAATGCGGTCAACCGAAGAGCAACGCCAACAAGTACGGCCTACCGCTAGTCAAGCTCCACCTCCACCACAACAAGCATTGGAATTAGGAGATCCCCTCGCCCCAAAAACTCCATCACATCATCGAAGAGCCAAGACCGTTCGCTTCCCTCCACCTCAAAGCCAATTGGCAAATCCGGAGATTGAAGTAAGAGGAGGTGATGAAGAAGAAGGAGTTGGTCCAAGTGGAACCGCAACGCAAGAGCCACAGGAACATAGACGTAAAGTCCCGGCTCGAAGGAGGAGAGCACCCCAACACTTCACGCCGAGTTAATTGGAAGCAATATTTATGTATTAATGGTCTTTTTGTAATACAACACTTTATTTAGTATTTGAAGTGTGGATGTGCATTGATGTATCTGTGCTTGTGATTGAAAACAACTGCATTTAGAAGTTTGAATACAACTGCATTTAGAAGTTTAGAAATGTGATGTATCTGTGGATGTGCACTTTATTTATAAGTTTGAAGTCTGTGAAATCCTTCTGTGGATGAACTTGAGGAATTTAGTTGAATTGATGAATTTGATAAATTTGATTTTGATGCATTGATGTATTTGTGCATGTTTGTGAAATTTTGATGCATTTGATGCATGTCTGTTGAAGTGCATGTATCTGTGAAGTATGATGTATCAGACTTCATTGCACACAGCTTGAAATCTGATGTATCTGTGAAAATGCACTAGGTTGAAGTGCATTTTCAAAGTAGGTTTCACAGATGCATATTCAAAGTAGGTTGGAGTATGAAGTTTTGATCCTGTGCATTTTGATTTGAAGTTTTGAAGTTATCTGTGCATATCTGTGCATTTCTTTGTTCAAGTATGGAGTTGGAAGTTGTATATGTTGTGAATTTTGAAGTTGAATCTGTGAATTTGAATTGAGTTGAAATTTGAAGAGGTGGTCTGTGCATGTCTGTTAAGTAAAAAAAAAGAATAAACGATGCCGTTATTCGCAATAACGGTATCTTAATCCTGTAACGTTATTGTGAATAACGGCATTCACTTATAGGGAAAATTAGAAAATATGGAGTTCGCTGCCAAATGATTCTGTGACCACAGTCGTTTTTCAGAAGCACGGCATCACTTAACTATGCCGTTATTCTCAATAACGGCACCTTTTAACTATGACGTTGTTCAGAAGCACGGCATAAGTTATACATCAAAATCTCAACATTTGAGTATTCTGCCAAACTTTCTGTCTCCACAGTCGTTTTTGAGAGTAACGGCATAGATCAAAGATGCCGTTATTCACAACAATGGCATCTGTTGTTTGAATAGTTGTGCATGTTTCTGTGCATGTTTTGTTGTGTTTTAGTATAAACAACTAATTTAACTATATCCACCATCGATTCAACCCACAAATCTCATTCCAAATAATTTAAACTTAAATTACTCAACATTCAAAAATAACTTTATAATTTCGTACTAACACTTACAAAGGAAAATACATAACTAACATCCAATAACTAGGAAAATATTCAAGTGCGGGTAGATTGTGAAGTCCCCACACTTTGTACATTCTTACAACTGCGTCTATTGTGCCCGTGCACACCACATTTTGAACATACTTTTCCACTACTCTCGCCTTCTCGAGCGTCCATGTCATTGCGGATACGAGTACTCTTAGGCCTCCCCTTCACCCGACGAAGACTAGAATCAACTATTAGTACCGGTGCGCTTTGGGTAAGCCAATAAGATTCGTTTGGGATAGGATTGAAAGATGGTGCCCATGTTTTTGCTAACGAATCCATAGAGTAGAAGGGATCTATGTACGGTTGATAATCAAGCGCACGTGAAGCACATACCGCTAACACATGAGAGCATGGAACGTGGAACAGTTGAAATTTGCCACATGTACAAGTTCGGCCTTCTAGGTCCACCGTATGCCAATGGCCACCCTTTTGATATCCACCGTCCATTCTAATGCCCGTTTTCACCCCAAAAACACCATTGCGCTTAAACATTATGGCCTCATGTAAATTTGATTTTTCACGGCGGACATCAATAAGGTCCTGAATCCGGGGTGCCCATAGTTTAGCTTCAGCGATAAGTGTCTGCGCGGCCTCACGGCGGTCGGTGAAGTACATGTTGAGACGGAAAAATATCTGTTCTACAATTGCGGTGACAGGTAAGCTACGAACACCTTTTAGAACCGAGTTGAAAACTTCGGACAGATTTGTTGTCATAATACCATATCTACGCCCACCATCAGCAGTAAGTGCCCACTTCTCAATTGCTTTTTCCTTAACCCAATTAGTCTTATCAGCATTGCTAGCTTCAAGTTGTGCCATCTTTTCCTCGTACTTTTTCCACTGATTTTGACACGCAATTACCTTCAATTTATTCATCAAAAATTTCGAACCTAATTTTTTATGAAAATTGCTAGCAAAATGCCGCATACAGTACCGATGATATGCAAATGGTTCCCTCGACGTGCCAAACTCATTTCCCATTGCTGATAAAATACCGGCATGTCGGTCAGAAATAACACAAAGACCTTCACGATCTGTAACAAAGCACCGAATACAGTTCATGAACCATGTCCACGTTTCTATGCTTTCACCTTCAACCAGTGCAAACGCAAACGGAAACCTCCCGTTTGCGTCTGGTGAAACCGCAATCAACAAACAGCCTTTGTATTTCCCATACAAGTGAGTACCGTCTACACTTATAACTGGTCTACATGATTTAAATCCTTCGATGGAAGGACCGAATGCCCAAAAAACACCCTTAAATGTTTCTATGCCCGGCCCGGTCGTAGTCTTCGCCCAATGTACAGCCGTACCCGGATTTGAAGCTTGAATTGCATTGAGTAGATATGGTAATTTAGTGTACGCTGTTTCAAAAGAACCATATAGTTTCTCAATTGCTTTATGTTTTGCCTTCCAAGCTTTCCAATATGATATTGTGTATTGGAGCCTACCCTTCACCTGCCCAATTATGGCTCTTGGTGTTATTGAGATTTTCTCCTTCAGAGTATCCATTATCATCATCGATACGACCGTCGAGTCAATTTTGCTGTGATCCTGAGTCAATGTAGGATTCACACATGTGTGTACACCTTCAAGCTTTTTCACCACAAAATAATCACGACCTTTGGGAACACTTGCACGCAAGCGCCATGGACAACCAACTTCATTTTGAAGTGATGGATTTTCTGCAATCTGCTCGGCTGAATGGTGGATGGGCGCGTATTTACATTTCATATGGTATAGACAACGATCTGATTTTACCGTCACGAATTCTCTGTGGTTCTTCACGGTGTACATCTTCACTTGATGTTGTAGAGCATCTTTGGATGGAAATCTTTGACCAATAAAGAGTTCATCCAAGTTGGAAGAACCATTGGAAGACTGACCATGTTCATGTACGGTGGCATGGGACATTCATTCGCTTGATTGCGATCCACGCATAGCTGCACTTGTGTCCTGACTTGGCAACCCGCAGGCATTGTTAACCGGCACATGAACATTGGCATCAATAACTGGAGCTTCAACGGCAATCTCCTCATCATCATCCTCGAGACTGCGAACCTCATCTTCTTCCTCTTCTACCAAGTCGTTATTTACAACGGCGTTGTCGAAGTCTTCCAAAGCAATACCAGCTACCATAAAATTTTGTGGCAATGGGGTCGGATGTACCTGCTCGTATTCGGAAGAAATAGGTTCCGTTGGAGTTGTGCTAGTATCTCCAATTGTATTTGAAATCCTTGCGTGTGACTCTGCAGATGGTTTCAAAGTCCTTGTGGGCCTTGGACTTTCGATAACAACTCTTGTAGTATTTGGAAGCCTCGTTTGATCAATATATAACTCAACTATATTCCAACCACAACTTGGATGAAGTGTCCTAAGCAAGACAGACCTCAGAGAACTGTCACTGTCTATGGGTACCAACATGAAGTACTGTCCATCCCCTTTACCAGTAGAATAACGGGCTCTCAGTTTCAGACTCATTTCACTTCTATCTCAATTTGTGACTTCATATATCTTATCTATTAATTCTGCGTAAGCAAAATTGGGGGTAGCCCAAATAATTACCGGATCAACATCACTATAAGAATATCCAATTTTTTGATCCTTAATTACTTCACCCCCATAATATAACCAAATAGGGATATCAAATTCCATACCTATGCATAAAAATTAAAACATATTCAAGTCATTCACTACTCACAATAAACAAAACATTGAAATAAAAATCAAACATAAGGTTAATCTGATAATACCTACAAATTAAACCAGAAAAACCACTGGCAAAAATTTCGTTGTGGAGGAAGACTGAAAATGAGAGTGGGAGTGAGGAGGTTGGATGTATAGAATTTTACAGGACTTAAATGGTTGAAATTTTTTGATTTTGAGATCTAGGGTTTGTGGGTAAAAGGAGCAATGCGAGAAAGAGAAGTTTACGAATTAGAAGGGGAAGAAGAAGGGGTTTTTCGATTATAGGGACTTGTGCAAAAAGATAATAACTGATGTCGTTATTGTGGAACACGACATCAGTATAAACGATGCCGTTCTCCCAAAGAACGGCATCAGTTATTTTCTTTTTTGCATTTCAATCTCGAGTCAAGATTGATACAGTAGAGATCTTTACAAAAAATAAGCAATGCCATTATTGGGAATAACGGCTTGACAATTTTTTCAAAAAGAGATGCCGTTATTGGGAAGAACGGCATACAAATAGCTGATGCCGTTTTTCCCAATAACGT
This sequence comes from Hemerocallis citrina, assembly GCA_017893485.1. Classification (NCBI taxonomy): domain Eukaryota; kingdom Viridiplantae; phylum Streptophyta; class Magnoliopsida; order Asparagales; family Asphodelaceae; genus Hemerocallis; species Hemerocallis citrina. Next base: position 304,261,317 of record CM030361.1, read on the forward strand.
TTGTTGCTGACGTGTCACAGACAAGGGCATCTCGCTAAATGTTTTCGAAAGTAGGGTATGTCGCTAATTATTTTCAAAAAAGAGGGCATTTCGGCAAAATTTTCCCCTTTTACTGCGTGGGCCCCCCTTGACAATTCAACTCAATTCCATTTCACTACATTTAATTCCATAGACATTTTACCATCAACCAACCTATTATATATACCAAATCCATTGATCCAACGGTCCATATATTTTTTTATGATATTTTGCCTTAACCCGTCGTTGGGAATGACGGGTTACGGCTAAATTTTAATAAAAAAAATTGCCTTAACCCGTCATTCCCAAGAACGGGTTAAGGCAATCTATATTCATTTAGATCTGCATACAAATCGTCTTCTTCGATAGGTTCTCTCTGTCGCTCTTTCTTCTTTCTTCGACGAACCCAAAAAAGAAAAAACCCTAATCCTTGATCGCTCACCCAAATTAGCCCTCTTCCGTCCGCTCCCCCTCCTCTCTCCCAATATCTACTCCAAACTTTGAAACCCTACTCTCTCATCCCCTCTTCGAAACCAAATCGAAACCCTAGTTCTCCCCCAAATTGAATTTTTGGCTTAATTCAGACTTATTTTGTAAGGTATTGACTATTTCTTTACCTCAGTAGATATATTTGTGTTTATTTTTGAATTTTTGTATACTAAATTATTTAGAAAGTGGAAAAAAAATTATTTGCCTTAGTAATTTGTAGATGTAGAATTGGGATGACTTTTAGTATATTCAATTGCGGAAATTTTTTGTTTGCGTTAGTAGTTTGTAGAACTAAAAATGTATATACGAAATTAGTTAGAAACTTTTCAGTGCGGTTATGGTTGAAAACCCTGCAAACGACCGTTAAAAAACGATACTTTGCGAGTAGGTTGGTCTCACGTAGTACAAGCCACCCCAAGTTGTAGAAGCGAGTTTCGACTCACGGTTCGAGAGATACAGCTGCGTATCGCTTTTGGTTAAAAAAAACTAAGTAAAGCGGTACACGGCCGTATCTCACAAACTGTGGCTCGAAAGTCGCTTCTACAAGTTCGAGTGGCCTGCGCTACGTGAATTCGACCAAGTTGGAAAGTTTTATAAATTTCGGATGCCGTTTGTGAGGTTTTCTCACGTTTATCTTTTTATAAGTAAATTAGTTAGAACTTTTTAGTATGGTTAGACTAGATTACCCTTCAAACGACCTCCAAAAAATATAAAACTTTGCGAGTTAGTTGGTGTCCCCTATGAGAAGCCAACCCAACTTGTAGAAATAAGTTTCGACTCACGGTTCGAGAGATACGGTAGCATATCGCTTTTGGTTGAAAAAAAACCAATAAAGCGGTGCATGGCCGTATCTCGCAAACCGTGACTCAAAACTCACTTCTACAAGTTCGGGTGGCTTGCCTTATGTGAATTCGACCAAGTTGCAAGGTTTTATAAATTTTAGATGTCGTTTGTGCGATTTTCTCAAATTTATATTTTTATAAGTAAATGAGTTAGAACTTTTTCATTGCGGTTAACCTAGATTACCCTTTCAAACCACCTCCAAATAATTCGAAACTTTGCGAGTTGGTTGGTGTCCCCTATGAGAAGCCAACCCAACTTGCATAAGTGAGTTTCGACTAACGGCTCGAGAGATATGGCCGCGTATTGCTTTTGGTTGACAAAGAACCAATAAAGTGGTACACGGCCGTATCTTGCAAACCGTGACTCGAAACTCGCTTCTAAAAGTTCGGGTGTCTTGCCCTACGTGAATTCAACCAAGTTTGAAAGTTTTATAAATTTTGGATTCCGTTTGTGCGGTTTTCTCAAGTTTATCTTTTTATAACTAAATGAGTTACAACTTTTTCACTGCGGTTAGAGTAGATTACCCTTCAAACCACCTCCAAAAAATTTGAAACTTTCGAGTTGGTTGGTGTCACCTATGAGAAGCCAACCCAACTTGTAGAAGTGAGTTTGGACTCACGGTTCGAGAGGTACGGCTACGTATCGCTTTTGTTTGAAAAAAAAACGATAAAGCGGTACATGGCCGTATCTCGCAAACCGTGACTCGAAACTTGCTTCTACAAGTACGGGTGGCTTGTGTTACTTGAATTCAACCAAGTTGCATGGTGTTGCTATTTTTCTTTGTGTTTTGTGCATTTTTTGCCACATTTTCGCTTTGTTTATTGTTGATAGATAAATGGATGTAACCCGTATCAACTAATCTTAAATTTTTCATTCACAGATAAATGGCTAGAATAAGGCGACCGAGAAGCCCTTCTGGTAGCGCTAATGGCGCACCTACGATGGAGGTAAGATTGATTATTATTATCGGTTTTAAATACGAATATGAGTTTCATTGTCTCATTAATAACAATATTTCTCTTTGTTCGTGTAGGTTGGTGGGTATACACTTGCCGAGGCCGGCCCCTCGTCTTCGGTATCCGTTGCTCCTCGTGGACCAGTGGACTCCAGCTTACTTTCGTTGCAATCCAGACACCGATCGGAATCCACGTGGACTGGGTCCGCAAAGAAATGCAACTTCCGGAAGCACGAACTTCTTGCCTTCGACCCCCGTATCACTTCGTTCTTAGTTGAAGCCAGGTTTCTACGAAGCTCACTTTATGGGGGATGTGAAGCTTGACCGACCTCTACTTACAGCTCTGTTCGAACGATGGTGGTCGGAGACCCACACATTCCACCTACCAGTGGGTGAGATGACCGTCACTCTCCAAGATATAGCGATCATTACTGGGTTACCAATAGATGGGGTCGCCGTGACGGGGAACATGGATTTTGATCGAGTAGAAGTTGTTCGTGATCTACTCGGTATCGATGTTGAGGAGTCATTGATCCAAAAAAAAGAGGATGTTGAAAGAGAAATCATCAGAGATACTCCTACTGATTATGATGCCGATCTATTAGATCAAGTCTTAGACGATGCAAAAGATAAGGCGGAAGCTGAATTCTGGACTGAAATATTCGATGGGAAATCACTTCTACTTAGTTGGTTGAAATATCAATTCGACGAATTTTTGACAGAGAATTCGGACGATGAATCCATACGTTACTATGCCCGTGCGTATATTTTTAGCATGATCGGGGGAGTGATCTTCCCTAACTCATCTGGTGCGAGCGTGCCGCTGATGTATTTATGCTTGTTGGAAAATTTTGCTTTTGCCGGCCGTTTTAGTTGGGGCAGTGCTGCATTGGCATCTCTATATAGGAATATGTGCTCATATGCATTAGGTGCCGTACAAATGGGTGGCCCAATGGTTCTTTTGCAGATCTGGAGTTAAGAACGCATCCACATCGGACGTACCCGTATAATTGAACCAATGCCGGATTGGTTGGCCGACCCACCAGCTGTATAGTTGTTACCTCCTTTAGGGGTATATTGGGCGGGGCGGCGCACGTGGATTGATAACCCACGGCAATCACTGACCTATTATAGAGATGAATTAGATAACTTGCGGGACGATTTCGTGAATTGGGAACCGTACTTGCCCGCAAGGTTGGAAAGGGTTCCACCGGTTTGTTTGGCCGGTGCGCTTTGGTTGACAGCTGCACCACTTGTTAATTTTTCTGTTGTTGAGTTCCAGTACCCGGACAGAGTGATGCGGCAGTTCGGATATCAGCAGAAGATTTCCAATGTCTGGTCTTATGATAAAAAATTGTACGAGGTGAGAGGAACCGGTCGAGTGCCTAACTTTGATTAGACTGATTTTCACCAAGTCCATGTGGCAAACTGGAACACCATGCGGTATCAGATGACATCGAATATAAAATAATTTGCTATACCGTTCGATGGCTCGTTCCAGCAAGTATACATGACGTGGTACAGGCGCATTACACGGTTGTATGTTTCTCCACAAGCCGTTGTACCAGCCGTTGTGCAGATTCTGATTCCCCTTGCCGAGGAAGAACCAGCCCCCGTATATTCATCTTCCCAGCCGATGTATCAACCAAAGGCATCGACGTATCGGAACTTGGTTAGTAACTTTTTATGCAATTTCATACATTTAGTATGCATGTATTGTTAAGATATAAGGATAGAATGATAAATTATTTTACATGTTTTTTAAATTGAAATTTTCAACCTTATGTAGATTTAAAACACATGGGAGACCGTTCGGGTAGCCACTCGCGTCTTGAAGAGTAAGGTACCCGAGAACGTTAAGGAAATCATGCGGGAGATTCTAAAGCCATGCCAATGTAGTCTCGAAGAGGTTGGTGAAGGTCCACAACTTGATGCATATTTAAAATCCAACGTTGCACTTCCTCGGCGAAAAAGTGCGACAATGCCTGGAATTTGCTTCGCCGAGCCACAACAGGTTCAACAATACCAACCACCTGAAGAAGATGAGGAGGAGCAGTGGGAAGATGACCCTCAATCTCCCAAGATCGAAGGTAGACGACGGAATCCTCAACGAAAGAGGAACCCAATTGATAAATTTACACCAAGTGGTCGCAAACCGCGTGGTCATAAAAGGTAGTATCTAATAATAGGTTGTTTAGTGGTATTTTACTGTTTGGTTTATGATTTTGTTTCGTTCAAATAACTAAGAACTACTGTTTGTTTCTATGTTTATAAATGTTGTAGATAAATACCGGGCATCCACAGAAGTCAACCATGAAGATAGCTGAATCGATCCCTGTACACGACTTCATTGTTGAGATGAATTTTTTTGTACTGAATGTCTTGTAATAGGTAGTTGAAAAAATTACAGAAATGTAGTTGAACGAATTGTTAAGATGAGTATTTGCTAATGAATGTCATATTTTTTGTCGTATCATATATATTGTTGCGAACATGGATTTCTGAGTTGTTTTGGTATGATTGATATATATATATATATATATATATATATATATATATATATATATATATATATATATATATATATTGTTGTATTGTTGTGAACTGAGTTTCTCAATTCTTGTGCTTTGAATTGTTGTTGTGAGGTTGTATTTTCACCCAGACACCTGTACTGATTTCTGCCAAAATATATCTACTTACCCCATCATTGGTGATGACGGGTTACCCAAACCTAACCCGTCATCGACGATAACGGGTTAAGTAGACATATTTTGGCAGAAGATTTTTAATCTCAGGTGTGTAGATGATAAAGTTCTGCCAAAATATCTCTACTTAACCCGTTATTGTGAATAACGGGTTAAGATCACTTAACCCGTTATCCTCAATAACGGGTTAAGTAGACATATATTGGCAGAATATTTTTAATCTCATGTGTGTAGATGATAAAGTTCTGCCAAAATATCTCTACTTAACCCGTTATTCTGAATAACGGGTTAAGATCACTTAACCCGTTATCCTCAATAATGGGTTAAGTAGACATATATTGGCAGAAGATTTTTAATCTCAGGTGCGTAGATGATAAAGTTTTGCCAAAATATCTCTACTTAACCCTTTATTGTGAATAACGGGTTAAGATCACTTAACCCGTTATCCTCAATAACGGGTTAAGTATACATATATTGGCAGAAGATTTTTAATCTCATGTCTGTAGATGATAAAGTTCTGCCAAAATATCTCTATTTAACCCGTTACTGTGAATAACAGTTTAAGTGAGCTTAACCAGTTATTCACAATAGCGGGTTAAGTAGAAAGGTATTTTTATGCTTTCTACAACTTTCTCTTCACTCTTTGCGAACATTGTCTCCTGAAATCTGCAAAGTCACATTCATATGCTTGTAAATTGTTTGTATTTTTAATAATTTCCATTTATTGCCACATAACTAACCAATATAAAATCATGAACATTAAAAGTGGTCAAAATTTTTAAAAAAAATTGATAACCAGCGTAGGGTTAGGGTTAGGGTTAGGGTATGCTAGGGTTAAGGGTTAGTGTAGGGTTATGTGTTACACTTAGGGTAAGGCTTAATATTAGCCCTAAATGGTTGTTTTTTTGTTTTATTTAATTAGGTTAATATTTGTAGTTCTCCGATCTACGCACTGAATTTATTCCATTATTGGGTTCTGCATGTGGGGTTGTACATGTGGTGTTCCACATGTGGGGAGTATAATCTGATGTGATTTTCACGTACCAAACTTTATTTGGGTTTTGACTCACGGTTAGAGAAATACGGCCGTATATCACTTTATTTGGATTTTTTTCAACCGAAAGCGATACACGGCCGTATCTCTCTAACCGTGAGTCGAAATTGACTTATACAAGTGTGGGTTGCTTGTGCTACATGAGATCATCCTACTCGCAAAGTTTCTTATTTTTTGGAGGTCGTTTGAAGGGTTTTCTAATCTAACCGCACTTAAAAAATTCGAAGTCACAAACTTCTGATGCGAGGAACGTCACAAAACTGCACAAACGATATCCAAAATTAATAAAACTTTGCACCTTACTTAAATTCACGTAGCGCAAGCCACCCCAACTTGTACAAGTGAGTTTCGACTCACGGTTAGAGAGATACGGCCGTGTATCACTTTATTTGGCTTCTTTTCAACCGAAAGCGATACACGGACGTATCTCTCTAACCGTGAGTCAAAATTGATTTATACAAGTTTGGTTTGCTTTTGCTACATGAGATCATCCTACTCGCAAAGTTTTGAATTTTTTGGGGACCGTTTGCAAGGTTTTCAACTCTAACCGCACTTAAAAAATTCTAAGTCACAAACTTCTAATGCGAGGAACGTGAGAAAACCGCACAAACGGCATCCGAAAATTATAAAACTTTCTGACTTGGTCGAATTCACGTAGCGCAAGCCACCTGAACATGTAGAAGCGAGTTTCGAGTCACGGTTTGCGAGATACGGTCGCATACCGCTTTACTTGATTTTTTCAACTGAAAGCGATACGCGGCCGTATCTCTCGAACCGTGAGTCAAAACTCACTTCTACAACTTGGGGTGCCTTGTACTACGTGAGACCAACTACTCGCAAAGTTTCGTATTTTTTAACGGTCGTTTGCAGGGTTTTCAACCATAACCGCACTGAAAAGTTTCTAACTAATTTCGTATATACAATTCTAGTTCTACAAATTACTAACGCAAACAAAAATTTTCGGCAATTGAATATACTAAAAGTCATCTCAATTCTACATCTACAAATTAGTAAGGCAAATAAAATTTTCCCCACTTTCTAAATAATTTAGTATACACAAATTCAAAAATAAACACAAATATATCTACTAAGGTATAGAAATAGTCAACACCTTACAAAATAAGTCCGAATTAAGCGAAAGATTCAATTTGAGGGAGAACTAGGATTTCAATTTGGTTTCGAAGAGGGGATGAGAGAGTAGGGTTTCAAAGTTTGGAGTAGATATTGGGAGAGAGGAGGGGGAGCGGATGGAGGAGGGCTAATTTGGGTGAACGATCAAGGATTAGGTTTTTTTTGTGGGTTCATCGAAGAAAGAAGAAAGAGCGAGAGAGAGAACCTATCGAAGAAGACGATCTGTATGCAGATCTAAATAAATATAGTTTGCCTTAACCCGTTCTTGGGAATGACGGGTTAAGGCTATTTTTTAATTAAAATTTAGCCTTAACCCGTCATTCCCAACGACGGGTTAAGGCAAAATATCATAAAAAAATATATGGGCCGTTGGATCAAAGATCCAACGGTCCAGATTAAAGTTCGCACGGGTCTGTGCACACAGACCCGTTTGCAACGGAAGAAGCCTATATATATATATATATATATATATATATATATATATATATATATATATATATATATATATATAAACTACGGGGTGTTACAACGGCGTTGGACAACAACGCCGCTATAGGCTCAAGCAGTAGCGGCATTTTTAATATAAACCGCGGGACAGACCTCTATGTCGCACAGTCGCTGGGGTTTTTTTTTTTTTTTTTATCACCTATCGCAGCGGTTATGTAAACGTGCCATTGTAGGGTAGGGTAAATAATATTCTGGAATTTACCCCGCTCTAAACCCCGCCCCCCTCCCCCCCCCCCCCTTTTTTATTTCCCCCAATTTTAACCTAAGCCCTCGTTCGCTGCTCTAATTCACAACTAATCCTGCTCGATCGCCGCTCTACTTCCCAAATAATCCCGCTCACCACTGAAGACCTCACTTAAATCCGCTCTCTCCCCTCACCACTGACGACCCAACCACGAATGTCTTTCCCCTCACCACTCACCGCCTCACCCTTCTCGCGCCGGCCGCACCACCCTCGCCGCTTCTCCTTCGTCGCTCCTTGCCGCACCTCCTTCGACTGTCCTTATCCATCGCGGTATGTTTCCTTTCTACAGTATTTTTTCGTATCTGTTGAACTTACTATCTTAAATATCGACTGTTGACATCGAACTTATACTGTTCCAATTTCTCATTGGAGTTGTAGGCTTTTAGCAGTATCAATCCTTTCCCCACTTTATAACATTGTCCGTGTATAATTTACTTTCGCCATTCCCTTATTATTGGCCTTGTTGAAGTCATATTTGTGTGAATTTTTGTTTTGTGTTTGTGATGTTTTCTGTAACAGGACAAGGCATGTATATGTAAATTGTTATTTCATTAGTAGAGAATTGTATCGATTAGCAACTTTCTGAGATGTCCGGTATGGTTGAAACTGCAAACTCTCATGTTGACCAAGCAGAGAAACTTAAAAGCTTGGCAAATGAAGCATTTAAAGGTAATTTGGTTTTGAATATGCAAGTTTATTATTGTTATGATTACCAAATATTTTCGCTTTAGATCTGATTTATATACCATGGGTCAATCTTGTATATTAATATATCTAGATCTTATCTTTGACAATTATTCCCCTTCCAACAATACTTGTGATAAAGAAACATCTTCAAAGTTAAATTTTGTGTCTGTGTAATATATGCCACTGAACTGATGCTTTCAGTTGCTATGTTGATTCATTTATGAACAACTGCTAATCAAATTCGCTTATGGCTTTAATACTATGCAATTGCCTACTTACTTTATTAGACCCAAATATTGTACCAACCATTTTGTTCAATTTGAAACTGATAATGTGTTTGGTGTTGATCAGATTAATCATAGGATTGTCTCTATTTATATAGTTATATATAAGGCCTTTCGAAAGGTTTTAACTTTTTAGAATCACCAGGATTATATAGCTTTGTGGTAATCACATACAAATTGTCATCAGAAAGAATTGCACTATCTTTGTCAAATTGTGATTTTTAATTGTTGATAGATTGTATTAAATTTAACAATATAAAGTTTATAAACGTATTCTTTGTAAAACTTCGACTTTATCACTGGTATTGTTATGATTATGATTATCTTTTCTGATTATCTTGATATGTATTTCCTTACAACCAATAAAATTTCTCAAGCCATCGACTTATATACTCAAGCCATAAGAATTGAATAGCCTTAATGCAGTATATTGGGCAAATTGTGCATTCGCACTCACCAAACTTGAGAAATATGGTAGTGCTATTCAGGATGCCACTAGGGCTATTGAAATTGATCCGAAATATTCGAAGGTGAAGTTCTTGGGAAATTGGTTTACATCATTATTTTGCATGTTTAGCCCTTGGCTTTGTTATTAAGTTTCTCCATTTATCCTTTGTAGGGTTACTATAGGCGTGGTGCGGCACATCTTGCTATGGGAAAGTTTAAAGAAGCTCTAAAAGATTTTCATCAGGCATGTTCGGCTAACTCCTTGTTTTGACATTATATGGAACTTGTTTTTTATTGATCGAATGTTTGAGATCAGTCCAGTTAGTAAATTAAATAGGTATTCATAAAAGAAAACTATATATTTATTAATTCTATTATGCAGTTCTGTGGATCATATCTTATTTTTTTTCATTTCTATCAAGGATACGTATATGCACACTGATTTCACGTATATATGTGAACGCCGTTGCCGATCATCAAGGTCGATTTTGTTCAAAATGCAGTGATTGAACAATAGAATGATTGACACTTTACACATTTAGCATAGTCTCTCTTTATTAAGTTATGCCCAATCCAGAAAATCTATAATAGGACTTCAATTCATATTAAAATCAATAATAGGAATTTAGTTCATTTTTGTCTGTTGAAACTTGTAATTAAATGAAATATTTGTATGACTACCAAGCTATGAAGTACAAACACTTAGGAGTGGAAAAGATGTCATGTCAGCCACTTGTAACGGACACAAGTAGGCAACACGAGACATTATCTATTTCAATATAGCATTTTAGACATTTGGTGTCAGTTTGTTATGTCACATTATGCAAGCTTCTGAACTGTAAATTCAGTTGATTTAGATTTGCCTTTTGAGTAAACTCACTGTCAAGTATGTCAAGTATAAGGGATTCAACCAAATGTTTAAAATTAAATGCAATCTGTAATGTATTATATAGATTGAATTCTTTAGGCCAAGTGAGGTAAATGAAATTTGTTGAGGTCTAATCACAACAAGGAATGAATGTTTCCTGCTAATGCAAAGAGATCAAGTTGTTCTTAGAGTTTTAGTTCCCAATTGTCTTTGGACTTGTTACTATAGATATGCGCTAGAAACACTAAAATTATTTTGATTTTAATACAGTTAGGGTTGGTTGAGTATCTAACAATTGTACAGTTGACCCCAAAATTATAGCTGAATAACCTTATCATCGGGTATTGGGTATATGGCTTTCAGCATGCTTGAACAGTCGATTCTGCAAATTTTAAAGTTGGTTAGGGATCCGGTTCTGGGTAAATATAGGTTTGAAAAAATTAGTAAATACCAAATCAAATTTCCGTGCAGATTTATTTTAGGGAATAGAGATCTTAATAGTAATCTAGTGGATCGCCTATTCATTATATGTATAAATATTTTGTGGGGGAGTAGGAAAGAGAGATTTTTTTTGTCTCCGAGGGTGAGGAATAATGTATACATGTAACATGCATTGGTACAAACTTTAGAACAATGCTGGAAGAAAATTATTGTGTATGTCTCTTTATATAGCTATTGTTCGAAAACAAACTATCCAGTTAAGTGGGATAGATTTCATGACTTCGAGCGAATTCATTGAGGGTAGTTGATGCATATAAGTAGTGGGTGGAACCTCTCACACCATATAATGGTACAAAACTTGGAGGATGCAGGAATTTTGTCCAAGTATAAATGTCTCTGTGTTCGTATAATTTAGTCAGTAAGTTTTCTATTCGAACTATCAGGGCAGACTACGATGAATCTAAATATGTTCATTTTGGGCTTTGGCTCTATCTTTGGTTTCAGGGAGAATGTTTACTGAAATTGAATATAATGTCTTTCGCCTTCTTCTATAGATATATCCTATGCTCCTATTACAGGATGATCTTAGAGGGTAATTGCTTTATTGCATGGGCCTTAAATGAAGGACAAATTGTGAAGTTTACTTCGTTAGGACATGGAAATAGATGATTTTTAGGATGTATGTCAGGTTGTGTCAGTTGTGTAATAATAGTTTAATCATTTACAAATCTCTGTGTTGGGTACTGGCTGTGTCATTCCTCGGGTTGATGTATTCCCTTAGTCTTTTGCATTGTATTATTGAGTTTTTTGTACTGTAATAATATCTTCATTAATTAATTAAATTGTATTTTCTTTCAGCATTTTAATTTATTATTAATCTCCTTTTGTGATGTATTTCTAAGTTGTGTCTTTTGTCAATTTCTTATAGTAATTCGTAATTCAGACCTGAAAACCTTGTGATTCAGGTTACTAAGTTGGTTTTCTTTTTTAGATTGCAGAATATGTGTTTGGAATGCATCTGATGGGAGTTTAGTCCATTCTTTGATTTTTCTTACAATAGGATAAGATATACGATATGGTATTCTAGGATCATGATATATGATAAGTATAACAACTTGACAACTATCAGAATTTCACTTAAGCTTAAAAGTGCTTTTCTTTTTTCAATGTTTAGTGTACTACAATCTTATAATTAACTTTGCTTCTTATTGATATACTTCAGATTTTTTGTATTAATTTTATGAATTGCTTTATTAATCATCCATTTTTTTATTAAGCCTCTCTTTTGCACCATCCAAGTCCCTAATAACAACTACTTCTTTTGTTTGAAAAATTGATGATGAAATATTTATGTTTTTTATACAAGGCCAGCGTATTGCATCGGTTTCCAGTCGCGCACATACACTAGGGCAAAATAACGATGGAATTGGAAGCAACAGCGGGCCACACGAGGAGACTCCCCTGCTGTAGTTTGTCGAATTTGGACTTTTTAAAAATGTTTTGTAGGAATTATATCTATATTTTGTAATAACTAAGTGTTGTACAACATATACATTTGACACTCGTTGTATGACGGTTTATATGTGTTACATATTTTATTTTTTATTGAGTTGTTTTTTGTGATGTGTGACTTTTGGTTATTGATTATGATGTTATTATTGATTTTAAGATTTTAAGCATTTAAATTTAATATGATTACATGTATTTGTAATATGCGATTAATTACTGGTTTTTTCAATTCAAAATTTTATAATAAAATGCCAAAAAAAAACGACCTATCGCGGCGTTTACCAAGAAACACCGCAATAAATACTACCGCTTTTGAGTATCCCCTATTGTGGCGCTAGACAGGCGCCGCTGTAGGGTACCAATGCTAGCTATTATTCAGGGGAGCAATCCCGGCGCTTGGCAAAACGCCGCTATAGCTCTACTTCTTTCAAAAACTTTGGAACAGAAATGCTCCTGTAACGGCGGTTTGGCAACGCCATTATAGGTGGACACCCTATAGCGGCGTCGGTAAACGCCGCGATAGCCCGTATAGCTATAACGACGCATGCTGTAACGACGTTTTTGGCGGCGATTTTAGAAGCGCCGTTATGGGCTATAACGGCACCAAAAAATGCCACTATAGCCTTGTAAAAGCGCCGCCATAGCCTGTGCATTTTGTAGTTTCACCGACCACCTCCATCTATTCGACCTATTCATCTGAATCACTCGATTCCACCACAAAAGGCCTTCGAGTTCGGATATGCTCGACCTTGTAGAACTTATGGACTTCTTCCCAGGATGTAGATTCAAAAGAGACTTGGTGGACTTCTTTAGAAGGAGAACCGTTGTTGCCTCGGCCAGACGTGGAGGGGGAAGAACTGGACCGAACCGTCGATATAATATAAAAACACTAACCTGGTTGCTGGAACGGATGTCGGAAAGCTATCACCGGTGCCTGAACAGAACCTACAGAGAGAAACTCTGGAGCAAGTGAGAGAAAGTAAGGGAAAGAATCAGAGGGGGGGAGAGTATATATAAGTGACTTAGAGGCACCTCGATTTCCACACATAATCTTGGCCATCCGATTTGGTCAAACGAAGGATAACGTAAAGACTCCTCGATCCCCCAACCGTGACGTCAGCCAAGTCACGTGCAATGCACATGCCTTAACCGTGGCTATAATGAACAAAAACTGATACTCTGAAATCTTCCAGGTGTAGTACGCTCGACACTTGACGCTGACCTCGAGCTACCCACAAGATTTCTTACAATCTTGCTAACCTTCGACGCTCAGCAATTACCTTGGGATACCTATAAGATTTCACACAATCTTGCTAACGCTCGATGCTCGGCATTGACGTTGGGCTACCCACAACATTTCACACATTCTTGCTAACCCTCAATGCTCAGCACTGACGTTAGGCTACCCACAAGATTTCACACATTCTTGCTAACGCTCGAAGTTCGACGCTGACATCAAGCTACCCACGGGATTTCATCCAATCTTTCTAACGCTCGATGGCTCGACATTGACCTCAGTCCGCCCACAAGATTTCACACAATCTTTCTAACGCTCGATGTTCGGCATTGACCTCGGTCCGCCCATAAGATTTCACACAATCTTGCTAACGCTCAACGCTCGGCATTGACGTCGGGCTACCCACAAGATTTCATACAATCTTCCTAATGCTCGACGCTCGGCATTGACCTCGGGCTACCCACAAGATTTCACGCAATCTTGCTAACGGTCGACGCTCGACGGTGACCTCGAGCTACCCACAAGATTTCATACGATCTTGCTACTGCTCGACGGTGACCTCGAGCTACCCACAAGATTTCATACCATCTTGCTAACACTCGATGCTCAACGCTGACCTTGAGCTACCCACAAGATTTCACACAATCTAGCTAATGCTCGACGCTCGACATTAACCTTAAGCTACCCAAAAGATTTCACACAATCTTGCTAAAGATCAATGCTCGGCATTGACGTCGGGCTACCCAAAATATTTCATACGATCTTACTAACGATCGATGCTGACCTCGACCTACCCAGAAGATTTCTTACAATCTTGCAAATGCTCGATGCTCGGCATTGACATCGGGCTTCCCATGAGATTTCACACAATCTTTCTAACGGTCGATGCTCGACGGTGACCTTGAGATACCCACAATATTTCACACGATCTTGCTAATGCTCAATGCTCAACGTTGACCTCGAGATACCCACAAGATTTCATACAATCTTCTTAACGTTCGACGCTCAGCATTGACCTCTAGCTACCCACAAGATTTCATACAATCTTGCTAAAGTTCGACACTCGGCATTGACCTCGAGATACCCATGCTCGAAGCTCAGTATAGAACTTGAGCTACCCAGAAGATTTCTTACGGTCTCTTTAATGCTCAATGCTTGGTATTGACATTGGGCTACTCACAAGATTTCACACAATCTTGCTAACGGTCAACGCTCGATGGTGACCTCGAGCTACCCAGAAGATTTCATATGATCTTGATAACGCTCGATGCTCGACACTGACCTCGAGCTACCCAAAATATTTTTTCAATCTTCCTAACGTTCAATGCTTGGCATTGACCTCGAGCTACCCACATGATTTCATACAATCTTGCTAATGATCAACGCTCAGCATTGACCTCGAGATACCCACAAGATTTCATAAAATCTTGTTAATGCTCGGCATCGACCTCCAGCTACCTGCAAGATTCCCTACAAGCTCGCTAACGCCCGGAACTCGGTTTGGACCTCGACCCACAACCCAACGTGATCGGGAGCTCGACGCTCGGAGCTTTGTGGTCACCTCGTACCACCACCCAAAGTTCCTCGACGTCTGGGCACTCGAAGCTCGGTGTGGTTACCCAGCCTGAGGCAGACCATGCTTCGTGAAAACAAACTATTTCACCTCCGCTCGCACTGTCGAATGATTTTTCCCATGGGATTGAACTACTCCTCGACGGCTGAAACACCCAACCAATCAGAAGTGGGGGCCTATGATATGAGTAAAAATCCAGCATCATCTGAGCCATTTAATCCCCTCATGATTCACAGATCCCTGGGAGCAGGCCAACCTATTCTGTGGGCTGCCTGTTGGTTCACTACACCAATCTGTCCCATTAGAGATGGTCTACCCGCTCCGGTAAGGATCTCTTTTTCTGCCTATAAATACCATACCTCCTCCACAGTGAT
Organism: Hemerocallis citrina; assembly: GCA_017893485.1. NCBI lineage: Eukaryota > Viridiplantae > Streptophyta > Magnoliopsida > Asparagales > Asphodelaceae > Hemerocallis > Hemerocallis citrina. The sequence continues at coordinate 304,276,683 of CM030361.1, forward strand.
CAGGTAATGAAATTTTAGCCTCCAAAACCCTAATCTTTTTTTCAGTCGCTACTTGATCGTCAGAGGGTCCACAACCTAAAAAACTCTCAGTATTTTTGGGCTTTGTGCAGGAATCCAGCGGCCAGCAACAAGGGCGACCACCAACAAATTCTCTTCTCTAACCTCACCTCAGATCCAGATCTGCGGCTGAGATCTGTCATTCCCCATCACAAATTGAACTCACTCTGTTGCTCCCACATCCGAAAAACAGAAGCATCAGACTCCAATAGATCTATCTTGATCAATCCCTTTGCCCCTCATTCTTCGAGAATCAGAAAGATCATTTTCTAGTTCATTTGGAATTTGGGTTCTTCTATTTTCTACTTACTTTTTTTTGTTTTATTCTTTTCTTTAATTTCAATTTCAATTCGATTTTCTTTCCCTTGCTTTTCTTTTTATTCCCTTCCACCATTCCTTAAGTCCCATTGTTTTGTTCTGACTCGTTTTTCTCATCGAGCGAGGGAAAGAAATCAGATTAACCCCAAAGATTTGGGACAAAAAATGGTTAGCAGTGACCATTGAATAAGTTATTTCGGCTTGAGTTGGGTGGTGATTTCTCATTGTTCCTAAGGGGTGGAGATGATGGGGTCGGTCCATGGATTTTCCTTCCTTTTGCCCCATTTTGCCCCGTGCCCACCCCCCAAGTATTTGATTCAATAAGAATCACATAGGGGTAGTTTGATGGAAATCTCTAATAAAATACCCACCAGTACTCATACCTTAGCGGATAAAGTACATTACATAGTCTGTTTTAAGGATTGGCGACTTACCCATTCAGTGGATTTGGCACTGGACGTTCCCAAAATGGGTACTATCGGGTCGGGTGAATTAGAGAATAGACAGACTCCTTAGAAAGTTACAGGATTAATTAATGATACATTTGTGGATATTATTAATCTAATATCAAACATCCTCTTGACATGTGCAAGAGTTATTATATTTGTGAGACTACAATGTTATGATTTTTTTTGACTCTCCGAGTCATGAAATTATAATGTTATAATGAGAATTACATACTTGTTTTATATGTCTTTAAAATTTTCCATATAAATCATTATTCCTTGTATATTCGTAATATACGTTTCTTATACTTTTTTTTATTTTTTATTTTATTTTTCCAATTATATATCATGAACCTTGACATTTATTAGAAATTAAAGGTATTTTGCATGTGTTGCTTAAATATTGTGTATATTCATAGCATTTTTCATTTATTTAGTGACAAGCATGTATTTATTATCATCTTTATATTTTACTAGTCATTATTGTTTAGATGTCCATGACTTTCTTTAATACAAGTTGGCTAAATAAAATTTTGTGTTATTAGTGGTTACTTAAATATTGATGTTTATTGCTATAATTTTAGCTAATCAATATTTCAGTTAGAATCTCTTTATTGATTTGATGAATTCATAGATGAGTAATTACATATTTACATAAGGTGTTAATGGATCTTCCTTTTAAGTTGATTGAGTTGATGTATAATTTAGTACATGTAGTCTACCATTAATGTTGTTTTCTTCTACACATGTGCTTGATGACTATATCTCTCGTTCATTTTAATTCATTGTAGTATTATATTGACTCAAATGTTTATTATTTTCACTAATCATATTAGGTCAGTGATTTATCTTATATTATAAGGATATATAAGAGCATCCACAGTCGTCATTGTGTAAATTATGCATATATGGATAAATGCATATAACATTTGGCTATTATGCTGCAGTCGTCGAATGCTATTTTTACCAATTTAATTTAAAATAATAAAATTCTCAGATCAGACGGAGCTCAAAGTTGCGTCGGAGGGAAAAAATATTTTTTAAATGACAGGCGGAAGTTCACATTGCGTTAAAGGAGGAAAAAAAAATAAAACAAAAAAAATTGCCAGACGCAACATGAAGTTGCGTCCGGCTTTTCGGGATGACTAGGACGCAACATGAAGTTGCGTCTGACAAGTTGCCTATATTTTTTTTGGATTTATTTACTTTTCCATAATTGAAGGTTTTATTAATTCAATAATTGACCAAAATACCCCTCCTTCATTCTATATATTGATGTTTATATGGAACGAAGCAAACACGAATTTGCTCTCAGCCAACTCTCTATCTCAATTTGCTCTCGTAAAAACTCTCTATCTCAATTCTCTCTCGCCCAATTCTCTATCTCAATTTCATAAAGCCCAACTCTTTATATCAATTTCTTAATTAGTCGAGAAAAATATCTTCGATACGAAGATTTATTCGTCGTTTGAAATCAAAGCGGTAATAAATGCCAGCTCATGGAAACACAAGCAACGAAGGTGAAGAAGAGATTTCAAATGTCGACTTTGCCGATCAATCAAATTGGAATCGTGTAGTAAACGATTCCAAACATATAAGTCAATATATTACTATTACCCCTGAGGGCAGTTTCTGTAAGTTTAGGGGAAATTGGAAGGAATCAATCAAGATGTACAATCAGTACTACTCACGGGTCCCAGTTATTAAAAAACTAGTAGAGCAGGCGGGATGACACCATTTTATGAAAATCAATACAAACAAGTCGTCCATTCGGCTCATCGAGGCACTCGTAGAGAGATGGTGGGACACTACCCACACTTTCCACCTACCGTATGGTGAGTTGGGTTTCACTCCATTGGATTGGGTTATGCTAACGGGGATTCCTATCGGTATCGGAGATTTACCTCCATGTGACGATGAGGCCTGTACTTTTCAAATTGTTTAGTCTCACCTCTTTCCGGAATTAACATTTGATGATTGGAAATCACAAGGTATACGGTATATATTTTTCAAATTTTATTTTACCAATACTATGATTGAAGAAGCCGAAACCGATATGGCACTAGTAGCAAGGATTGCACAAGCTTTCTTTATGTTCTTTCTCGGTGCATTTCTTTACCCTAATGGTGTTGGTTTAGTAAGGTGGGGTTGGCTAGCCACAGTTGCAGACATGAATGTTGTTGCCAAATACGACTGGGGTAGTCATGCACTTGCTCTGATGTTTCCGTCTTTGGAATCATGTAGCAGACTTAAAGTGAAGGGGTTTAATGAACTGTGGCAAGTGTTGGAGGTAATACATAATCTATTAGCTGCTAATTTTAGTCGAATAATGTTATTATGTTATTTCAATTGTGATGTTCGTAACATATTTCATAATTATGTTTTACAGTATTGGGCTTACGAATACAAAAATTGTTGTATTCCAATTAGAGATAAGAGCATTCCTATGGAGACACACATGGCTAATTCTGATGTATGGCCAAAAATTATTCGATGGAATATAGAATTCTTGGATTTAGGCCATCTGATCCTATTAGGTACAATCAATCGATGGCTCGTGATCAGTTGGAGATGCGCACTTCTTTCTCCATCATTTGGCAGCCATATAATGGGTCAACAATTAAAGAAGTATATGAAATTGAAGCTGCTAAATTCATTTCACATTATCGACATGCTTTTACGTACTGCGGCCAAGTATATTAATTGTTTGTCATATTTATGTACATTACTTTGATTAAATATTTTGGTTATGCTAAAGTAAACATTTCATTGCAGGATGTATGGTATCTTGGTGATCGTAGTATTTGACAACTTACTGGAGTAATTGTTATCCCAAAAGACCCACCTCCTCTCATGCGTTTCATGACATCTAGTAATACACTTCCTGAACCTTTTGAAGCATCAACTTTCGTACGGATTGTAGAGCAGATCATTTATCATTAGTATTGAGCAAAGTTTTCAAATGGTCCTATAATGCCGACACTCTCCCATGCAGCCAATGTCAATTTCATTGGGCCAACATCTATTAGAGATACTTCTGCTCAGTTGCCATATGCTGCACCTCCATTTTGGCTACCGACCGAGTATCCAACTCAATCTACTACAGATAATTCATTATTGCTTGGTCAACCTTACGTTGAAGTGCCACTTTTTCAAGGCGATACTCTTATCAAGAATTTGGACGGTAATATAAATGTCCTGTTTCATCAAAGTGGGCAACCATCATATGTGAGTTACCAAAATCGTGTATACATTTTCGGCTTTAATAATGTTATTATGTTACAATGCATTTTACTAACTCTTATTATTTTATATATCTTGTACCTTTCCACAGAAGGAGTTATACACTCGTTGTCAACAATTGAACAACACCGAAGCACAGCTTCGACGAATAATACTTTCAGAAATGGTATTGAGGGAACCAAATTCCTCGTGAATTACAAAATGTTAGGCGATTTATATCGATGAGAAGACCATCTAATTCCCGACATAGACCATTGAATCCGAATTTAGATGACACCGGAGCATCCACGTCCTCATTTGTCCCTAAAACACTATATAATTATGAAGAATAGGAAAAATTGTACATCATTTATTTTCTATTTACCTTGATGGTATTAATATGAACTTGTAAGTGTCAATCAAAAAATGTCACATGAGGGTATTGATGTCAATTTGTACATTTTCTTTTTCCTCATTTCTAATACCACATAATTAATGTCATGGTATTGTATTAACTTTTTAGGGATTGTAGACTTGAGGGTATTGTAGTCACAACAATTAATGTTACATGGCTAGCACGTCCAAACTTGGATTGCAGTGAAGTAAGTTTTTGTATTTATTCAGTTCCGTACCCATTATTCACAGTTACTTTCCTATCTACAAAGTGTAGGGTTTGACTTTTTTTATATCTATTGATTAACTTTTAGATTGGACAGGATATTGATGATTCGTTCTTCTTCAAGCGGCATGATCAGTATTTATATGCTGCCATCTCGTGTACATTTTTATCTCGACAACACTTTGTAAACTTTAGCTCCAAAAGAACCCACTGCAAATTTACCTTCTAATTAACCATGGCTAATTTACATGTACCTTCTTCCTCGAGTTCATCTTCTGATTCATCAGAGGAGGACAACAATATTGTTGCTAGGATTGTTCAGAACCGTCTACTAAGGATTGGCAAGGCATTCCAAGCTAGTGAACAAATCAATCGTCACCGTTACATTCGTCGGAAAAGAGAAGAATTTCTTAGACGGATGTGGAAAGACTACGTTGCCGAAAATTCAGTTTACCCAGATTCAATTTTCCGTCGTCGATTCCGTATGCGCCGACAACTCTTCAACCGGGTATTGGATCCTGTTGTGGGTTACGATCAGTATTTTCTCCAATCCCAGAACGCTTGTAAGCAACTTGACTTAACTCCTCATCAAAAAATTACGGCGGTACTACGATGTTTGGCGTACGGAGGTGCAGCTGATGCGGTTGACGAATACATACGCATAGGCGAAACAACGGTATTGAAAACTCTGTGTCGTTTTTGTTTCGCAATTTTAACTTTATTTAGTACTCAATATATGAGAAAACCAATACTAGCCGATGTGGAAAGACTACTTGAAGAGAACAGCGCTCGGGGATTCCCTGGGATGTTGGGTAGTGTAGAATGCATGCATTGGAAGTAGAAAAATTGTCCAGCAGCTTGGCAGGGCCAGTGTAACACCCTGAATCCCAAATACGACTGAATTCGAGTTCCACATGATCTTTTCACTTCTCTTCATACAATTTTATAAGGAAATAAAATTTTACTTTACATCAGAGTTACATTTATATTAACATTTATACATCGGAAGCAAATTTTACATCAATGAACGAAATACAACAACAGTTGAATAATCTTTAAGCATCAGGTCTTCTTTAGTCTTTTTCATGTGCTTTACCCTGCATATAAACTGTAGGCACGTCATTTCATTTAACTAACGAAATATTATACACGGTCATTCTCTTTATGCCGAAAACAGTATAACGATTCTCAATACTTAACAAACCACAAACTTGTTCACAAACAAATCTAAAGGGACTATCCTATTGATGTCGTGTTGTGAATGTGCACTTAGTCCTTAATGCAGTTATTTCTGTTATATGACACTAATGCGCACTTGTTCAGAGTCTATGCAGCCCATACTACATAGGTCCGAGGGCAAGCCCTTAACCGTTCTTCATCTTGTAGGGTTCAATCCCTCACCATGACTTAATCTACTACTATAACTACGGTAAGTATCCTAGATGTTCTATGACCTACGAACTCATGTCTAGGCGCCCTGGAGAGAATCCCAACGCACTGTTACAAGACTCATCATGCAAGCATCATGTGGTAATTTACCTCCTACCATAGACATGACACCACCCGCAGTCACCAAACACCCCACGAGCGTCGCAGCCGGGACGGTACTCTGGAGTAGTATCCACGTCCTACTCATGACTCATCATGGGACATCCTGTGAATACTCTCACGCCGTCAATCCAATGGCCCTCATACTCAATGTTTTTCTCTTACTTTCATCACATGTTCACTATGTATCTAGTCCTTAATTTAATTGAATCATGAACAAAATCAATCCCTTAGGGGGCGTTTGGTACGCGGTAATGTATAAGGGAATCTAGGATTACCCTCTTGATTACTTGGTTTGGTAAGAAATATGTATAGTTTTGTAAATAATTTTAAATTCCTAGGATTATCAAAATAATTAGTTTGGAAGGATAAACATTCCCCTTGAAAAGGGTGGGATTTGTGGATTCCTCCACATAAAAAATGAGTGAGATTATTGCATACCCAAAATACCCTCCAGATTTCTGGCTTGTTATATACTCCGCTCTTGTTCCCTCAAACCAAATTCACCCACTACCGCGTTCATCTCTTGATAGCTTTATACAATTAAGGACTCATCTCCTAACATTTCTGTCAAGTATGTATCACGTGAACCATATGTTCGTATTACTACAGGATTGTTCAAGTATCATCCAACAATTACTGATGTCAAAATTAATGTGATATGCTTGTGAATTAGGATTCGTCATATTCTATCTAATGTATCTCTAATAATAATATTATTATTATTATTATTATCTCTAATCTCTAATCTCTTCTTTTTTATTTAAAATTTGTTGAAATATGTGGAATTAAAATTTGCTTCTATGAACTTTATTGTTTCATTTGTATATATTTAAGTATGTATGTCTCGTGTTAATAAATACATTTCATTTTTTCTTTTTGTTATGTTCTTCATCTAACTGGTTGAAATATATTTGAATCATAGTGTAATTTTTTTAGTAATCTATTTGTTAATTTATTAAAGTTTTATAAGATATATATCAGTATTGCTTTTGCACATGCATGCATATACATCAATTACTAAATTAGATAACTTTTATATTTATTTATTTTTAAATAAAGCCAAAAGGGTATTTTCGGTAATGTCTTCTATAGAGATGGATTGATGGGAATGAATTGTTCTATACCAAGCACGGTAATAAAATATTCCCAGGCATGTAATGTTGTATGCCAAACACAGTATTGCAACATTCTCGGGAATCTTCATTCCCACCCTCATATTCCTGGGAATTCTCCAATCCGCGTACCAAACGCCCCCTTAGGGTTAGCACTCCCACTATACCGGTCTTATTCATTCATTTCACATGACCCAACTCTTGGTTTTTTCATTTCAAATTTCATTCCAGCATTTATTTTATTGCCGGTATAAGGCTTAGCTACACCCTAGTTCTTAATTTCAACTCATAATTACAACATTGAGTTTTTCCTACTCATAAGTTCTCTTTTTCATGGTTAACAATAATTTCCATTTCATGTTCATAACACTTGTATATTCATGAATTCATCAAGTCATTCAATTTCCATTTCATGTGCACATCATGCATAAATAAATAAGTACAATAAGTCAAACTCAAATAGTTTATTCCTTCCACAAAACTTTCTTAATCTTATTTTAATCAACACTAACCTTTATGTAATTCTCCTACTAATGTTCGTTTCATTTATCTAATTCAAAGGCATAAAGTCGTATTTTCATTCCTAAACAATAGTTAATTTAACAATGAGAGTCCATAGCTAACACACTTGAATCTTCCTTCTTCCAAAAATTTTCCTTTATCACTTAGCATAATTTCTCGAAAAATAGATTACTTTTATGGTTAACGAAAATACAATTTTCTATGGAATTCTACCCAATTTTCACCTCTAACTCATTTTTACTTTGTCTAAATAGTGTTCAAATATTTTTCACAAGATCTACATATTTTTAGAATAATTGTAGTATTTTTTGGGGATTTTTAAAAGTCAAAAATTCGATTTTAAACTTAAAAAAATCAAAAAATGTTCAAACTGCCAAAAGCCAGATTTGAACCTGCGACCTGGATCAAGTCAACCGCCACCGCAAGCAAATTGGGCTAAGGCGCATATGCAATATGAAAGGTGGTTTTAGTGGGATAAGTTTGTTCTCGGATTTTGGGTTTTTACTCAAAAAAACGAAATAAAATACAGGACTTGGGTTTCGAACCCAAGACCTGAGGGGTCTGACCACGGCTACAGTAAAAACCACCGCACTGCTAACCACTTGGTCTGAGGGACCAGATTGTCTCAAAGAGTAATGAGTTGTTTATAACCCAGTTCTCTGTTCATTTCTAAATTTTATAAATCTGAAAACGATTTTGTTTCTTTTTCTTCTCTTTTGAAAACAAAAAGCTCCAGATTTTACCAAACATGAATTTACAGTAAATTAGTATTTTTATAACCATTATTTACTTTAAAAAAACATGTATTTTGGCCTTACTTTATGTTCTATGTCCATAATTTTGACTTTGAGAACAAACACCATATTTCTTTATAACTTAGAGTTAAATTTCCACAACTACTATATTTGATTGTTCATTTATTCATTAACCACCTACAATAATTTAGAGACAATTTCTTATCTTTCTACAACAAAGAAACTTTATTTTAAGCAATCAATTACACAAAAAGGCATTTAATTCAACTAGTTATCTCATAAGGACAAATTTTATCATAGCATTTAATTAGAACATGTAGCACAACAATATGGTGATTTCTAGCACTTTCATTCACAATTCATCAATTTGCAATCATTCTATCAAATATTCTCTAAGTTACCATTCCATTTTTGATTAAACAAGCATGGTTCCAATTTTCAACTAATTGATTCATATTAATTTCATTAAATCATCCCTAGCATGGCATCTAGTTCTAGAAGTATGAAAAACACCCACATATTTGGAGAAAACGAAATGAAAAGCTCCTAGGGTCTCCTAGAATGCAAGAAAGTAGCCTTCTCCTCCTAGATTGTGTTGCAAGATGCTCCTCTTCCTTGCTCCTTAGTGCAACCCGAGCCTCCTCCTTGTGCTTGATGATGGGCCAGCCTCCTCTTGGAATGAGCACACACACAAATATGCACACTCAATTTTTTACTCACTTAAACTTCTCACTCTTTTTCTCACTTGCCTTTTATTCTCTTAGTACTTTGTTGTGCATAAATGAGAAGAAACTAGGGGTATTTATACACTTTTAGGATGAGATTGAATGGGTAGGATTAATCAAGGAGTTAGAAATTAAGGACTAAGATGAGTTGGGAAGTTGTAGCAACTTCCATGATCTCAATAACTACCCCTCAACTCAATCCCACTCTCCCTCTCTCTCTTGGCCACAACCGACCTCCCTTGGGTGTGCAATGCACACACAAGTGCATGCACATGTCCCAACTAGTTTCCCCTATTAAAAGTTGTACAAATTTAATTAATCAATTGTCCACTAATTGTGTCTACATGACAAGTTGTGACAATTAAAAGATTAATTAAGTTTGTGGGACTCAAAATAGTGGGCTTTAGGCTCATGGGCTATTTAATAAAACATTTCAATTATTAGAGTGGGCTTAAAATAAGAAAACAAGTTTAGGCTTTATAAAATAGGTTTTTTAGAAAAATAAAGAGAAACAAACAAATAATTGTCCATGTTATAAAAGATAATTTTATAGAAAAATATGCATGCAAAATTTCGCATGTGCACAACACGTGAAAATCAACATTTCTCATTAAATGAAAAATTCAGGGTATTACAGCCAGTACACTGGACATGTTTGGGAACAGACTATTTTTCTTGAAGCAGTTGCTTCTTATGATCTTTGGTTCTAGCATTCATTCTTCAGAATGCCAGAATACAATAATGATCTAAATGTGCTGAACCGGTCAACTTTATTTAATCAGATTCTTGATGGTTGTGCACCTTCAGCTAATTTTGTCATCAACAACCACAATTACAATATGGGCTATTATTTAGCGGATGGTATATACCCACCTTTGGCAACCATTGTCAAAACTTACACCGCACCAGATACACAAAAGAGATAGATATTCGCAGAAATGCAAAAGGGTGCAAGAAAAGATGTGAAACGTGCTTTTGGAGTTTTACAATCACGATTTGCAATAGTCAAGGGTCCAGCACGTATGTGGGATGCAAATAGTATGTCATATATTATGAAAACATGTATCATCTTACACAACATGATTTTTGAGTATGAACATGACGAAGGAATTCTTGATTATGATTATGATAAAATTCCTGACTCGATTGGGATCGAACCAAGCACTGGTGGACCAACTGATGAAGAAGGCCGAATCGTTCACAATGTCATTCTACATTATGGGCAAAAACATCAAGCACTTCGTCAAGATCATGTGGAGCATATTTGGAATCAATATGGAGATGAGTAACTGCACTTAGCATGTATTTTTACTATGTATTCCCATTTTCTTGTAACGTTTACTTTGATTAAATAATTATAAATGTAGTTAATGTATTACTTTGAACTATGATTTAATATTTGAAGCGTATTGTAAGCCGATAATTATGAGTATTAACTATCATTACCATATTATAAAAACATGATATATTCGCAATTATAATTTAAAATAATAACGTATGGACCAGGTAATAGAAATTCAATTTAATCACACATGATACTATGGAGCCATATTGTGAAAACAGGATTCTTCTTCATTTCAAATTGCATGCTTGCATGATATTAAGATAAAAGACAAAATTTTGGCCTAATTTTCTTTAGCCATCGTTGTAACCTCGTTTTTTGCATAATTTCGTTTTGCCTATACATAAAATAATATCGTTGATTCATTGGTAACGTGTTCAGATCGATACCTATAATGCGATCTTCCTTGACCCGTTCTTTAATATCGCATTCTCGGGCTTTTATCGCATTCCTCCTATCTTGCAATTCTTTGTATACAGATGTAAAAATAGCTGTTTCTTTGGCCATATATTTGTATTCTGATGTTTCAGCCACTTTTTTTCTTTTCCTCTTAGTAGCTTTGTGACCTGGTGGTCGGGTAAGGGGTGTAGGTGAATCCGTATCAACGGGTATATCTGAGTCCCAGTTGTTTATTGTGGGAGAGTTTTGGCTACCACTCCCTTCACCGGATTGGGTATTTTGTACTCGACCGAACACTTGTGTAGTACGCAATGAAAACTTCAGTTGATCTTTAAGAATCTCATAACATTCATCAAATTTGAAATCTCTCTCCGAAGTTGCCATATATTCTACTCTTATTTCGTGAATCTAAGACAACATTGAAATTCCAAACGTTATTATGTACACAAATAATATGAATAATGACTTTAAATCTTAATTTTTTCTACATACCTTATCTGTCTCGATTGTTCCGCTACCGGCCCTAGTAGTTGCATTGCTCAATTTTGCTATGAATATGGATACTTCTTTCGAAATGAGTTGAAATCGACTACCGAGTGAGCTAACTGTTCTGTCGGTCGGAATTCCTAATAATACCTTAAATGTAGAAAAAATACGCTCCCAGAACTGTGCCCTGGATTGATCGTTACCGATCACTAGATCTTGAGTTATACTAATCCAACTCTGGCACAGAAGAACATCTTCCTGAGATGTATATGCTCTCCCCCTTGCACTTCGGCTCGTCATTGATTTTCTTTCACTAATAACTCAATACAAGAGAGAGAGGTAATAGAAACTTGATATTTGAAAGTTTTTTTGCACAATTGTGGTGCTAATATTCGGTTCAGGATGGGTACTATATATATTTAAAAAAAATTCGCTGTTCAGATAAAGAAAGAGCCATTGGATTTAGCTTGGAAAAGAAAAAAATAGCCATTGAATGAAGAGGGGCAAATAGGTAATTCAATTTTTTTTAAAAAAAAAACCCAACGGACGCAACATGAAGTTGCGTTCGAGGATTACGAGCATGGAGGGACGCAACATCAAGTTGCATCCGAGGGCTTTTTGATTTTCCGTTTTTTTTATTTGAAAAAATAAATTTTTTTGTGAGCGACGGAACTCGAAATTGCGTCCAGCGATTTAAAAATAATGTTTTTTCGAGCGACATAACTCGAAGTTGCGTCCTTTAAATTATGCATAATTCTCATATCCGTTCTCATTTATAGCAATCTACTGTAACAAAATATGCAAAATATGCATATTAAACAGACAACTGCAGTAATTTTTTTTGACAAAATATGCATATTATGCATATAATATGCATATTTAGCAAAAGATTACAGATGCTCTAAAGAGTATCAAATAGTAAATGAATGCACACATATAGTGTGGATATTTTGGTCTAAATTCTGTTAGTCGTATTTAACTTAATTGGGTTTGTTGTATCTAACTTTAACTATATTTTTTTGATTATCATACTTCTTGCATGGTAGATTGAGAAAAAATTTTATTGAATTAATATATTTCTTTTATCATGATTATATGACTAACTCCATTTCAAGAATGATTTTATTGTAAATACAGGAAAATGGGAGTGGAATTTAAAATGTCTTGCATGAAGAAATTATGTCTGAATAGTGAGAATTAAAAGTGAAAGGCTATAAGCCAAATTTATGACCTGAATTTTGAAAAGTCCATCTAAAAGGTCTATCTAGAAGTTGAGTCCTAGTTTAATCATCGAGGAGAATGGGGTAGCCCGTAAGGGGCCACTGATAGTGGCAACCCTACTGATGTAGCTAAAAATAGAACAAAATCATGACCGTTCAAATCGAGCACAAATCCTAAAGCTATCGAGGGTAAAATGGTAAATTTCAGTATATACATGCCCGACATAAGGAGTTTGGCCACTTTCAGGCCCATCAACCCGATCCATCCTGTAATAAGGGGCTACAATAGAAGCTCTAATGCAAAGGATTCTAGGTTCATATGAAGAACCTAATTTAAACCCCTTATATATAGAGAGTAATTGCTTCTATCTCTTCATGCATAAGAAAGAGTTTGAAAACTCTATCTTTTTAATAAGAGGAGAGTCCTGACTCGATCTCTTTACATGGGAGAGGTTAACCAAACCTTATCAAAACACCGGGAAATAAAGATAAATCCAATATTTTGAAATTGCCATCCCCGACGACTATATATACCTTTTGACTTCTTCTGAAACCAGGAAATTGCAATTTTCGCTCTCAAAATTCTCATATCTTTTGAGTTTTCTGATTTGGACGTCGGAGGTTCTGTCACCAGGGCCAACCCCGGTGTTTCAAACTGTTTTGCAGGTCCATGGGAGCGATCACATCTGTCACCAACAATCAGATCTCAGATTCAGTAACAATTTGCGATGGCCAGCATCGGTGAAAGTAAAATGCCAGATCTTTATTGTTTTCATTGAAAGAATTCAAATATCTATTTGCTCCCACATGGAAATTAGGAGCAACACCTACTTACCTGATTGATGAGCTGGTCCCATGAAGTAAGTTCCCAGGGTAGAAACGAACTGGACCAGTGAGTTTGCGGGAGCACTGATTGATCACAGTTTTAATCCTATAAGAACTATATCAAGGTATAGTATCCTCCCCATTCCCATGGTGATACAGAGCTCATAAAAGTGACTTGGTTATGTTGAGTTAACTCTTAATAAGTCTGACACGTGTCTTACGAAGGTACATTTTTCAGTCACAGGTACCTTGGTAGGACTTAAGAGGAACTGTAAGGCCGTGGTAGAGGGAAAAAGGCTAATCTGTAGAAATTCTAATGAACTCGGAAGTGTGAGCAAGACCAACCTAATGCTCCAACCCACTCGATCAAATAAATAGTGCATGTTGTGTGTGCTTTTGTTAATATATGGTTTAAGGGCCTAGTTCCAGGAGGAGTCTACTATGGTTCATTAGGTTGTGACAAATTTCACAAAGTATAGGTTCAAAGCCGGAAGCTACCTATGCTGAATCCACAGTATAAGATTTCCCAAACTATATGTTATTTTCTTTTTCCTAATATATATATATATATATATATATATATATATATATATATATATATATATATATATATATATATATATATATATATATATATATATATAGGGGGTGTTGGAAGTTTTAATTGGGAAATTAAATTTTATAAAAAGAGTTACTAATTATTAATTAGTATTTTATACAAATGTGTCTACCATTACATTAATTTTGCTTTTAATAGATTTGTAACTTTGACCATTTTAAACCATTAAGTTAAAGAGTTAATTGAGTTTTATTATTTTAGGGCAGAAACCAAAGTACCCCCAACGTTTGGCTTAGTACAAAATGTCCATACAACGTTGAAAAAATACATTACACACATTCACCCATTAACTTAACCCATTCCGTTAACTTTAATTTATTAAATTATATTTCTACTGTTACCCTTTCATATCTCAATCTCCTTTTCCTATCTCCCTTTTCTTCATTCTCAAATATTAAACAAAACCAAATCACTATGGCATCATCTTCTAAAAAGTATATTGTGTTTTTCAAATGTTCTACATTTGTTTTTTTATGAAAGGCAAGTTGCTAACTATAAAAGGAGCCTAGTTGCGTACCATCCCTCACAAAATTCCAACTTTTTGTGAAGAATCTAAACATAAAATTGCAAACATGTGCACAAAACCAAAGGGTGAAAATTAATCAAAGAAGCAAAATTTTCTCCATGGCATTAGATTATAGATGAAAATAAATTTATATGATCATACTTCCCTGCACGTGCTCTAGATTGCCCCGACTGCAACTCCAACTGCGTTCTTAGGGGTTGCCAGCTGCATAGATGATTAAAAAAAAAAAAAAAAAAAAACCTTGCAGGAAAGTATTATCATGTAAATTTATTTTCTTCTATAATCTAATGCCATGGAGAAAATTTTGCTTCCTTGAGTATCCCTTTGGTTTTGTGCACTTGTTTGCAATTTTTTGTTTAGATTCTTCACAAAAAGTTGGAATTTTGTGAGGGATGGTACACAAATAGGCTCATTTTATAGCTAGCAACTTGCATTTCATAAAAAAACCAAATGTACAACAATTGAAAAGCCAAATATAAATGTTTTTGTTAAGATAATGAAATTGTGGCATTTCATCGTTCACTGTTTTGGCTCATTATCACGAACCGATTTCTAATAGTTCTTTCCCCTCTCTGGCCTCGACTGAGACTGCTATGACCACTTTCGTTTCTGATGAAACTGCTGCATTACACCCTGGAGGTGGTTCTTCTTCTAATGTTAAAAGTGCTATGGCGAAAGTGGGTTCACTAGGCGCTTTTCGCAGCAAATTCTCTTTCTCTCGTAAGCCGGCTGTTACTCCTGTTAAACCGAAAATTTCTCCGTCCAAGGCTCCTAACCTAGTGTGGATTAACCCCGATCTTCTATCGGCGAAGGGTGCAGTTACTGGTTCTGTGTCTGCTACTCAGCCGTCTGACTCCTCCACTCCGCAACCCCCCAAACTCCAGCATTCTGTTTTCTCTTCATCTACTGCGATGGTTGATTCTGTCCCTCCGGCTAGTAAAAATAAGGATCCGTCTGCTGGCTGGCCAGAGTGGGAGATCAATCAACACTTTGCTTCGGATTGGGAGAGATTTCAACAGCTTGCTCACTTTCCCACCCCCAAGAAATCGGATCCTGCTTTCTCGCCTCCCAAATCAAAGATGTTGTATTCCCACAAAGGTGCAGCTTGGATGGATCAAGATCCCCTTCTGTTGGAGGAGGAAGCGGAGCTGGAGCGTGGGGAGCATCCCAAGAAGGTACACTCTTCTGTTAGAGTTCTTTTCCCGTCTTTTAACCTTTTATTAATAGCAAAGTGCTTTTTTAAGCTTTTACTTCTTGGTTATTATCCATCTGCATTTTCTTTGCCGCCTCATCCTTTTCCCCATTTCGGTATCGACCTGTTAGGGTCTTCGTTCAGAGGGTGGATGTCACCTTCGCTTGTGACGAAGGCCCGTGACACTTTGGGGAATCCTCCCCCTTTCTTATGCTCTCTTTCCCCTGGATCTCTCTCGCTTCCCAAGGATATTCCCATTACCAAATTAGCCCCCATTCACCTTTCCTCTGCGGGAGATGGCTCATTTCCCTACTCACCCTCGCAGGTGGTAGAGTCTCCTGTCGTCTCTCTTGGGGATCAGTCACGGGCCTCCCTTCGTATTATTCGTTCTAGTGCGCGGATTCAAGCTAAAAAGATATTGAAAGCTGAAGCTTGCAACTCTCCTGTTGAGAACAGGACGTTTCATGGCTCAAGTGATAAGCGTTCTCCCCTGTTTAGCCAAAATTCTCGGCTTGATCCTACTCAGTTAGGATCCATTTACAGTCCCTCTTTTGATTCGCTCTCTGACAGTGAAATCGCCTCATTAGCGCAGGATTTGGGGTTCCTTATTAATTCATCTGACTCCCATTGTATTCTCTCCCTCAAGAGGAAGGAACGTAGAAGAGTCCTGGAGCACCGTTTCCCCCATGATTAGTGTATCATGGAATATCCGTGGTCTTCACTGCCCGTCTAAACAACGGGCGGTTTTTGACCTTATCTCATCTTCTCGTTGCGACTTTATCTCTATCCAAGAATCCAAACTTGCTTCTCCTTCCCCTTCCATTTTGCGTGCCTTGGGAGGATCCACGATCGCCAAGTGGATCTCTCTAGATGCCATTGGAGCCAGGGGAGGGATCCTCTTTGGTTTCAAGGAATCGTGCTTCTCGCTCATCTCCGTTCAACGTCTCACTTTCTTTCTGATTGTTAAATTATTATGGTCCACTTTTAATGTTCCTCTCACGGTCATTTCGGTCTATGGCCCATCCTCTTCAGAGAGAAGGCCATTTTTTTGGAATGAATTTTATTCGCTGCAAAGCTGGTCCTCCAGACTCTGCATTTTTTGCGGTGATTTTAATGTCACCCGTTTTGTCTCTGAAAGATCAAATCCGACTCTCTCTAACTCTCAATCTAACATTTTCAATGACTGTATTCGGGAGTTGCAACTGACTGATTTACCAATTTCCGGTAGATCCTTCACTTGGTCCAACCAACGTGACCCCCCGATCTTGGCCAAACTTGATCGTTTCTTAGTATCGTAGAATTGGATTTCCCGTTTTCAGTGTTCCTTCGCTCAGGCTCTTCCCAACCCATCGTCGGACCACGTCCCAATCGCTCTTCATTCCAACTTCCCTTTTCCCCAGCCGCATAAATTCTGCTTTGAAAAGTTCTGGCTGCAAGACCAGCTTTTCATTAAATTGGTGGAAGAATGTCTCGCTTCCATCTCTGGCTCAGTGGGACTGGGTAATATCCTTCTTAAACTCCATGCTATTAAGTATGGATGTAAAATTTGGCGCGCCGAGAGACAGAGAAACACTAATTTTCTCAAATCCCTCCTTCTTCAATCCATAGAGTCTATGGATAGGATGGAAGAGGTTGGTCCCCTTTCCGAGTCTTTTAGATCGGAACGTCTTTCTTGCAAACACGAATATTCCGATATCCTCTATCAGGAGCATATCAAATGGGCCCAAAGAGCTAGGGTTAGGTGGTTGAAAGAGGGAGATGCCAATACGGCATATTTCCAGAATTTTGCTTCCCACAGACAACGTAACAATTGCATTTCTTCCATCTCTGTTTGGGGCGTGGATCTTTACAGGCACGAGGACATTCACCGTGAATTCCTCTCTTATTATAAAAACCTCATTGGAATGTCCAAACCCCGTTCTATAGCGATTGATTGGACCCAACTCTATGGGAACCAATCCTTCGACCTTTCTGCTCTTGAGGCCCCCTTCTCTATGGAAGAAATTAAGGCTGCTGTCTTTGCCTTGAAGAGTGATTCTGCTCCGGGGCCTGATGGGTTCCCCGCTTTCTTCTTCCAAAAATTTTGGGAATTTCTTAAAGACGATCTTTTTAGGATGTTTCTTGATCTCCACTCAGGTTATTTCTCTTTTGATCGTATCAATTATGCGCATATTGTGCTTATCCCCAAGATAGTGGGGGCACATTCTATGTCTAACTTCAGACCCATCAGTCTGATCAACACCACCTTCAAAATCGTTATGAAAGTTCTCTCGGCTAGGTTCAGTGAGATCATCCCGCCTATGATCGACTCAGCCCAATCAGGTTTTATTAAAGATCGGTTCATTCTTGATAGTGTGGCTTCTGCGCAAGAAATTATCTCTTATTGTCATAGAACTCATTCGGAAGGCATTCTCCTCAAACTTGATTTTCAAAAAGCTTATGACAACGTTAATTGGGACTTCCTCTTAGACATTCTCACCTTTCGTGGTTTTGGTCCCAAATGGATCTCTTGGATTAGATCCAGTTTGTATTCGGGGACTTCTTCCTTATTCATCAATGGATCGGAAGGTCACAAGTTCAAAATCAGGCGTGGCCTTCGCCAAGGTGATCCTCTCTCCTCACTCCTTTTTGCCCTTGTGGCCGATGTTTTCAGTAAACTTCTCAAGCATGCTTGGAGTGCGAATATGATAGAGAGTCTCGGGCACTCTCCTCACTTTGATGGGGTTCTTAATCTGCAATATGCAGATGACACCATCATTTTCACTAAACCGAATGCCTCGTCCATTCGGAACCTCAAACTTCTTCTCTACTGTTTCGAATCTGCTTTCGGATTATCGATAAACTTTCAAAAATCGTCGGTCCTGTGGTTGGGAAGGGAACCCAACAGGCAGACCGAGATTTCTAACTTTTTCAATTGTCAATCGGCGTCCTTTCCCATCACTTACCATGGCATCCCCCTTAGATGGGGCAAACTGCACAGAGCTGACTGGTTTCCACTTATTGATAAAGTGGAAGCCAGGCTCAGTGTGTGGTCAGGCAAAGTTCTTTCCCGAGGGGGTAGATTAATGCTCATTAACTCAGTGCTATCTGCTATGTCTCTCTATCTTATGTCTTTCTACTATCTCCCTTCCTGGGTTATTAAAAGATTAGATCAAATTAGAAGCAACTTCTTTTGGTCTGGATCCTCGTCCTATGCCCCAGGGTCCCATCTTTGCCATTGGAAAATGATTTGTACTTCCAAAAAGGAGGGTGGGATGGGAGTTCTGGATCTCAGAGACCACAACATCGCCCTCCTAGGTAGATGGCTGTGGTCTCTGCACTCCCGTCACAATCTACCTTGGGTTCAGGCCATCAAGGATTATCGCACCCGCTCTCACGCCTGGTGGGAATTCCCTGCGACGGCTTATCGCTTTGCCTCTCCTTTCTGGAAGGGGGTGTGGAAGGCTTCGGCGTCCTTCCACTGTAGTATTTCTCGTTCCTGTGCTGACGGGACTAGAGCGAAATTTTGGACAGACCTTTGGATCGATAACATCAAACTCGCGCATGAGTACCCCTCTCTTTTTCAACTAGCTTCTTTCCCTGCGGCAACGGTTGCAGAGTCGTTCACTTTCAATGATGGCTCGCGTCAATGGATTATCCCCTTCGAGATTGAACTCCCTCCTCCTCTCTTAGAGACTCTCAATAATCTCATCTCTCATCTTGATCAGTTCGCTTGGAAGGCTTGGGAAGGCATTGCTTGGCGCTGGACTGAGTCCGGTTCCTTTTCCGTTAAATCTTTTTATAGTTTTCTTAACGCTAGGGGGGTTCTATCCCCTGTCGTGGATTTTTTTTTGGGGGTCTGCCGCCCCTCTTAAAGTGAAGATTAATCTCTGGCTGGCATTTCATGGTAAATTGCTCACTGTTGATGTTATCAATAGGAGGAATTTAGCGTGGGGGCAACGTTGTGCTTTATGTCTTCAACTCCCGGAAGACGTTAATCACCTCTTTGTTCAGTGCCCTTCCATCCTCCCTTTATGGAGGATCTGCTCTCTTGCGTGGAATACGGGATCTATTCCCCCCACTTTAGCTGAAGTCTGGTCTTTTAAGCCTTTGAATGTTTTGTTCAACAACGCGTGGGTGTTGTCAATTCACATCATCGTTTGGATTATTTGGAAGGAAATGAACCAGCGTGTGTTCGCGAATCGCTGCTCTTCTCCTATGGCTCTTATTGATTCTTTTTCCTTTTTGTTCAAGCTCTGGAGCTCAGGTCCTTCTTACAAGGGAAGGGCCTCTTTGGAGTGTCTAAAACTCTCCGAAGCTGTGTGCTGTCTCAATAACTTGCAAGCTTTAATTCCATAGTATTTTTACTTTCTTGCGCTTTTCTCTCTGGGTTTCTGTGGTTAACTTTGCTTTTTCTCTGTTTGCTCTGCAGATCTGATCTCTATGTTATGGAGTTCTAAGCCATGTGGCTTTTTGCTATGGTGGAGCCTCTACCCCTGTATTTTGTTTAGCTGGGCTTAGATGTGGCTGGCTGGTTGCTCTCTCTCCCTTTCTTATTTTAATCTTTTGGGGTTGTTTTTCATGTTGGCCTTTGGCTTTTTGTGGCTGGGGAGTTTATGGATGTTCACTTTATGTTTTATTCCTAGTGATGATGCTTCTCCTTATGGTTTTTTATTTGGTTATCTGTTGTGCTGATATTCTTGTTCATTTGCATCCCCTGGTGGAGTGTGTGGTTATGGGATTGTTGTGTTGTGATTTTTGCCTGATCAGCTTGTTTCTGATCCTTGTTTGCTTCGTTTTCTGGCGCATCATTTACTGCTGGGATTTTGTTTCTCCTCTTGCCGTTCGTTCTTAGTTCTTCTGAGAGCTGGTTGTTAGTGGTGGGTGGTTTATCCCCCTTTTGGATCAGCGCAGTGGTGCAATTCGGTGTCCGGCTTTTAAGAGTGTGATGGCTGTATTATCTTCAGCTTTTCCTGCTGTTTTTTCGCTGCTCCATCTAGGGCACTGCTGAGCTGATACTGTGGTGTTTTCTAACCATTTAGGGGCTCCTTTGTTTTGGGTTATTGTAGTTCCATTTTGCAGATATTTTGGGAGTGCACCAGGCCCATGCGGTTGCTTTGCTGTTGCCTTTGGGTTCTCTGATCTGTTCGGAAGTCGCGGTCTCTTTTGGTGGCTCTCTGGATTGGCGTCCCCTCCTGCGGTCAATTGCTCTTGGTCATTGTGTCCTGTGGTGCTTCCGTTGCTCTGCTTGAGGGCTGGCTACAGAGTTGCCGCTGCTCTTGACTTCCTATTGCTTTGTCTCTGTTTTATTTCCTGTTTGTATTCCTTTCTTTATTGTTTGTGTTTTACCTCTGGTAAAACCTTCTTTTGTACATAACTTTTGGTGTTTATATATCATATTTTGGTGTGGCTGGAGTCGTTAGACTCTATCCGTTTTCATCAAAAAAAGATAATGAAATTGTGATTTAGTTTTGTTTAATATTTGAGAATGAAGAAAGGGGATAAAGGAAAAGGAGATTGAAATATGAAAGAGTAACGGTAGAAATATAATTTAATAATTCAAAGTTAACGGAATGGGTTAACGGATGAATGTGTATAATGTATTTTGTCAAACGTTGTATGAACATTTTGTACTCAGACCAAACGCTGGGAGTACTTTGGTTTTTGCCCATTATTCTATAAGTTATGGCTTCTTATAGCCTATAAAGAGGCCTAGTACGGCTAATGGCTCATATAGAGAACAAGATATAACTAGAATAATATATTTTATTATTTGAATTACAAGAAATAAAGCTAGTATATTATCTTCGGGCAACTTGAAGCGCTAACTAGGTTAAGAGTCTCAGCCCTCCCATGTACCTGAGAGCCGGATACTCGGGGGAACCTTTACTGGTAGGAAGCTGACTGCATAGATTGTCTGCACAGAGGCGGTGTAAGACTTTCAAGGGCAGAGACATTGTTGACTTTAATATTCCTCAAACTGGTGTATTTTCTAAATTGATCTTTATATAAATCAATTATATATTTTCATTTTATTTATTATTATTTTAATTGAGTACAAACCATGCTCTAAATTCATGACATACTCACTAGTTTTTCAATTTTCTCTGCTACATCAAACACCAATTTCAGATTTAAAAGTTCTATCACAGTTCCAAAGTAACTTTTTTCTCAGTCCAAAGTAACTTTTATGCTTTCTCAAAAAGATACCAAATATAGTCTCTGTGAAGATCATTAGATGTGTAATGCTCAATAATTATGACCAATTTCTTTTGTTTTCAATTGAAAAGAATAAAAACATGTAAAGAATAAAACATGTGAACATTAAATTTTATTTGCAAATACGAAATATAATATTGCCAAAGATCTAGACTTAGTCAGACTCCTGTTTAAGATTATTTGTCTAGAGAATCTAGTGTACATGATCATATCTGCGTTTATCTTTGTAAACCCTCTTCATCTGCAAATAGTTATTATTAATTACACCTCTTTTGATTTCCTAGTTGTTATTATAACTCTAATGATTTCCCATAATCAACACAAATCCCAAAAATAAACTAAAAGGATGTTACGTCTTACTAGCTACTTTCTCCTAACTTGTTTTATGATCTCAACTCAATCTAGTTTTAAAGTTTATGTCTTATGTTGGAATCGAGTATACATTCAAAACACTCCTCTTGTTGACAACATTGTTTTATGGCCAAATAGTTTAAGTTTCGAGTTCACAAGAGATTGGGAATTCAATTCCTACATTCCACATAATATATATATACGAGATTTGCTCGTGGGCACATCTTCGGAACGACACAGCATATGAAAGTCTTGGAAACAGTAAAACAACAATTATGTAGCTCAAGTTTGAATAGTAAAACAATAATTAGTTGTAAATAAAAATCCATGTTTCCATTAGTATATGTTGAAAAATAATTATAAATGGGGGTGTAAAATTCAATTTCTTAGAACTTTGAGTGTGGAAAATGATGAAATTTAACCGTTGATAAGATATTTGCTATTTTCAATGTAACACAAGCAATAAAAAAATGTATAAAAAATCAAACAATTTACAAACTGAAATCTGAAAATATAAATTTCTGAGTAAATAGAGAGAGAATGAGAGAGAGAGAGAGAAATAAATAAATGAGTTGTTTTGGGGATTTGAATTTGAGTTTTTTTTGGGGTTGCCTTCTGGGCGGAAAAATATGTTTTGTGAGGTTAGATCTGGACCATTGATTTTAACCCTATTTAATGGGAGCCACTTAATAGCTTTCTTTGTGTTTTATTTTATATATATATATATATATATATATATATATATATATATATATCTCTCTATATATGACCGGGTCGGGCTTTAGGGCCTTGGGGGTCTTGGGGTCTCTTGGGAAAAAAAATAGAATTTTTAAAAAAACAAAATAATCTGACAAATTTCAAAATGTTTTATTTTTTATTCAATTAATAATATGACTGTTTCAAAAGTTAAATAAGCTTTATGTTATAGCCGTTTCAAAAATTAAATGATCTTCATTATGCAGCCGTTTTTTAATTAAATGCATACAGATTTATTTCGCCCTGGTTACAAGTTATAAGAAGGAATCATTTTTGGGAAGAAAATACAGAAAAACAATAAGTCATTCTCTTCTCCAAATCTATTTCTTTTAGCAGTTTTTGCCTTGGTTTTGTGGTGGTGCAAGTTGGTACGTACTGCTATTAGAGCATTGGCAGCAATGTAAACAGAAGCTCATTGTATCTCGGGAGAAGTGTTTGGTGATCAACGATTCGTCTCCAGAATCGGCCAAATAGCTTCTTAAAGAAAGTGCAACCCACATCTCGAGCCACTTCTCACTTTCTTCCGGTTGCAGATCAACTCCAGAGCCATTCTCAGAAGGTTCATTTGGTGCACTCAGGCTTAACCCATTCTTTCTAACATCTTATATACACATGTTCGATGAAAAAGACGATGAAACGATGATATGAATCGAAGCGAATGATTAAAGATACAGAAAATAGCAGTCAGCAGCAGCAACTGGAACAGGTTGCGGTCGACCGCCCGACCGTACAGGGTTTTCCGCGATGGGGACAATCGACTGCACCTTGTGGTCTGTCGAACGTACACAGTGCTGATGGATTTTCGGGCTCGAGGCTGGCTGATTTGTGAGAAGCCCAACTTCGTCTTCAAGTCAGATCGTACGACTCTCATTGCAGAGTTATCTCTTCAGTAGTAATTGAGTGGTTAATGTATCAAGTGTATCAAACTAGGATTTCTCTATATCAATATAATCAATTGTAACGACTCACAGAACAATATGATTCTATTGAGTGCCGAATAGAAGAAGGGAGTACTTCATCATAGAAGGTGATATTTCTCCATTGTAAACAGAAAACAAGTTCTAGTTAGGCTTGAGAGAGAGTCGTGTTGGGTTTATGTCTTGCATACGATATTGGATAGGAAGACGATAAGACGATGGAGAGACAAAGGTGATTGGCAACGGAGTGGAGGCAAGAAACAGTTAGCAGTAGCTACAGCAGAAGTTGCGGTCGACTATCCCAAATGAGCGGTCGACCGTCCCATGCAAGAAGTCTTCCAGAGGGGAGGATAGTCGACCGCCTTGTTGGTGCGTTCGACCGACAGCAGCGCTGATGGGTTTCGGGCTTAAGTCTAGGTGATTTTTGAAAAGCCCAACTCACCCTTCAAGTTAGATCGTGTGGCTCCTATCGTAGGGTTATCTCTTATATACTATCCAATGGCTATTGTAACAAGATATCAACTTAGGGTTTATCTCTAGATCTATATAAACAATTGTAACGGCTCATAGATCCATGATGATTCTATTGAGTGCCGAATAGAAGAAGAAGAAAGTACTTCATCTGAGAGGGTGAGAGAGTTTTCCATTGTAAGCAGCATCAAGTTCCATTAGGCTTGAGAGAGGGTCGTGATGAGAATTGTAATATTCTTGTATCTTCTCTAGTTGAAAAATATCTCGATTCTTCCTCCCCCCGAATTAAGGCGAAAGCCCCAACCGGGACAATTCTTGTGTGCTTTGTGTGTTTGGTGTGATCTATTCTTGCTTGGTGGTTTGTATTGATTGTGTCAAAGACTCAACGAGATCCTCATAATTTCCTAACAACTGGTATCATAGAAATCAGGATTCGTGGGTTTGTTCGAGTTCCTTGGAGATGGCAGATCAAAAGACGAAGATCAAGCAAGTTAACGGTAACAACTTCAATCTATGGAAGGTGGACATGTATGATGTTTTGGTTCAGAAGAACTTGCACCTTGTCCTAGAAGAGAAGAAGCCAACCGACGTGAAGTAGGAGGAGTGGGATGAGATTTGTTTGAAGGCCTTGAGTTTAATCCGGTTGCAATTGGCGAACGAAGTCAAGTGTAATATTCTTGAAGAGAAAAGTGCGGCGAGTTTATGGGCGGGACTCAAAACTGACTACTCAGGATCGTCGTTGCTAGATCGGATGTATTGGAAAATGAAGCTATTTAGGTTCTCAATGAAGGAAGGTACCCATCTTCAAGATCAAATTGTGAAGTTCAATAAGGTAATATCTGAATTGAAGGCGATTAAAGCTGATGATCTTAGCGAAGAGGATAAAGCTTTTAACTTGATTTATTCACTGCCAACTTCTTATGATCACTTGATAACTACCATGCTATATGGGAAATCGGCCAAGGAGACACTTACTATTGCCAGGGTGATTAAGGGTCTGAAGGAAGATGAACAAAGAAAGGAGACTCATAAAGGAGGGTTTATTTCTTTATGGTGTTTTGCGGTGAATGGTAATACTTCAATTGGAAGGGATGCGGCACACAAGGGTAAGATTCATTGCCATTAATGTAGAGGAGTTGGGCATTACAAGAGACACCGTCACAAGTGGTTGAGTCAGAAGAGTGCAACTAAAGAAGGGGACAAGCCCATATAGTCAGCGCAACTGAGTCAAGTAATAATTTCGATTATTGTCTTCTTGTTTCAAGTTCTTCTGATGTGGATTCAAGTTGGTATCTTGATTCGGCAAGTTCTTCTCATATTTTCTCCGAGAGGGAGATGTTTTCTACTTACAAGTCATCAACAAGCCATAGTATGAGAACGGGCCATAGTGTGAGAACGGGGAGTGGTGAGATTTGTGAAGAGATGGGTGAGGAAACAGTTGAATTGGAGACACCATATGGTAAAGGATTCACACTAGAAAAGATCATTCATATTCCTTCGATACAAAAGAATCTTATATCCTTGGGTACTCTTGATGCTCGTGGCTGCAGATACACAGCTCGAGGTGGAGTTTTGCCAATTTGGATAGTCGTCGTAAGGTAATGAAGGGTAAGAGGGGGATTGGGCCGGGTCACCCAACCTCTACCACCTTTGTGGAGCAGAAAAACTCGGCCTAGTGTAAGGAAGCCCATTGTTCCTAAAGCATTATCTAGTAAGCCGTCACTAGAATTACCGAAGCGAGACTGCAACGTTCGAATACCGTTGGAAGGTGGAGAAAGCCTTGATGTAGATGGAATTCGTATGGAGGGTGGCACCTCCATGATTACATCTACATGGGTGTGCGCTTGAGGGGGGCATTCAACTGGAGGAAAACAGGTGGAGGTTTGTTCAACTAGCAGGAGAAGCCATAGAAACATGTTTTCAAAGCGGGGAAAGAAAGGTCTAGAAGAGTTTTAAATTACACAGGTAAGGATTCATGCGTATGCAATCCAAGGTGGAGATTGTTGGGTTTATGTCTTGCATACGATATTAGATAAGAAGACGATGAGACGATGGAGAGACAAAGGCGATTGAAAATGGAGTGGAGGCAAGAAACAGTCAGCAACAGCTACAGCAGAAGTTGCAGTTGATCGTCCCTAATGAGCGGTCGAACGTCCCATGCAAGAAGTCTTCCAGAGGGGAGGACAGTCGACCGCCTTGTTGGTGTGGTCGACCGACAGCGGCGCTGGTGGGTTTCGGGCTTGAGTCTAGGTGATTCGTGAAAAGCCCAACTTGCTCTTCAAGTTAGATCGTGTGGCTTCTATTGTAGGTTTATCTCTTATGTACTATCCAATGGCTATTGTAACAAGATATCAACTTAGGGTTTGTCTCTAGATCTATACAAACAATTGTAACGGCTCATAGATCCATGATGATTCTATTGAGTGCCGAATAAAAGAAGAGAGTACTTCATCTGAGAAAAGGAGAAAAGGAGAGAGTTTGTTGCTGGTGAAAAGGAGAGAGTTTGAACAAATTATAAACCGGACAGAATAGAGAAAAGGAGAGAGTTTGTTTCTGGTGCAGAGAAAAGAGAAGAGAGCGGTCTCAATTTATAGGTTGTAGGGGAGATAAGGAAGTGAATGCTCTCAATGAAACGATAGACAAAACCGTCCATTACACGGACATAGCCGTTTCTGTATTTATTTCGGCCGTTACAGATCAAAGAAATTAAAACTTGTGCAAAAAGAATCCCTACATGGGGTGGGGTTCAGGTCCCATTCGTGTTCGCAGTACGTGCGGGCACACACAAGCCGCTTGTAATTTGATCCAAGATTTGCACTCCCTCACGCGCGCAAGAGAGCCTTCTGGCTTGTTTTCTTACAATGCCAAGAAATGGTTTATTGTATATACCCTACTACCTCTTATGATTTTTCCGATATGAGACTAAAATCCCTTAACCCATTTTTCATAAATCAAGTGTTTCACTTTGAGAGACAATTTCTCATTCACCCGATAACTGTTTTGAGCAAGTAAATATATGATTTTTGATCTACTCATAAAGAAGAACACAAATCCCTAAAGATCTCTCACTAATTTATAGCGGAATCTTACTCAAAAAAATTCCTCAAAACTAGTTCATAATTAGGTGTTGAAATACCCATTTTCCAACTTTTCCCACATGAATGAAATTGACGACCTCAGACACGACAGACTTGGTGATAGAATTCAACGGTTGAAACCTGCACAGGATAGGTAGGTGTTACTATTTAAACCTTCTCTTATGAAAATATGTTTATTTTACTTAACTAAATAGTAGACGTGATGTCCTTGAACCGTTCTGTTATTTGGGTAAACGATGAGATATCTCACACAAAAATCTTCCTAACGCATTTCAGTTCTCAATGTTATGTTCATTTTGGTCATGAACATATGTCTGGTTCTGCAAGAATTTAACAGAAATGTTGCCATATACTATTCTCTTGGAAGCGGACGTTCTTCTCAACTCTCATAGAGGTGATTTCTTAGTTAAGAGTAACCCTGCATTACTCTGCTCGGATTTTTGACACATAAGAATCATTAAAAACCTAGCTTAACTTCTTACCTTACGGGCATCACTGTTTCATCATGAGAATGGACATGGGAAAATCCTCACAGTGATCCAACATGGTTTTTACAATTTAGTTGTCCGTTTGAACCAAGATCTTAGGATCTCCAATCAACTTGGTTGTGTCCATTGTATCGACTTATTCTTTCATGGGTTTTAGTTCCATTCTCCTCAATGACTTATCAACTAACTCTCTGTTTAACCTTTTGGTTAGCGGATCTGCAATGTTATCTTTTAACTTTACATAGTCCACAGAGATAACCTCAGTAGAGAGTAGTTATCTAATAGTATTATATTTTCGATGAACATGTCAAGATTTACCATTATACATATTGCTCTATGCTCCGCAAATTGCATATTGACTATCTGAATGTATACAGATTGGAGGCACGGGCTTTGTCCACCTTGAAATATCCTCAAGGAAGTGGCGTAACATTCAACCTCTTCCCCACATTTGTTTAGTGTTATTAATTCAGATTATATCGTGGATTTAGCAATCACTGTTTGTTTCGAGAATTTCTACGAAGTTGCTGCACCACCCATTGAAAACACATAACCAGTAGTGGATTTAGAGTTATCACTAAATATCCAGTTTGCATCACTGTATCCTTCATGTACAACCGGATATCTTATATAATGCAGCCCATAGTTACAAGTAAAATGCAAGTACTTTAGTACTCTTATAATCGCTTGCCAATGCTCGGTTCCAGGATTACTCATATATCTACTTAGTTTACTGACTGCATAGGCTATGTCTAGTCTTGTGCAATTCATCAAGTACGTTATACTGCCTATAATTCTAGAGTATTTAAAAGATACTCTTTCATTTATTCTTTATTGGTTCGGATGTGGAGAACATACTTCTGTTGGAGCACACGTGGCGGGTAGCTCCAGTGTCAATCCACCATACTTTGGGGTTTGAACCCATCAAATTCACCTCCGAGACCACAGCTGAGAGGTTGATATCAGAAACGTCTTGAGCAATGCCTTTCACAATATTTGTTTATCTGCTCATGTTCTTTTGGGGTAGTCTGCAATCAGTAGACTTGTGACCAAACTTGTCACAATTGAAGTACTTGTCTTGAAACTTCGGCTTCATGGAGATTCCACCCTTAAGCCCCAACTTGGACTCCTTTTCTTTGTTGTTATACTTCTTGGAAAGTTGACTATGTTCCACCACATTAGCCTTGACCGCATGACTAATGGCTCTGACCTTTTCAGATCCTCTATTGTCTTCTTCAATGTGAAACCTGACAATCAGACCGTCAATGCCCATTTCCTTTCGCTTATGCTTCAGGTAATTTTTGAAGTCTTTTCAACCTGCTGGTAATTTTTTAATAATACAACCAACTTGAAAACTTTCACTTAAGTTCATACCTTCAGCATGTATCTCATGCAAAATCAGTTGAATTTCTTGATCTTGACTGATCACTTGTTTGGAATCCACCTTTTGTAATCTAATAAGTGGTCCACAATGAATTTCTTGGCGCTGACATCCTCAGTTTTATATTTATGGTCTAGAGATTCACAAAGTTCTTTAGTTGTTCTTTTGTCAATATAAACATTATACAAAGAATCGGCTAATCTGTTCAAGTTGCATTAGTTCAAGAGCTCAGCGAAGCTCTTTTTGAAGGGGGAAGGATTGATCCAATTGATCTAATTCTCAATTGGATCCAACCCCAACTTGGTGTTGCTCTAGCTAAAGCTCTTTCTGTTGTTGCTACCTATGCTTTGTATCAGCTTACATATCGGCCCACATGATAATATCTTTTTTTTGTAGGGTTTATTTGTAAATGTATAGCATGTTTTGCATAAAAAGCCCAAATGTGGGCTAACTGTTTGTCCAAACACGTGTTGTGCACGTGTCTTCTTTTGTATAAAAAAACCCACCCTTGTAATCCATTTTGGGTATGAATAGAAATCCAAGAACTGAGTTCTCTGTTCATCATCTTCTTCCTTCTTCCATTTCGATTCTTGCCTAGAGTTTGCAGCTTATCATCATGGTGCAAAGACGCCCCTATAGTGTCCATTCACGCCGGAGGCAAGCGGGTTGGAACAAAAAATTTAAAAAATGAATGATATTAAATTGCAATAAGGAGTTCACCTCATGCCGCGATTGAAGAGCCTTGGGCTCCATGTCAAATCTATAATCTATAATCTCTACTATTTTAATGGGAGAGTTGGGGGTTTGTAACCAAACAAACCCGTACAATACACGTCCAAACTAAATTCAACAAATATACATGTACACCGCACGTGTAGCCCTCTGCATCTATTCATCTCCCTCACGCCTCCCCGTCTATCCATCTCCCTCACTGTTCCTCTTCTTCTCTCTCTCACCGCCGACCCTCTCCCTCCCCACCGTGCCGCCGCCCTGTAGCTCCCCCAGTACCTCGTAGCCCTACACCTCATCACTGCGCCGGCCTCGCACTCTCGCAGGTCGCAGCCTCCCCACCGTTCCCCGTACTCGTCCCCCTTGCACCTTCGCTGCTGCTACTCACCCTTGCCACTACCGCTGCCGTCACCCTTGCCACCTCCCCACCCTCACCGTCACCCTGGCACCATTGGCAATTTCTATTTTCTGGTATGTAATTTTTTCCTCAACATGTTTGTTAAATTGCCTATTAGAAAAGTTCATGTCAAAATAGTACTTACTATATAAAACTGAAAGAAATATTGTAACTCTCACTTGCTAGATAATTTATTTCTTGGAAAAATAGCTCACACCCATTATAGTTCTCTCATCTATTTTTGTCAATTTTATCAACTTATTCATCAAAATTGGCGTGCATCACACGTACATTATACTAGTCCTATTTAATGTAAACTGTTAGACGATAACGATAACGTAATTAGCTGATGTCTTATTCTCGATTCAAATTTTGATCATTCTAAACTCGAATAGGGATGGATCGATATGTTTGAATTCATCTCCAATTCAGTATGCTCTCCACTTTTATTAAAAAAAAAAAAAGCCAATTTTCAGCCATAAAGACTTTGCTTAGTCAAAGTCTTGCTGAAAGTTCTAAAATAAGGGTCCGAGTCGTGCATGTTTTAACTAGTACTAGTCGTACAATATTCACTACTACATCGATGCTGAACTTCAGTTGCTGCACAGGAATTACCATTGATGTAAATAACTTTAATCATTCTTATTTTTTGTGCGTAAATTAGGTTGGATATTCACAAGTGAAGGAACTTGTGTTAATGATTTTTTCTTCTTCACATATTTTAATTTATTACGACGTAAATTATTAAACTTTTACTTATTAAACTTATTAAACCCTACTTAATCATCCTAACAACAACTTCAAATTCGTGGAGCCGAGGCCAATTGAGCTTAGTTCATGCTCTAGGTAGGTATTGTGTTTGGAACGCCCCTGTTATGTAGTCGCACTGAATATTTTCAACAAATGTATCGCTAATGTGTCTGCAGCATCGTAGTCGCAGTTTTCAACAAATGTATCGCTAATGTGTCTACAACATCTGTGGGGATTGTGGCTAGACCGTAACGACTTCTGTTTTCGTAATGTTAACCATAGATTTTCCTGTCACAATGCATAAGATTTTCTTGATTGGGCTGGTCTAGCAGGTGCGAAGATGAGGCAGCGATTAAAAGAGGAGTAGTCTTCGTGAAAGAGTAGTCTTCATCAGGAGGGCAGGGGTGGAGACTGCCATATAAAGTATCTGTATCTTCAGTTATGTTCTAGATTAGCTTCTTGTATTTCCGGCTTTCATTTTGGATGGATTTAGATATGGACTTTGTATTATGTATTTGGTACTACTGTGTTCCGTTAATAAATCATTAATGAAGCGATGACAATGTCATCTTATTATCAAAAAAAAAAAAAAAACATCGTAGTTGCAGTCTACAACTTATGCACAAGGCTCTTATGCACAAGGCTTGATCGACTGAACTATAATCGGCGTTGCCCTATTCATTTTTGTATGCAACAAATATTAGAAAATTATGGCGCAATGAAGTTGTTGAGCAAGGTAGCGACAAGCACAAACAGATCTAATGAACAACCAAACAAGTAAATCACAAGTCAAAGATTTGTCCCAGTTTGGGCAAACCCTAATCTGAAAGAAAACAATATATGAAGATATTATTCAACTAGAGAATATAACAGGAGTCACAAACCCACTCACCAAAAACTATCTCCCGAACCTCACCTGCAATGGAGAATTCTCAAAGAAGTACTTAGCTCTCTCAATAGAGGCTATTACAATATATAGATATATAGAGAAACCCTAGGTTTAGTCTTTATACAATAACCGTCTGATATATCCTGAAAAAGACGTCACACGATAAGAGAGCCGGATAATCTAACTTGGAGCAGTAGATTGGCCCAAAAGAACACCTAGATATAAGCCCAATAACAAGCAAGCTGCCATTTGGCAGTCGACTGTCCTTTTGTGCAATCGACTTCAATTGACAAAAATCCAAACAAAGGACTATCAATTCAAATGATGTTGATGCTTCAGCCTCCTTAGCCTTAGCCTCCTTCGCTTCACCGTCTTCTCATATCGAATCCAAGTATACAAGACATACACCCAATAGCGAACACTCTAGCTGGCCTTGAGCTAAAGATGATCAACAGTGTGATTATGGTGAGCATGCGCTATAGGTTAGCTGTAAGCAACAGGCTTGGGCTTGGGCTTGGGCTTAGCGTTTAAACTACAAAGCACACCATAGCAGGATCAAGCTTGAAAGAGCTGCAATAGCTTTTCAAACTAGGATAGTTTTCTATACATGTAGGGCACGTGTGCTATTAATCCATTATAATGATTATAAAATCACCCGCAATAACGAGAAAAGGTTGATGAATTATAAAACCAATTTGTCATTCTACTGTATAAGCTCAAGTACATCTTAATTACATTGTACAGACTAAAAAAACAACCCAATTGTTAAAAGATCAAAAAGAACAGATACAGTCACTCAATAAAGCAGCTTCTTGCAAGCAATTTTTTTTTTTCAGCAGCAAAGTAACAACAAATCACTTTTCTTCCCCATAATAATAAAAGCACATGCAAAGACTAACAAAAGGGAACTTCCAGGATGAATGACTTAGCTATGTTTGAAGGAACAAAGCAAGAGAAGATGGAAAAGAGAACAAAAGTAAGACCTCATCTGTCCTGGATTCCTGCTTCAGATACCTACATTGTCCGTTAGAAGCTGCTGGGTGCGGAAATTTTGAGCTGTAAACTGCTGCAGAGAGCGCCCACATAATACAGTGCTTCCGTCTGCAAGTGTGATGTAATTGGTATGGTCTTATGTCCTTAACTGCTTTCTTAACTTCCGGTCGTGATTCAGCATGGTGCTAACACTCTCGACGATCAATACAGTCTGCAAAATATTGCAATTTGTGAGTTATGCACTGAAGCAGTAATCAGATGTGAAAATAGATGAGAGAGAAACGATCAGGAAAAAATCATGCCGTACCTGCAAGCAAGCATACCCAAGACCAGTAGCAAAGTAGAAGTTCGAGTTACCTGTACCCTGTGCAGAATAACACATTAGCTTCACATTGCATGATCTCTTGCTTCAGTTTCATATGCAAGCGGGCAATATATAACTATTCACTGAACAACAATCATGAAGGAATACAATATTTTCTCTTCATGTCCCACAAACCAAAAGGGAAAAGATGAACATAAAGAAATTTTTGATGATTTCTACTCGATGGTCCAAAAGGTTCAATTCTTTACTTATCTATTTCTTTTGCTCAAGCATGCTACAAGGTGAAACTATTGTCACATCATGCACTTTTATTTTTCAATTTAGAAGGTTTAAACCTGCTCAGCAATCTCCTTCCCTTTGCTCGAGAGGGTGTTGCTCTGTTGTTTTATATTGCATTACAAGGGAGTACTGCAGATATTTACTCACTATCATTTGAATAAGAATGCATAAAGCAAAGCTATTGTTTAACATGAACAAATTGTAAGTCATATGTGAAGTAAGATCTGCTCTTGTATTAAACGTTATAACCATAAATGCTTTTATTCAGTGATCAACCAGAGAGTAAATTCTTCCACACACAAAATGCGAGAGAGAATAGTACCCTCCATATCCACAAGTTGTGCATTACAGGGCTGAAAAGAAACACTGTAATGTATCCACAAAATAGGAAGAAAGAAAACTTCATCTCTGCATGACACAAAAAGTTAACATTAGTGCCATAGTTGACCGAAGATAAATAACATTAATTCTTTTTTGCTAATCAAATAACATCAATACAGTATGGTATTACCTGCCAGCTCATTTGCAAAAAGGCCCAAAAGACCCAAGTACAGAGCAGAATCTCCAACCTTCGGTATAGAGAGCAAAAAGTAAAGACAGTCTCGATTATAAAAGTAACATCGCAGATAATATAGACACAAGATTCTGCATATGTTATAAGATCTAGAATACGTAAATTGTACGAAAACAAAAAGATTCTGCATGCTACCTATACAACAAATTCTCAATTAATTTACTTGCAATTTTACGGGCTATTCATCTATAATAACTAAAAATTATGAAGAGCCAATTGAACCATGTCGAGATATGCAGGTCAGCAGGTATACAATTCAAACTTAACAAAAGTAATATTGAATCTCAAAGAGATTTTGACAGTAAGAATATTTAACAAACCAAGTGAAAGAAACCAGAATTGCATTACAAATTGAGAATCAATATATAAATTTCTGAAAATTGTTAACAATGACATGACATGGATAACGGAAACTACAAGACATCTTAGACATGGGTACATGGGTATGTCATATAAAAAAATAACTACCATTTGTATGTGACAGGATAAGGCAAAATGTAATACAAGAAATGCGAACTAATTTAATCCTAGAAGAATAAGATATGATTCAGGTGAATAGAATCAAGGAAGTATTTGTTAATTGTCAAAAAAGTGTGTGAGAGAAGTGTGGAACAAATATTAAAAGAAACTACTACATTCTTGAAATGCACATGCGTCAGGTGCATGCCTGCAGTTGGGGAGACACAAAAATATCCATGAATTATCCAAAAATTGTTGAGTACATGTTGAAGATAGAAATAATTTCATGAAGAAAGTACCCATGCAGTATATATGTAATTAAACAAATAACTGTTTCAGCATCATCAGGTCAAAGAAAGTCATATTCATGACTGATTCAAGTAGACTTGATATCAATGAACAATGATACCAGGTATTGAAGGAAATTCACTAGTGTTAGAGTTTGCAAGTGATATGAATGAAAAATCACTGTGACAGAGAGAGAAAGGTTTGTAGTTTATAGATGTTAATTATGAACTGAAAATCTACATTCTCTTTATTCTGAAATTTCTAATACCCGTGTCATTTTGAAGCCCACACATCTTTTGTAAGTTACAGCAATAACAAACTTGTAAGCTACAGGCTTGCAGCGAAAACAAAGCATTTATGTCAAATATCAACAACGATCATGCAAGGTACATGTAAATTAAAATCATATGGAAAAATTTAGCAATATCTTCAAAACTTTTTTCACAGATGTATGTATAGAATTAAGATACAGTTACATTTTCCAGCCTTGCAAAGCAAAATATACTTACTGATGGATAGGATTTTAGCATTGCAGAGATAGTGATATACACAAAGGCGAGAAAGCACGGCCGATGCCACAAGCGTATGGCCAAGGGCAAAATCATGAAGAGTATATTTAAGTGGAAAACCATTAGAAAGAAAGTCCTGAAAAATTCGAAGACTTCCGCAAAGAAGTACCTGCATTTCGTTGTGGCAGTAATAAGAATGAAAAGGAGAATAGAAAGTAGACACAAGTACTATAAAGATCCCAGATTGTCTCTTGTGCTTACCATAAGACACCTATATTTGGAGACAGGTCTTCAACTGTGAGAATAAACCCATGAGTTCTGGAAAAGCCGAGCACAAGTAAATTTTAGTATACAGAGAAGTGTAAAAATTCTTCCTTCGCAATATATGTAAGAAAATGCAACTAAAAGATTTCAGTGCATACTAATTTATGTTAGAGCATTGTTACAGATTTAGTATCATACCACGAGATTAGGTTTACAAGAAGATTTATAGAAATGAGCAGGAAGTTGGATTTAAATGTCAAGGAGACAGGAGCTGAAAACCTTCAGCATTTATATGTAGTGTACACTATGAAGTAATAAAATTACTGATAGTTGCCCTGTTCGGAATACACTTGAAAGATAAATAACAGAATCCTCACAATTGAATACGGTAAATAAAACCTAATAACGATAAAGGTTTCACTTTTACCTAGAAGGATGACCTCTGCTAACACTGGCAACAAGCCCACAAAAAGATACTACATAGAAATACAACTTAGAACCGAGAAAGATAGGTGAGAGGGAAACTAGTTGAAGAGTTTTGGGCTTTAAAAGTGAAGGAAAGGTCTAAGAATCTCTGAACATCTATATGCAACAAAGTACACTAAAAAATAGTAAGACCGCTTATGAAATGGATCTTTTATTTTAGATATGCTTGATTAATAGGAGAAGCACATCCCAATGACAATAAATGTTGTAAAATTTAAACTTAGTTACAAGGAAATCGTTTACCGATATTGATAACTCAGATGGTTTATAGGAAATACAACCTAGAAACAGGAGAAATGGGAGAAACTAATTGAATTCTTTGATAACCAAATTCAATAATTTACATAAATAACACTACCGCAAGCACCCAGGCACTCATATATATGAATCTCACCTGGTCCAAATGTTACCGTTAAATATTGTGACCCCAAAAGCCGAGGAGAAAGGCCTTGCTGTTGCCAGCATTCTTGCTGTTCCAGTTTGTTATGTATTTCTTAGTTCCACTATTCAATATTAAATGTCCATGGATCTATATTGTGTGACTTTGGATTGTCTAGGAATCCTCTAGTAATCTTGATATAATTTTGCTAACCGTACTCTCACAATCTGCAAATTCCAATTTCACAATTAACATGCTCTATGATTAACTGCATAATCCCCACAAATTTACAACAGATTGCTCAAGCTATAAGAAAAATAAGTAAATCAACAACCTTTTTAATTAGTGAAGCCAATATGTACAAATGGATCAAGCTGATATCATAGCATTTTTTCCAAGGTAGGGTGTAGATCTCAAGGCTCTGGAAACATGATAAATATATGATGACTACTACTAAATCTCTGCCTTAAAAGGGGGATGGAACTTTGGCTGATGGATCTACGGGCAAGATAGAACTTGCCATAGTCCTTTAAGACCAACCGGCCAACTATAAGGTAGGGAAATCTAGGCAACTGGAAAGTTGTTTTAGTTAACGCAGCGTTGATGATGGTAACAATAATATTTAGAAAAGAAAAGATATTATAATGATGGGCGTATCTTACTTTTTAAACATTTCCAATAGGCCATCACGTCCTTTAAGAGAAATGGTACTTAGAAGCAATACATAACATGACCAGATTGATGCCCATAATATGAAATGCAGTATTGGTCTCCATGAGAACTGCTGAAGTGCAATGCTTGTTTGACTTGTCACTTTATGTTCCTGAGGACTACTTTCACTTCCATTAGAGTTATTTAACCGAAACAACTTTGAAGGAGGAGAGTCCAGACCAGATCCTAACAGAAGAATTACCTGATATGAAATAATTAAGCACTAAAAATTAAGGGGAGGAAAGAGAGAGAAGAGAATAAATGAACACATCCTAAGGGTCAAAGATGGCATACAGGTACGACTAGAATCACAGGATAAAGTGACAAATGTGTTGCCATAACCAATCCAAAGGCTGCCAAGGGAGTTATATCTGCCAACAATGAGGATAGGATTTAAGGAAATTAAAATATTGATTAACTTGTTAGTAATGGTAGGAAGTAAAATTAAGCAAAAAAGATAACAGTTCCATAAAATATAACTGAGTTTTGTATCTCTCCATGCAGGTCACTAGGACTGAATGTGCACACATGCAAAGTTCCCAACCTTACTAAAACCTAAAACAGCCTTTAATTCTTTTTTTTAAAGAGAACGTTACATCGA
The DNA here is from genome assembly GCA_017893485.1 of Hemerocallis citrina. Taxonomy (NCBI): domain Eukaryota; kingdom Viridiplantae; phylum Streptophyta; class Magnoliopsida; order Asparagales; family Asphodelaceae; genus Hemerocallis; species Hemerocallis citrina. The sequence goes on from CM030361.1 coordinate 304,314,912, forward strand.
GGAAATGAGAAAAATTTTATGTAACCCCTATACTACCAAAAACATTGTCCCAAATCTTTGGAGTTCTTTAAATTAATCATCTGTACATGTCCCTAAAGATTCACCCCGTCTTTTTGGCATGCAGTTCTGTTTGTTTTACGCTCACGGTTTACCTTCACCACAAAGGATAATGTAACTCTGGAATTATTACAAAATTGAAGCAAGCAGAATTGAGATTAAAATACCCATAACCGTGAAAAAGAAGCTAAGCTAGATTATCATCCTGATAAGAGTAAAACCTATCAAGCATCCTCCTTTAACAACTTCAACAAGGGGCACTTGTCTAGATGACTGCTTTAAAGCCCACAGTAATTTATCAATCTTCATAAATTTCAACATTGAGGAACATCATACTTCTCTACCATTTCGCCTTGGTTCCTTAGAAAGGCCTGAATTTTCTCATCTTTGGGAAGTGCTGTCATACTTAACTAATTATCTTGCCTTATGTGTCATTAAGTATCACGAAATGGCCAACCTAGTAGACAGGTTATAATCCTTAGCTAGAATCTAATGTAGTAATCATTGCATTTGTTTTGAGTCTCCTTCGCTAAAGTGTCTGTGCTGTTAAAATAAGCATATGTGGGACTGACTGTAACTGTACAAAGGTCATACTACAAGACGTGCTAATCTGCTGATTATTTTTGTCGAGTTCCCCATACGGCTAAAATAATCATGCTTTTTTCAGTATTTCTGTGGTAATTTTTATTTCTTTAGCTTGTAGAGAAATCAAGAGGGTGATTTACGAAGATGAAAAATGTCCTTTCTATATAAGCTCCAAAGTTGTTTTAACAGTAGACCTAATTGTTATCCTTTAACATGCCCTACTGTCATTGTTTTTTAGGGCTAAAACATTGTTTGTGCTCATTTTAATTTGCTTCAAATATGCAAATGATCAGACTTGAACTTCAAAGCCTCCTGTTCTATGTTAAATCCTAAATGTTTTTATCCAGATACTAGAATGCCTAAATTGTGATAAAGGAGTAAAAGTGTAACATGCTCAGGCTGGTGGGCCATTTTTGTGGGTCAAAACCTAGAATGCAACAGCATTTTCTCTGTCCTTTAAGTATTGGCCTGGTTGGAGTTGCAACTTTCGTGGCCATGAGGCTCTACACCAAATTAAATGAACTTAACACCCATGAAAATGTCAAAGTTGTGAGAAGGGTTAATGGGTTTATATTCATCATTTAAAAAACCTCATATAAGTCGCTTTTAGTAAAATTTGAAAGTACACAAACGGAGACATGTTGATATTCTTATACACTAACATTGTATGAGCTGGAAATCACATGTTTGATACATGCAAGAACCAGTTGATAATATACCTTTTTTCTTTTCTTTTCATACTCATGAATTACCAATCACTGGTATCACAGTATCAGTAGTAATTTACATACCTTAAATTAATTACTGCACCACCAGCACACACCTCAAATCACATATTTGTACACATAGCCTTGAAAAGTGGTTTGCTTATAAACTAATGGATCATTTATGAAGCTACACAGAACAGCATGAACCACACAAAGAAATCCTAAGCCAGGGCATGCATGGAGAAGAAAACATAAATTCTATCACAGGATGGCAGAAGATATGTCATTCGACAGAAATAAATGAAGTTTGTGAAATCTAAATAACTATAATGGCACAACAGTGCAAGATACTTTTGGTGCACGTATTTGATACTTGATAATAAATGTAAATTCAGAACAATATGAGCATGCTAAATTAACATGAAAAAACACACATAGAGCTCCTTAAAAGTTAAATCTAACAGAAAAAAAATCAGGTAATATGCATGACTTAACAACAAAAAAATAGAACTTTCAATTATTTTTATATCTTACGTGAACATGCTCCGTAAATGGCCAGCACAACCATCATATTCTCAATTGGTGATGTGGATGAGCCCACACAAGTGATTATTGTCAAAGGATTCAACAAGAAGATAAGAGATGCTAACTCTCCAGCATTTATATTCCCTGAAAATAAAAAAATCAAATAACACACTCGAAATTTTGTAAGAATCGATATACTCTCAACAATGTTTCAGTAGGAATAATGAATGGTACAACAGATATTTCTATAGTGTACTGGAAAGAGCTAAAGAAGACAGCAAAATCCATTTTGACAAGGGTACATAACATTGTGTTCAACTTTTGATTCAAAGACACAAGGATATAGAAAGAAAAAAAAATCTCTCTTTTGGTATCTCACTACCAATTTGCTTCATATGCTTGGCAATTGGCACGATTGTAAACTGACCTCTCTCTTTTTCATTGAATTGTTTGAACTTCATTCATGCACAATCTTATCTCCCTACTGACACCATAACGTATACCAGTTTCTTTTTGGTGAGACCATCCTATTAACACATTTCAACTCAAAAGTTGATATAAATTTCTAAACTCACATGTTCTTCCTTAACTCTATCAACTTCTTGTGACTATGATTCATGAACTATCCTTTCAATCTTCAATTGAGCAGTCATTTCTCGTAATAATTCAGTCATAGATGTTCAGCAGTTAATTATAATAATATGGTCTTCTAGAAATCTGAAATTGTTAATTGACAAATAACGAGAAATTAAAGATAACTAGAAGCTCAATTATATATGGTACTATGGAGGTAGAACCATAGTTTAAAGGATTGCCAATCCCAATCCAGATCGGCCGGATTGAATTGGTTCTAGAGGGGGGGATTGGCGATCCAGATCGGGAATCAGCCGGATCGGACCAATCCAGGACGATACCACTGATACCAACAAATTAAAAAAAAACAAAAAAAAAACTGATCAATTAATTTTTAAGACATACTAATATATTTTAATTATAATAGAAATACTTAAATATTATTTTTATTTTAGAGAACGCCTTATACCAAAATCCGATCCACTGATCCGGTATTTCTGATCTGGCTGAAAACTGATCCCGTACCAAAAAATTTAGTGCTGTTCCTGATACCCGAGATTTGAACCATGGTAGAAACTACTTATTTTTGGAAAGCCATATCAGGAAATAAAATTACCTGAGGTGCTATCCATTTTCGGAACGTTCAGTAGTTGCATATTTTTATGGTTAGTCATAAGAAGTCGTTGACCAGTTGCGCGGACAAGCATAGCAGTAATAAGATCTACAATAACAAACATCAAACTGTATTTTGCATGAATAAGGATACATCAGTAACTTCTTTTACAGTAAAACACGAAGCTGCATAAAGAAGATACTCAAATTAGTGGAGACCATATCTGACTGATCTTTTATGTAATCACTTCCAACTACAACTTACAATTAACTGTCGGTTCAGAAAACAACAAAGCATACCTAAACAGTATAGTCATGTCTCCCAAGAGAAACTAGGTTGGTTTGATCTCTTATACATTTATATAGCCTTCTGATATAAAACTAACCCTAAATAGAGAATTTCCAAGAATCTTAAAGGATTAATTTTACCAACATGTAATGCGGATCAAAATTAGAATTTTAAACAATTAATCGGTTTGATGGATTTTCAAGAATTGAATTAAGTTTAACAAGCCCAATTAATAATTTAGTTCTAACAATCAATAATTAAATCCATAAGCGTTCTTAGCAAGTAAAAGATGCAATATTAGTTCGTACTCTAATTAGGCAAGTAGAACACTCAATCTCGATATTTGTGGTCGACAGTTAAATTGAATAATATAATAGAGATGATAAAGCAGTATAACACAAATATTGAAAAAGTGGAAAGAGTATACCGGGGTTCGAAGCAACTAGAGTTAGATCTCAACTTGAACACGAAGAGCACAACGATCAGCAACAATAGTAAGAAAAAGACAATAGGCATACTTTTTTAATCAAGAGTAGCAAAACTCAACACAATAAATTTTTTTAATCAAGAGTAGCATACTTTCTCGCTATATACAGGCTCAAAACAAATCTTGATACAAATCTCAAAATATTCTAAAATCTCAGAAATATTCTAATGCATAAAAAAAAGATTACATATAGCTATAACTGTCAAAAACAAATATGGTACTGAAATAAAATATTAAACTAAATAGAATGGATGTCCTTATCACCTTCAGGGAAACTTTTATTCATGTTCTTATGTAATAAATGGAAGTAAACTAACTTATCATTAATACAAAATTAGAGAGTATCTACTCTTGTCCTGTTAACGCCCTTCCATGTATAGTCTCATATAATATTAACCATTTACAGTAATCATTCAATGCTTACATAGACTAGCAAAGAAGCACGTAAACATGAAAAACATATCATGGAAGTTGGAAGGTATTGTCTCCTACACATGTCAAAGTAATTACTGCAAAGCTTCTAAAAGGAGAAGAATCATGCAGAACAATAAAGCTTACCTACAATAAACATTAGAAGGTAGTCCTTCAATCCTGCATATTGAGAAAGAGATAATGACATCAATACCTGAAATATATTTGCATTTATAAATTAATTATAGCATTTTATTGTCATGGAGCTACACACAATGCAGAGTTGAAACCTCTATCAAACAAAGGGGAAATAAACATTTAAATTTTTTAAACCTTATGTATTGTTAAAAGTAATGGATGATAACAATCAGATTAATTCAAAGAATAAATACAATGTTGGATAAAATTCAGACTATTCATTTAGTATACCAGCTTCTTCTGCCAAAACGTTTTACCTCTTTGTGGTTAAGGGGCCAAGAATTGACAACAGCAACGGAGAACCATGGTACATGGATCCTGAAAAGAAGGGAAGAAGGAAAAACAAAATTGTTTATAGTTAACTATCGTTGTGTTTAGTCCTACGGAATGAATAATAAGGCAGCTACGTTTAGCTATAATAGAGAGGCGCTGCTACCAAATTGATCAGCATAGATCAGCATAATAAGAGCATAATAGGTGTTCAAAACATCTCAACGACAGTAAAGTGTAGCCTATTTTAGCATGCATGACACAATATACACCATAGACTGTTTCATATCAAGAAATTAAACCTGAAGGGCATATGTGATTCCAATAAGGAATGAACTAAAGAGTAGATTAACCCCAACACTGCTTGCTCATTTTTGCTAAATAGAATTCTGAAAAGAAGAGGAGGAAAAAAACACTAGAACCAAATAAGTGACTAATAAATGCTCAAACACAAGGGTCAAGGGAAGTCCATCATTCTCATATAGTTGCCTCCACCACAGCCTATTAAAAAATAGTTCTTTGGTTCATGATCACATTCTTCGATTCTATATCTGAATTCTATATACCCAAACATTATATTAACATGTGATGCAGTGATGGAAGCATCCATATCATCTAAGATTTTTCCAATTAAAATAGAATCAGCAATGAAACTGTAATACCCCAGATTTAGCAATGAAACTGTAATACCCCAGATTTATAGGAGAATATTAAGAGATATTAAGAGATATTACAGTGGGCCTATAGAAAATTCTATGGGCTATGGATTAATTAGATTAACAAAGAGGCCTATAGAGATTAATTATGGGGCTTAGGGCATTAAATGACATAAAAAACAAAAAGAAATGAAAAGAAGAGAAGAGTGGCGGTACACTGTGTGTGGTGACGTGGCATGAAGTGTGTGTGTTCTCATTAATCCCATATCACCCATGGAAGAGAGAGAGAGAGAGAGTATAAATAGAAAAATCCAATGATCAAGAGGCACCGAATAGTCCGGACACCTTTTGTGAGGCCAGCCTGTGGTGGGCAGTGGATTAGGATTTATTTGTGTGCATACGAGTTAGGTACGGGGCGTACAAGATGGTATCAGAGCCAACTTTCGACATCGAATGTAGAACTTGTATATATGAGATGCGTAAGACCCTTGGTGCGCAGCGATGTGATGCGTACGACCCTTGGTGGGCAACGATGTGTATTTGATCAAAGGAGACAGTCTACATTCGACTACAAAGGTGATCCGGTGCTAGATTGCACATCCCGTATTCAGCGAGGACGCTGAATTCTTAAGAGGGGGTGAATGTAACACCCCAGATTTATAGGAGAATATTAAGAGATATTAAGAGATATTAGAGTGGGCCTATAGAAAATTATATGGGCTATGAATTAATTAGATTAATAAATAGGCCTATAGAGATTAAGTATGGAGCTTAGGGCATTAAATGACATAAAAAACAAAAAGAAATGAAAAGAAAGAAGAGTGGTTGTGCACTGTGTGTGGTGACGTGGCATGAAGTGTGTGTGTTCTCATTAATCCCATATCGCCCATGGAAGAGAGAGAAAGAGAGTATAAATAGAAAAAGCCAATGATCAAGAGGCACCTAATAGTCCGGACACTTTTTGTGAGGCGAGCTTGTGCTGGACAGTGGATTAGGATTTATTTGTGTGCATATGAGTTGGGTACGAGGCGTTACAGAAACACAAGGCTCCAAGTAAAAAGAAGAAAACAAACCGACTGAATATCAACATAACATGCTAGGCAGTTAAAATCGGTTTTCAGAACCAATCAGGTCTAGGAGCGATTAGTGACTAATCGGGTAATCGGAAAAAAATCGGGGATAAAATTGGAAAAATCGTGTGTGTGTGTGTGTGTGTGTATATATGGGAAAAAATAATTTATTATCTCTAGTATATATGATTAAGAAGATCTTCAATTTAAATTATCGTGTATTTAGTATCTATTTGACTTTGTTGATAAAATGTATATTTTGTCTTAATGCAGGTAATTGAAAAAAAGCTGGAATGAGAAGATTTGCAGTTGTCACAAACCAATAATGTATCATAAGCAACACAAGCAACACAAGAACAGCAAAAGCATGGTAAAATGTAAAATGCAAGGTAAAAGCAACAGCAAATTCATCAACAGTGGAAAAAATTCATCAAGAACAGCAAAAGAATGGTAAATGCATCAAGAACAGCAACAGCAAAAGCATCAAATTATCAAGAACAACAACAACAAAAAAATCAATAACAGCAACAACAAAAGCATAGGAAAAGCATCAAGAACAGCAACAGCAAAAAATCATCTTGTAACAGTGACAAAAATTGTTAACTAACAGGGAAGCATCAAGCATCTTGTAACAACAACATCATTCAGCAAATAAGTAAATGGTTCAACAGGGAATGAGGAGATTAAGTAAATACTAACTTAATGTGATGAAAAAAAAAAAATCAAACACAGAAGTTGAGTTACTGTGCTGAGTTGCCTGCCGCTGTCGCTGTCGAACGGTGTTGTCGCTGCCGAACTGGAGGGGAGAGCGAGAAAGGAGTTGCCCCTGCTTCAGAGGCGATGTCGATCGATTTGGAGGAGAGAGAAGAGAGGAGGCGCTGTCGACGATTTGGAGGAGAGAGAAGAGAGAGAGGCACTGACGAAGCTTTGGAAGAAAGAGAAGAGAGAGGCGCTGTCGAGGTGGAGGGAGAGGCGCAGTTGTCGACGATTTTGGGAATTAGGTTAGAAACTTATTTGGGTTGAACTGGAGTGGAAGGGGAGAGATCGATTGAAGAGGGGTAGTTGCGGGTCTGATTGGAACGGGTCAGGTTTAGAGTAAATTATACCCATTTTTAAAATGAAACGATTAATCGGCATATCGGACTATTTGCATATCGGCCGATTAGTACAAATATCGGCCGATAATAGCAATATTATCGCTGGAAGCCCATTTCGCAAATATCGCTACAAAAATAATCGGGGAACTTCCGATAACCGATTAATCGGCGATTAATCGCTGATAATCGCCGATTTTGACTGCCTAGATAACATGTCATCAACCCTTTCTAATGTAGGGCCCATATATACTTATCTCCTTCTAAAGCAAGTTTTTAATTTTTAGTATGTATTTCTTAGTCTTTCACTCTGGATTCATGTTTCTAGCAGAACTCAAAATTTTGGGATAAAGGCTTGTTGTGTCTCTTAGTATTTCGTTCTATGTCCTCAAGTTAATCCCTACCGCATGCTAGAATTGACAATGCTCGTTGTTTTTATTTTTCTGCATTGAGTTAACATTGAGCGGTTCTAATACCATAATCATGGAAAATACTAAAACTCATTTATGCATGATTAGATAACTCCGAAGCCCTCCACAATAAAGAAATAGTTTAACTAGTAGTTATGGAAGGATGTAGCCTATAGGTGTGACGAATTTATAGGAGACATTTACAAGGAATGTATCAGCATAGATAACTGTATGGAAGAGAAAAATATAACAGAATAAAAGACTAGAATAAAACATTAAGAATAAAAGAAAAGAGGAATAACTCATGAAATTATGAGTTTATCTTCTAAATTACCTACTATTGAACATGTTTTATGTATAAAAAAAATCACAAATTTGCTCAAGTTGATCAATGAGCATATAGGCCAAGATGTAAATCCTTCATCTGTGCTTTACTATACATCTTGCATGATTCTAGAATATTCTAAAGGATAATGGTTAAAGAACGAATAGTATGTATATTAAATAAGTAGAATTTTTTGGGTAACAATGAATCTAGATTTCTGAACAAATTTCACGTGATAATAAGACCTATGGAGTCGTCGAAAGAGATTAAACTAAGTCAATCTTCTAAATATCATTGAACTACAAGTTGACCAGTGAAGGACTAGTATCTTGGTTTAAATACCCAACATGAGAAACTTTGCAATATTTGTATACACAAACATCTGCGGCAGTTGGTTACTCGTTGAATACTAGGTTCATTATGAAAATGCCTTCACCATAGATTACTGATTATGGGCTTTCTTCTCATTCGAAGATGCCTGGCGAAGCATTGCAAATGGAGTCAGTTACGACACCTTTGGCTTCATTTGGGGACGATGATATTGGCATAGGGTTTGAGAATTATGTATTGATTGTGAATTGTTTATTTTCTGTAAATTGAATTATGTATTAGAATATTTGGTTATTTATATAGGATCAAAAGTTATTCAAGTAAATTATCATTTGGTAGTATTTTGATGATTTGGAATGAATTGCTTATTGATTGTTCTTGATTATTGCTTAAATCACTTGTGCAACAACACCACCACCAACACACACCCAAATAATAATAATAATAATAATAATAATAATAATAATAATAATAATAATAAATAGCCTACTCCGGCATTTTAAAACACCAGGATAGGATTTTTAATGAAAAAATAAATAAAATGAAAATTAGCCTATCCCGGCGTTTTAAAATGCCAGGATATTTAATAAAAATACCCCGGCGCTTGCAAACACCGGGAAAACCTTTTCGCATCCCCGGCGGGGGCATCCTCAGCGCTTTCGGGGGCGTTTTTCAAAACGTTGCCCGTATCAAGCCTGACATTCAAAAACGTCAGGATTTCCCAAAATAAATGCCAGGATTGTCCTCTTCATTTGTAGTGAAGGTCTTTTCTGAAATGTGAAGAGATATGAGAGAGAGAGCTGAAAAAGTGAAGAGATGAGAGAGAGATATCGTAATAAAGCAATGATGATTTATGTTTTTAGGAGAAAAAATTTAGTTTTGGGGAGAAAATATTTTTTGTGATGGTGAATGTGAGTCATTGATTTTATTTCAATGGAAGGAGAGCCACTTGATAGCTTTTTTTTTTAAATTGCCTTGTGATTTATTACAAAGATACTCATAATTGTAGAAGTTACTTCTCTTTCCACACATTCTAAATGTCTTCTTGTAGATAGATAATCTCCTTCCACCTCCTAAACGCCTCCGAGAAACAACGTTCCATAAATATCAGTGTAACTCATTTGTCTGTGATCATGGTTCTCATAGTTCTCTCATTGGTAATGTATGGCCATTTCTAGGAATATGGTAATTTAGAATCACGTTACATCAAAACTAATTTGCGAATCTCAAAATATAGGAGACGATACAACATGTATCATCCCAATATTTTTAAATTTTTTTAATATAATCGGACGAGACAACTTGTCTCGTCCCATAAAAATTTTTATTTTATTTTTTTTGAAAATAGGGTCGGACGATACATGATGTATCGTCCTTCCCAATTTTTTTTAAAAAAATTTAAAACTCCTCAAACAGGACATGTTGTCCCGTTTGATCACTAAAGTGATCTTAGTGATCAGACGGGATAACATGTCCCGTCCCATGGCTTTTAATTTTTTTTATTTTTTTTTTCGTTTTTTGTTTTCACAAAAGTGATCACAAAATTATTTTTTTAAAAATTTTTTTTAAAAAAAAAACGCTAGAGACGAGACAAGTTGTCTCGTCTCTCTAAAAAAAAAAAAAAATAGGCAGAATAAGAATTTTTTAGCAAACAACCACTGCACACATTTCGATCTATTCTATTTCTATACATGCCATTTTCCTAAAAAATAAGAAAAGCCATTGTGGATGCTCTAAATATGCATTTTGCCATTTTTTGACAATCACAACTGTGGATGCTCTGACACTAGCTATTTCAATGTAGTTTATCAAAATTTTCCGAGTGTCAATGTGTCATGTCGCGTCATGTCCATGTCCGTACTTCTTAGCTTATATAACCATCCAGTAGTATCTTCTAAAAATAAATAAATGCTACATTGATAAGTTGACTTAGCCAATTCAAACAAGAAACCCTAGAAATCGAGAACCTGAATACGGCGACATGTTGGACTGCTTGAGCCAGTACCCTTCCGCAACTGAACAAACAAATTCAAGAACCGATCAATACACACACAAAAAAAGATTCCAGTTTTTTTAGAGATAGAAAGTGGCATACGTCGACGGAGGCTGTTGAGAGGAGTGACGACTTCGGGGACGGAGGAGAGGTTGAGGTCGTCGGAGAATACGAAGATGAGGACGAGCCTGACGGCGGCGGCGGCGGCGACGAGCGGCCAGTAGTATCGCCGGAATTCCGCCATTTTTTTAGAAGAGAGAGTGAGTTTTCGATGTCCGAGATTTGGGGAAGAAAGAGAATATATTTTCCCCCCGAAATAGGTCTTTTTAAACTAATTCCCAAAATAGGTGTCTTTCGAAACTAATTCGCAAAATAGGTCTATTCTCATAGGCCGCAGGCCCGCAGTACCAAATTGCAGCCTTTTCGAAAGCTAGGTCACAGTTGTGAATTATGGCATCCGTTCATGTCATATAATGTTAAACTCCAATACTTAGGGAAAAAACTGCTAAGTGCAAAATGTGAAAAATACGAGGCCGCGGTTGGATAATGTGTCCTCGATATACCATAGGTCGCGATACTGAATTGTGGCCTCTTCGATTTTGACTTATTCTCCCCTCGAAACCGGGTATACTATCCACTCAAAACCAGCCAAACCCGACCCGAATCGTAACAACGCAAATCCAGATACAAAATCCCCTTATTTCCCACACAACACCAAACAGCTATTTTCATCCACACCATTTCGCCACGTCACCTCCACCATCAACATTCTCTCCGTGAAAATCCCGATTTTTAGCCGTCATAAGCCACTTTTTGAAAATATTTGCGTTTAAGGGTCAGTTTCCAAACTATTAGCACTTGTGGATTACTCTGTGCTACGTCAGCAGCATCCGCTATTCTCAATAGCGGTCTCTTCATTTTTGATGTCGCTAATGGGCATAGCACCCTATATTTAAACAAAAAATTGAATTTTTTGTTCACTATCGCTATTGCCACTAGCGACCTTAGTATATATGAGGTCGTTGATGGGATTAGCGACCTCAAATGAATGTATTGAGACATCCAGCGATTTATAAGAAGTTGTTGTTCTCTTTGAAAAAATTTTAAAAATTTTGGTCGCTATTGGGAATAACGACTTTAGTATATATGTAGCGACCTCATATATACTAAGGTCGTTATTCCCAATAGCGACCTCAGTTTTAAAATCCCCCCTCCACCCCCCCCCCCCCAAATAGCAAAAGCTATCTAGAAATCGCTAAGTGTCTAAATACATTCATTAACGACCTCATATATACTAAGCTCGTAATTTCCAATAGCGACCACATTTTTTTTTTCCAAAGAGAACAAAAACATCATAGAAATCGCTAGGTCTCTCAGTACATTCATTTGAGGTCGCTAATCCCATCAGCGACCTCATATATACTAAGATCGCTAGCAGGAATGGCGACAACAAACGAGAAATTCAAAAAAAATTAAAATATAGGCCGCTATTCCTACTAGCGACCTCGAAAATGAAAATGCTGTTATTGGGAATAACAATCACTGTTGACGTGGCACAGAGTAGGCCACGAGCGCAAAAATAGTTTGGAAACTGACCCTTAAACGCAAATATTTTTGATTTGTTTTGCCGTCATAGGCCACTTTTTGAAAATATTTGTGTTTTTGGGCCACTTTCCCAACTATTCGTGCTTTTGGGCTATTTGTGTCACGTCATCAGTGACCGCTATTCTCAATAGCGGTCTCTTCATTTCGATGTCGCTAATGGAAATAACGACCTATGTTTTGATTTTTTTTTGAATTTTTTGTTTGCCGTCGCTATTCCCACTAGCGACCTTAGGATTACTGTCCTCGAATGAATGTATTAAGACATTTAGCGATTCCTAAAGAGGTTTCCCCAAAAATTTAAAACTGAGATCGCTATTCCCAATAGCGACCTTAGTAGGAAACACAATCACCGTGTTCTTTGTAAAATTTGCAAAATAGTCATACAACTAAGGCCTCTATTCGGAATAGCGACCTTAGTACAATAAAGGCCTCTATTTCAAATAGCGACCTTAGTTTTAAAAATAAATTGATGGTCATTTTTCAGAGAGCAAAGCACTCTAGATTTTACTAAGTGTTAGGATACATCTCATTAAAGGTCGCTAATCCCAATAACGACCTCATATATACTAAGGTCGCTAGTGGGAATAGCGGCAACAAACAAAACACAAAAAAAATTTAAAACATAGATCGCTATTTCCATTAGCGACCTCGAAATGAAGAGGCCACTATTGAGAATAGTGACCTCTGCTGAAGTGGTACAAAGTAGCCCAAACGCGCTAATAGTTGGAAAATTGGCTCAAAAATGCAAATATTTTCAAAAAGTGGCATACGTAGGCAAAAAAACCTCTAATATTTTCAAAAAGTGGCCTACGAAGGCAAAAAAAAACTCGGAAATTCCCGTTTCTTCTCTCCATTCGACTCAGCTCTCAAAATCCAAAAACAAACCCGCCGAATACAACACCCCTCGATCCGTCAATTTCAGGTAAACCCGATCCATTCTTCGAATTCCTTGTTGTTTGATTTGAAATCTGTGAGTTTTTTTTGATGAAATATGAATTAGGGTTTCATGCAGATCTGAATAGATACTCATAGATCCTGTGTAGTCTTTTTTAGATTCGTGTTAATACTTGTTTCGTCATGATTCTCACTATAGATGTGTTGATATTTGTTGGTTAATTTTAGTTTCTGAAAAGGTTCGTTTATTGAGATTATTTATAGCTTTATGATAAGATGTCATGGTTAGATGGTGGTAATTGATGGGTTTTATGATAGATTGATGGTGGAAAGGTGAAAGCTTGATTATATATCTGGACGACCCATATGATGCATACTAGCGGTGAGTGCCCGAGGTGTTTGAGGCATGGAGCTGCAGTGCTCTTACCTTGAATATTATGAGAAGCACATTCAAGGATACGACTACAAGGATGTGACTAAAATAGCTACTGTGTGTCAGATTCATGTGTTTGACATGACCCGACTACAAATTAGGAGTGACCGTTCGTCATTATGATTTTTTTTTTTCCTACCGTGTAATGTCTATTGAGACTAAACTGGTTAGAGCATCCACTATCGTTTCTTCTAAAATTTGCATTTTTAACATTTAGCATTTAGAAACGATGGGTGAGCGCTGCTATCATTATTGCTAAATTTACACGAATGAAAAGAATAAAAAATTAAAGACGGAAGATCTTCCTCCGTCTAACACAAATATAGAATTTTTTAATATTTAAAATTGGAGAGACGGAGGATCATCTTCCGTTTGACACAAAAAAAATGTTTAAATTTTTAAATTGCGTAAATAGCATTTTCGTAATTACCCAATGGCTAATTTTAATTAATTGAAGTTTTTTTTTCTTCTGAAAATAGATCTTCCGTCCGAGCATTTTCGTTTCTTTTTTGATTTTTTGATTTTTTTTAAAAAATGGTATTTTCGTAATTATTTAGATGGCATTTCAGTAAATTTCAGGGAAAAAATATTAAATAACATGGCGGACTTCCGTCCGACCATATAATTTTTTTTTTAAATGGACGGAGCACCATCCTCCGTCTTCTATATTTAGCAATCGTCTAAAGCTGCTGCTGTCTTTAACAGTCGACTGTTTCACTTCTATTCTAAATGTTTTAGCAAACGATAGTGGATGCTCTTATAATGGTCAATCTCCAATCACCTTATTTTGATAGTGTGTATAGTGTTCTAATTATATTGTGAGGTTAGTTATGTTTTCCTATAGAATCTAAACACGTCAAATGCAAAAAAAATCTTGGCACTAGGTAATGGAAAAAATGCTAAGTAGTAAAGATCACTAACTAAATTTACTTGTTACTTTGTTAGCGTTGTATTTTGTATTTTGTAGATATGTTTCTTGAAGTGCTTTTGTCATTGTCACATTGACTCGATAGTCTATTTAAAGCATTTTTTGTCTAATTTTGTATAATTGTAAGTTTGTCATCTTGTATTAGCTTTAAGTCTTTTCGTATCTTTACTCTATTGGCTGTTGAATTAAATTGTTGTATATGCTCTGGTTAAAATACATTCGATGTAAAAATCTCTATCTCTAATATTATAATGGGAGAAGGCCTTAGTGTCATTTGTAAATCTACCAACGCGTGCATTGTACGTGCATAACTAATATGAAGGAGGTCTCAGGTTCGAGTCCTCACTACGTCAGATTTTATACTTTAAATTTATTTTAATATATTAAATGCGCATCGCACGTGTAAATTACTATCTATTTATCTATCTGTCTATCTATAATATAATATAATATATAATAACTATTATAATGGAAGAGTTGGAGTTGTAAATCGACCTACTTACGTGCAACACACGCGCAACTCTAACTCTTCCATTATAGTCTTCACATTTATTTTTAAAATGATCATATTTATTAAGTTATGCATCACACGTGTAAATCAGAGTTCTTATTTTAAACTTTTTAAATAAATTAATGCGTGCATCACACGAGTATATTACTAGTTTTGATAGTGTGTATAGTGTCCTAATTATATTGTGAGGTTAGTTATGTTTTCCTATAGAATCTAAACATGTCAAATGCAAAAAATATATTGGCGCTAGGTAATGGAAAAAATGCTAAGTAGTAAAGATCACTAACTAAATTTACTTGTTACTTTGTTAGCATTGTATTTTGTATTTTGTAGATATGTTTCTTGAAGTGCTTTTGTCATTGTCACATTGACTCGAAAGTCTATTTAAAGCATTTTATGTCTAATTTTGTATAATTGTAAGTTTGTCATCTTGTATTAGCTTTAGGTCTTTTCGTGTCTTTACTCTATTGGCTGTTGAATTAAATTGTTGTATATGCTCGGGTTAAAATACATTCGATGTAAAAATACATTTAGCTTCTTTTCCCCAATCAACTTTTCCGAATATTTGGCGCCTCGCTTCAGTAAAGAATTTTTCTTGTTTTGCCATTGTTTCCTTAGGCAATACTCGACTATACCATCTTCACTCAAGGTTATATATTTTTTTTTTGGGTGGGAGAAGTAATCAAGTTCAAGTAAGCTAAGTGTATGTAAAATGTTAACTGTTGGAAGTTGTGGTAGTTGTAGTGTTATGGACCAAGACAAATGTGTTATTAGTCTAAATAGTTATGTTATCCATTAAGTGTCTGAACAATCTCGTGCTTGATTTGTAGTAAGTACTAAACTACTATCCTTTTGGTGGCTAAAGTATACTCTAGTTATCAACCTAGTCTGGGAAGAGCGTGTGATGCTTCTGAAGTGATGATTGAAATTTTGAAGGGCTTATAAATTGTGTGGGAAATTGTGTTTAACATATTTGGGTCCAAAAGTATCTCTGTTGTGAAAGAAGATTATTTAATGTTACCTTGATTAATGATTACTGATTTTTTTTACAAAATATTTAAATTAGGATTTAGATTTTAACTGGTTTTAAATAGTATAGAAATCCCTAATTAGCATAATATAGAATATAAACAATTAAAATGCAAAAAAATCCGATTTTGCATAGGGGTATGGACAAAATGTGAAGTAGGGCGACTCACTAATTAAATTTTCTTGGCAAAACAGTTGGTCTAGGACTCGTACCTTTATCAGTTACTGGTTAGCACAATCTTTTAACCATTGTAGTTTGATCTATGTAGATGTTTCATGATGTGCTTTTGTTATTAACTTGTTAATTTGGTTATGGTATTTTATGTCTAATTTTATATGACTGTATGTTTTGAGTCTTGTATTTGCTTTAGGTCTGTTCATATCATTTGTCTATCAATGGTTGAATGCATTTGTTGTATATGTTCTGTTAAAAATGTATACCACTCATAAATACATTTGGTTTTTTTTGCCCAAATAATCTTTTTGAATATTTTGTCTATTGAGAAATCTTTGGTTGCTCACTACTTTGGTGCGCACTCACGAAATAGAGCACCTATGACAAATCCGAACCGCTCATATTGTTCGATATGCCAAGATAGCCTAACAATAAAAAATCAATTAATTTGAAATTCATTTGTCCATGATTTACATCATCACAAAATTGGATGGCTGAAAATTCTATCAGTGTGATGGATGGGCAAATGAACTTCAAATTACTTGATTTTTTATTGTTAGGCTATCTTAGGCATATAGAACAATATGAGCGGTTCGGATTTTTCATAGGGTCTTTATTTCATGAGTGCTCACCAAAAGTAGTGAGCAACTGAAGAGGACTCTTTGTCCATTGCTTCACTAAAGAAATTTATTGTTTGGCCCTTCTTGCCTTAGCAATACTCGACTAAACCATCCTTAATAGAGTTAATAGAGTTAGGCTAGGTACTGTGTTGTAAGTAACAAATTGCGCTAGAATGCACATTGAAGTTGGCTGGGATAGTTACTGAGTTGTTAGGCGTATGAAGTTCTCTTAATTAGTGTTTTTGTCCAAGAAAAATATGTTTTAGTAGGCTAAGTAGTTATGTTTGTCATCAAATGTTTGAACAATTTCTTGATTGAACAAAGTTATTCTAGTACTTTTCCTTGAACTAGCTTGTTGTCCAAAAGTAGATGCTAGTTGTCAACCCAACCTGAAAGAGGATGTCTGGTGTTTCTGAAGAAATTTTGGGAAGCTCATAAAAATTAGGATGGTGAAGAAAATTGTCAGTAACTTTTTTGGGTCCAAGAAGTACGTATATGTTGGTCATTTTAATTGGTTGAACTGTTAAAGATAGACAACTCTAGGCTTTTATCTTTCTTGCATGTCTTTTCATAGTTTGACTGGATAATGATAGTGCAGATCTACACACCTGATAGCTGTGAAGGTTCTCAGTGTGTTCCTCTCTTGGTTTAACTTATCAGCCTAAAACTGGGAAGTTTGCGTTGTGGGATGGTTTTATTTTGCTAAAAAAATGTTACATTTTTTTTTAAAAAAAATGGAACTTCACTTGACTTGTTCTCGAGGTTTGCAATTAAATTTTAATTTCTAACACTTCTACATAAGTTATTTTACCTTCACATATTAATCAGTGTTCATTTTAAGTTTGGGTTTTGTTGGAGTGATGAACACATTCATTCGTGCATTAGCTACATATGTATGAATAATTTTACATAAATTTGTACGATATTTTGTTAGGTGATTAATGCATACAGACCAACATATATCTATGTGCACACACATTACAGTATTAGGGACTCTTCTTTATGAGTTAGTAGCTACTTGTCTAAAACAAGCTAGAGTCCATAGACAGAAACATAGAGGGGGACCACTTCTTACAAGAGTTCATGAGCACTAGCTCTCCATCCACTCCCCTTTCTCTTCAAGGGAGGTTTCTCATTTATGGAAACTTGTTGCCACCTCCACAAACACTACATATATATATATATATATATATATATATAGAGAGAGAGAGAGAGAGAGAGAGAGAGAGAGAGAGAGAACCAAAACTAAAACCATGAGTGAGACCTTATACCTTGATTTTGCTCCACTATCTATCACTTGAACTTTTATTTAGGTCGCAACATGTTGGAGTTATACATTGGATACAGTTACTTCTACCCTTCTACCCTGTAGACTTTATTTAGTATGTCTTATTCTAGAAATTCAAGTGTCACTTGAAAATGCTTGTAGGTGTTCTATAGACCAGTGTTACCATGTTCTCCCACCTCCTTTCCGAACCATGAACTAGATCTCACCATCCTATTTATAGTGGGTTCGTGATCCAAATCTGATAAGTTCGCACACAAGATTTTTTTTCATATCTTCAAAATGAACACCTTTACTCATTAATCCATCATCTTCTCTTCAAACTACCCAATTTCTCTTGGGAGTTTAATTTGATTATTACTCTTGTGTTGAGCAGTGCAAGTAACCAATGTATTTATAGTTATTTTCTAGTTGTCTCTTATCTCTATACACAGTTTATATATTACTCAAATGAGTTATCAACTCATCCTACACTCCGTACCATGTACTGCCCAAGGTATTGAACCGTGATCCCGTAACCGAACCCGTACCATGAACCGCAGCATACTATGAACTTGGTAACACTGCTATAGCCTATAGCCACCTTATTTGATGGGAAAAATACTCAACTGTTGCTACTATTGTCATCCAGAAGAAATGAGGGAATAATCTTTTTTGAATGAATTGTTCTTGTTAAGATTCATCAGTTAAAATTCAGGATGATTTTCTTCTCAAAATTGTTACAACACATCAAAGTAAAGGCTTCTCAAAATTGTTATTAGGGAATGTATGGTAAGCATGAAGTTGAAGGGAAACTTCCGTGAACTAGTAAGAATGCCGTGCTCGAAGTACACAGGTGTATAAAAATTTGTTTTGAAGTATTATTTGTTGCAAAGCACGAGATTTGATGAAGCATGAGATTTAATGAAAAATACTATTATATTTGATATACAAATTTATAGCTGCAGTATACTATGTCCATCAATAGCATGGAAAATTTGATAAATGCAACATCTTGTTCCAATAATCTAATGTAGTATTGCTATCACCACATTTTAGTATCAACTATATAATGGCCTAGTCTTTATTAAATACCTTGTAAGAGTTTGTGGTCCTAATTAGTTTAAGCAAAATCCTCAATATAGAAATTAAAGCTAATTTAATACTAACATTATGATTAATACCAGTGCATATCCTATCCTTAACGCTTTGCCCAATAGATCATAATTTTTTTTGTATTGACTATTTCTTCTAACTTTAATTTATTCATTCGCTTCTCGTTGAAGATTTATTTCTATATCTCAAGAATAACACTGGAATTTTGAATTGAATGCAATACACAAGGGTTTACTAGTGGTTAAGAAAGCGAGGTGCAGGGTTGATCTTTTTACATCATTTAGGGAACCCTTTGTCATAAGGAGTCTTGTTTGTTGTTTAATTGTTGGGTTAAGGACGAAATAGCACCCAAAGTTTACCTTAATTCCCAAAAGCAGCCAAAGTTTTTTATAATACCCAAATAGCACTCGAAGTGTACATTAATTCCCGAAAACCACTTCTGTTTTACTGTTGAGCGGAAAAAGTGTGTAAATTTGGGTGCTATTTGGGAATTATGATAAACTTTGGGTGCTATTTGGTCTTTGGGTGCTATTCGGTCATTTCCCCATAATTGTTTCATTTTCTTCTGTTAGTTGATTGTTATTAATTTAAAGTTTCAACTTTCAAGTGGAATAGGAGTCTGATTACATCCTTTTTGATGAGTTACTTTGTTTATACGATTTGACTAGTGCTTTATAACATTTTGGGTATGACTTTTATGTTACATTCTCGTTTGAGTTGGCTTAGTGACTGTTTGATTTTGATAAGGCTTTGTTGGATTTTGGTTTCTTTAGTTATAACTTGTACAAGTACTAAGAATAAGTTATAAGACTTTCCCAGTTTGTCTCCATCTCTTCTATTTACCATAACTAGTTATTTTCACGTGTGATGCACGTTTTAATAAAGAGTTGGAGTTAAACTTGCGATACATGTAAGACATTATAAAAAAATGGAGTTGAACGGGCGATACACGTATTTTTTAAAAATTAAGAAGAAAAAACATTGATGTGTTGTTTGGTGACAAAAGTGATGTTTCTTTTGTGACAAAAAAAAATAAAATTGTTTATTTGTGACAAACTCTTCTAATAAATAATAAGTAAATATATTATATTATAGATAGATAGATGGATAGTAATTTGCACATGTGATGCATGTTCAATATAAAAAAAATAAAGTAAAAAAACTGACATAGTGAGGACTCGAACTTGAGACCTCCTTCATATTAGTTATGCACGTTTGATGCACGTGTTGGTAGATTGACAAATGACACTGAGGCATTCTCCCATTATTATAATATTAGAGATTAAGTAGCACAGTTTCGGAACTCTGTTTACTGTCTAGTTTTCCAGACTTTTTTGAGTTTGTTAGTTATCTTGCAAATGATCATTGGGAACCAGTTCTTGGGGACTTATTTCTTATGTTATGGTAACATGTACATAAACAATGTGCATACTACTCTACTTGGATGTAGAGAATGGAACTGTTAAATCAATATTGTCTTATTTTTGTGCCCGAACCGGTTTTTGCTAATCCTGAACAACTAACTACTGGTTGACGAGAAGAACTGGATCGATAATTCTACTGATTGATTAGAATGATTGATTAGAAGGTGTTTGTGAAAATATTAGAGTTGAGGGGTTTTGAGATTTTTTGGGTGGAAATGATTCAAACCCCATGGATCGGATTATTAGTATTTTGATGTCAAAGATTGTAATTGTATTCGAGATTTACATATATGAAGTTTTGAGGTACAAAATAGAGAATTGGGTTTCCATGGAAATCAAAGAGGTGCTAATATTACGACCCAACCCTTTAAATCTTTTGTCTGTATCTTGTGTAATTTGAGTATTACGAAACCAGACAAATGATCATTACATTTGGACTAAAAGATTTGAACATGTACTACAATACAGGGTGTTTCTCTTTCTTCATATTCATAATGCTAGTTATTAAGAAGCTCATTTGAATTGTGTCATTGATGCATTGTGATTATAATCAATTTCTTGGACCCTCTTATCCAAACCCTTCAATGGCACCTTGGTCTGCAGGTTGTGCTGCGAGCTTATGGAGTCGCAGTTCGTTTGGAAAGGGCTACCCGAGGTATCACAAATTTCTCAACCTATCTTTCTGTCGACATTGATTAGTTAGACAAACATATACAGTTCAATAATGCATCGGATATCTTGATTGAGATTTGCCGGAAATGTATTACAGCAATGGTAATCCTCTTCTTCAGTTACTATTTTGCCTCCTATTCGTCACCCTCTCCCGCTCCACCACCACCTTCACAACCACCATCTCCAACAACACTAACAGTTGCGACATCAAATCCCTCCCAGACCCACTCACCCTCCGTTCCGACCAGCTCACCGTACTCATCAGTGGCTTCTCCCCCTCCCGTATCCCTCTCCTCTCCTCCCTCGCCCTTTCCTACTCCTCTCACCCCTCCGTCTCATCCGTCCTCATCCTCTGGTTCAACTCCTCCACCCCTTCCTCCACCCTCTCCCCTCTCCTTTCCCTCTCCACCTCAATCTCTGTCCACTTCCACTCCTCTTCTTCATTGACCGACCGCTTCCTCCCCCGCCCCGAAATCCTCACCCGCTACGTCATCATCTGCGATGACGACATAGAACTCTCCCCACGCTCCCTCTCCTTCTCCTTCCGAATCTCCACCTCCCCTCCCTACGAAAACTCCCTAGTCGGATTCTTCGCCCGGTCTCACCATTTCGACCTCTCCACCAAGTCCTGGATATACACCGTCCACCCGGACCGGTACTCCATCATCCTCACCAAGTTCATGATTCTCAAGACAGAGTATCTCTACAGGTTCAGCTGTTGGGAGGGGCTGGCAGAGGCGAGGGCTGTGGTTGAGAGGGAGAGGAACTGTGAGGATATTCTGATGAATTTTGTCGTGGCGATGGACAGCGGGCAGGGGCCGGTTTTGGTGGAAGCCAAGGGGTTGAGAGATTGGGGAGATCCCAGGAATCAGAATGCTAGTGGTTCTAGTAGTGGTACCAGCGAAGCGGAAGGGGCGTTGAGTAAAAGAGGGGATCACAGGAAGAAGAGAGGGGAGTGCATCAGGGAGTTTCATCGGCTTCTGGGGGAAATGCCGCTGAGGTACAGCTATGGGAAGGTCGCTGAGGGGGTTGGGGAGCAAGGGCTGTGCAGAAAGGGCGGCAAGCTGGTTTACTGCGATAGAGAGGAGTGATGCGGTGAGACTGTTTTCTGAATGTCTCTTTCCTTCTGCCAAATGTAATGTAATTCTGTTGTACACTTGTATGTATGTATGTTTGTTCTGATCCTCCCGTTAACAGAAATGTAAAAGAACGTATACAAACAATTACTAGTAGAAGAGAAGTGTTTCTTATGGTTGGTTAGCCTCATCTATATGACTATCTGCATATGGATATTTGAATTTTTGTTCGCATAGGATTTTATGTACTTATGTTTTTAACTTTGGCAGTCAAATATCATGTTCCTGATTATTTTTTTTTGAATTTACTGAATATTTGTCGACAGGTTGATTTAAGAACAAGTGCAAAAAACTGCTTATGTTAAGCAAGAGAACTCGTGGCTGCAGTTGAATAGGGGAGCTCCAGGAAGTACTTCAAGTTCATCGACTTCTTTCATTTATTGCAAGGGCTTCTTTGAATTGCATTCTATCGTAGTAGTTTTACCCTCGGGGCTTTCATTGATGAAATTTGATGTACTGATTTTGAGGTGATATGTATGTGATTATTGCAAGTTTTGGATGTATGGTCTAATTATTTCACAACCTTGCATATTATGCTAGTTTCAGTTCATCATATGCCTCATCTGATTCTTTCAGCTGTATATTTTCATGATGAAATAGTTGTTGAGGGATGAAGAACAATACTATGAACAATGCAAATCTCTTGTTATTTCTATGACAACAATGAACTACTTGATTCTGATAACTTGAGAACTTGATACTACCTGTTATGTGCATATCAACTTCCATTCTTTGATGATCCAAAATGCCATATTGTTTCATTTATAAGAAATTAATTGCACAACCCAAATAGCCAGAATCTCGGTACCAAGAAGTAAACAGGAAGAACAGAAGCAAACGCATGAAACAGAAACAGAACAGAACAGCAACAAGAGCAGAAAAACCAAAACACAAAAAAAAAAATACAACAAAGAATTAAGAACTGAAGCGCATCTCTCGGAGATTTATCAGAATCACAATCTCTCATTTGAAATAGAGTCTCATATCGTCAATAACAGATTACAAACTGCGACTTGGTAGTAGCATAAACTCAAAATAATCACACTTACTCAAAAGTTACAAATACATGTCCAGATAACCTGCTGCCCTCATCAGGTAATGCACGGGAAAACTAGAGCTACAGCCACAAGAATCAAGTGCACACATAAAAGCAGCTCACTTCTCACCTCTCTCCACCTCGCTGCCCTTAAATCCAGCAACATCACGCTCCGCTGCCCTTGCTCTCAAAGTAGCTCAGGTCAGCTTTCTCCCTGCTCATAACAGAAGAGCAGATTTGTTTCAGTCCAGCAGTAAAAGAAAACGAAATGGTAGTATTACGGGAACAAAAATATATCTACAGAGAAAATAGTTACCGCAACAAAACAATGCGAACCATTTCATGATTGCTGGTAACTTGAACTAATCCATCCATCAAAACATTAACATTTCCAAAGCTCAACCCCTAAAAACTATGAAAAGAGACAAGATGGATAAGCTATCATCAAAATCACAGGGATCACAGATTACCTCATTGCTTGAAACTTCATAACAGGTTACAAATCTTAATCAATAACTACTTTTATCTACCAATTAATTGTATCTGGGCTGCCATGAACAAAGAAATAACGATGTCAGGCACACCAAATATGAATGAAACCATTTTCAAGCTAGGAATAATACACAGAAAATCAACTAAGTAAAATATTTACTGAGAGCACTGAGATTACCAAGTAACAATACCACACCATTAAAACACAACTGCAAACTAGAATCTAGACACGAGATCAGTACCACATAATCCCTACGGAGCCTACCTTACGAAAGCAGGATTCAACGGTAAATCGGTGCCAGAGACCCTTTTTACACATCATGACAGAACCAAGCTGGCATTGATCTCCAACAGAAACACTTGATTAAAGTCAGAACTAATATATTTTGATCATCTAACAAGCTGGCAATACAGACACACAGAAGAGAAAAGAAAAAAACATTTTTATTCAGTGATTTTCTAACAATACCTACCTGTTTGACTCCAAGACATTCAGGTTCTGAATATTGAAAGGAGTCATCAGTAAGAACCTGAAGTTAGAAATTAAAGAACAGTAATTTAAGTAAAAATTTACAATGAATTTTAAGTTCTCACATTGTATACTTGTCTACATAGCTGAAACTCGAATTTGCCAGCCTAGGATCACCTGCACCGACAGATGTGCATCAAAAGACATCAGCACTCTGTACTTCCAGTATCTCTTTTCAATGCCTTAAACTTCCAGTAGCTCTTTTCTAACTGTTGGAGTTTACGAAGTTCACTCTTTTCAGATGTATCACGATGCCCGAACCTGAAATAGAGAATGACACATTTTGCGAGCTCCAAAAGTGATCCTGGAAGGCCCACAGGTAAGCAAAGATTCGAATTCGAGATTGGCAGAGAAACGGCCCGCTGAAACAGGATCGGGAACAGATGGTTAGCACTCGACAAGCCTAAGTTTTCCGTTGCTGCGGAAGATCAAGGCGGTGAATTGGCAAGAGTGTCAGAGTTTACTTAGCTAAAGAGGGTGGAAACTAAGCCAATCACCTAAAGAGCTGACATGAAATTTGAGAGAGATCACAAAGACAAAGTACCTGCTAGTTGTAGTGTTAAATGCTCAGCAGGTGACCTGACAGCCTCTCTTGATATGGCACAAAGTCTAATAACATGAATACTACATGATGTAAAGAATAAAAGGGTATAGATCATGAAATGTTCATCCCCAAGCCCTGCTTGTTAATACAATAGCACAACTTAGCAACTTCACCGAATGCTAACCTACGCAGTAAGGTCTACGAAAGGGCTTTGATTAATAATATTAATGAAACATGTTGAAAAAGCAAGACAGTTTCGTAGCAAATTATGCAAGATAATGTTTCCCTTTCTTATGGATTTCTTTTTAGTCTTGGTGAACTAATGAAGGTTAGTATACTTCTCGTGTAACAGAATCATTTTTTTTCCTTTTGAGTTTGATTAACATAGGGCATAGATAGAAATAGGAAATCCATCCTCTTCATTATAATTGTTCCAACAAAAAAAATCAGTGACAAGGCAAAATGAAAGATTTGACAGACTGCCTGCCAACCGTATGTCAACCAGAAAAAGGCATACTGATAGAGATCAAATTTTCAACACAAAGAAATCAACTGTTATGAAAGTTCTTGCCAACCGCCTTAGCTCAGTCATTTCTCTCCTGATTGATCCGGCTCAATTAGGTTTCATCAAAGATCGATCGATTTATTCTCGACAGTGTAGCTTGTGCCCAAGAGCTCGGGTTGTCACCAATCTAACTCTGGAGGTATTCTTTTGAAGCTTAACTTCGAGAAGGCCTATAACAAAGTTAATTGGGATTTCCTTCTAGACATTATTTTACATCGAGGGTTTGGCCTCCAATGGATCTCTTGGATTAAGGCTAGCCTCTTCTATTATTATTAACTAGTAGTTAACACGTGCGATGCACATTTTAATCAATATATAGTTTTTTAAAGTAATATAATATATCACATGTTAATAAATACATCTTTTTTAAAGTAATATAAAAAGTATAATGAGAGAGTTTGAGTTATACGTGTAATGCATGTAAATTGGTAAATTTCAATAAAGTGTATAATGGGAGAGTTGGAGTTGCACATGCAATACACGTAAAGTGGTAGATTTACAAATAAAGTGGTAGATTTACAAATGACACTAAGGCCTTCTCCCATTATAATATTGGAGATGACACTGAAGGTAACAAATTCAAGTGTAAAAAGGGTCTTCGTCAGGGTGATCCTATTTCCCCTCTTCTTTACTCGATGGTTGCGGATGTTTTCGGTAAATTACTCCTGAAAGCTTGGGAAGCTAATATTATTGAAACCTTGGGAGATTTTCGTGGTTTTAAAGGCATCCTCAACCTCCAATATGCGGATGACACTATTATCTTTGCTAAACCCGATGGTCTTTCTCTGCGTAATCTTAAACTTCTTCTCCATATTTTCGAACAAGCTTCTGGGCTTACTATTAACTTTAACAAAACTTCTGTTTTGTGGTTGGGAGGTACTTATAATCGTCAAATTGAGATTGCCAACTTTTCAACCGTGTTTTGGCTTCCTTCCCTATTTCTTATCTTGGAATTTCGTTACGCTATGGTAAATTACATAAAAATGATTGGACCCCTATTATGGACAAGGTCGAATCTAGGCTATCTGTTTGGTCTGGTAGGCAACTGTCTAGGGGGGACGTTTAATTCTTATTAACTCCTTTCTTTCCTCCATTCCTCTATACATGATGTCTTTCTTTTACCCTCCTTCATGGGTAATCAAGCGGATAGACCATATTAGATGAAATTTCTTTTGGTTGGGATCAACATTATCCGAAATAAATATAATTACCGATAGAAAAACACATTAATATAAAATCCCAAAATGATTTTAACAAATAATGAATTTATAAATATCGAAATACAGCAAAATATACAGAAAATACATATTTACGGAAATGGGGGTTACAATCCTCCCACCTTATAACAAAATTTCGTCCTTGAAATTTGCTTAGGCAGTATATAGGACAAAACAAAACCGAACCGGTGAAATAACAAAACAGGGGATTAGAGGAAAATCAACAAAATGGTGGCAATGCCAGAATAAGAAAACATGGATATGAATGGAGTGATCAAGAATGATGTTGAATAAAGATTCAATGAATGACAACAAATACAAATGCATGAAAAGGGAGTAAACAATGCAAGGAAGAGAACAACAAGAGGATCCTAGAACCTGCGGGTTATGGGTCCATCACGCTTCCGCTGCGCTACTCTGATGGTGAAGCTCCAAGCATCGGACATGTCGTTGCAGATCAAGCGATGCTGATCGACGGACCAGGCAGGAAGGAAAAGAACAGATGACACTGGAATCAAAGGGATATGAGTATGAAATGAATGAAATCATACCCAACAAGAAATCAATGAATGGAAGAGACAAGGGATAAAAAGAAATGAAGAAACTCAATGTGAAGGGACCAAAGAGGAAACAAAAGAGACAAGTTTCCAGATTGTTGGTTATCAATTGTTCATGCGATCTCTGTATTGCAAATACTGTCGAGTCAAACCAATATAAACCCAAGTCTGACTGATATATCAATCAAAGCTAAATTTACTTTCGTTAGTCACGTTTGACTGATATATTATCCAAACCTAGGCTCTGATACCACTAAAAACCTTGTCACGCCCCGCTTCCCAAAAATACGGAATACGAGTACATGACAAAAGCCCAGCGAATGACTAACGTCACCCATAAGCTGTTTAATCGATTAACT
This sequence comes from Hemerocallis citrina, assembly GCA_017893485.1. Classification (NCBI taxonomy): domain Eukaryota; kingdom Viridiplantae; phylum Streptophyta; class Magnoliopsida; order Asparagales; family Asphodelaceae; genus Hemerocallis; species Hemerocallis citrina. Next base: position 304,342,610 of record CM030361.1, read on the forward strand.
CAACAACATAAACAATACAGAACAATTGCGCAAGCAATAATAATAATCTCATGAACAAATAATACTTGGAATTAAGCAATATAAATATCCAAATACAATAATAATAATCCAACGTCTGGAAACAATAATAAAATCCGGGACATAAGCCCAAAACAATAAAAATCCCAACCCAAAAATAAATACAAGTCTCAGTACATTAAGTCATTTAAAGTGATAGGCAAATTAAAAGGCAAAAATCTTCAAAATGTTTGTTCTCCAACTCCAGCAGGCAATTCTCCTTCATTACCTGTAAATATTTCATCTAAAAAGAGAAAAATAATTGTCCTTAGAGCAAGTCATGGATAGCAAGTAGAGAAAGCAGGAAACAATGGAATAACGGTATAACAATGAATCAATAAATCAATAGGAATCAATAACATGGGACAATAATCATGATATTCGATGAAATGGCTATAATAATGATGAAATATCAATATCAATAATCAATGATCAATAACGGTAACACTTAGCCAATATTCGATATCAATAGGAACAATATGCAGTGTCGATGTAGTGTGATCCTTGAGTCTATAATTATTTTAATCCTAACTAATGTAGCACTTCATGCATCCATCCTTTTACTATATGGTTGCTACATACAAACAATTTCGCTTTAGACTTTGTAGTGGGCTCTATAGTTCATGTACTCTTCAACATTAAACATTATTCACCTTTCGGTGTATGGTACGGTCATCGGCAACGATACAATAAACGATAGATTGGGTTACGGCCATAACCACAATCACCGATAAAACAATAGCCGGAACATTATTTAGGGAAACACGGGACCCTCCTCCAAGTACAATTCCTATATTGTCCACCACTAAAAGTCAACCCTTAAACCCCGGCTTGTTAATTATTTATCAATGCAACAACACAATATGCAATTAAGGAACAAGGGTGAACAATAGTATCAATAAGGAAACAATAGGTTGGTAACATGGATATGACGGTTACAATAGTGACAATAACTCATTGGAAACATGCAATGCAACATACATTCATTAACTCCTGCAATAATACAACCTAGGAATTATAAGTCCATTTAAAAGTAGTATCTAAAATTCTGGACTGTAAAACACAGCTGCAGTAAAACGGGCATAACTCTTGCTACAAAACTCGAAATTCGAAAATTCTGGATGTTATTGACAACTAGACATTCGGGGCTACGTTTCATATTCAGAAAATATTTTATTTTAAGGTCACCTACTAGTTCGAAAACAGCGATCAAAGTTCGGTCAGCAAGCATGTACATTTTTTAGGGTATTATTTCTTGAACATAAAAATCAATTGAACATGTCAGTATCGATTCTATAGTCAATAAATTGTGTAACTAACATGATAGGTGTCCAAACATGATAAAAAAAGATTAGATTACGCTCATATACAAGTCTAACATCAATCAATCACCAAACGATCAAATGACATACAACCTAACGATTGTCTCTACAATAAATTATTTGTATTGTGACTTGTATGAATAACCCTATTAACAATTCTATATGCATTCATTAAAGATCCAAACTTTAGAGTCAAATTGGCACGATATCAAGAATATTGGGGTTAACTCGTGTAAACCCACAATAAACTCAACGAAAGGGATAACAAAGGGCAATACGATAACAAAAAGATCTACTTGCAAGAATTTCAATAACACTTGAATTTGATACAATTAGCAATTCAAGAGAACGGTGACTTGCCTGTTAGACGATAAAAACGATTACCAAGAATAACGGAATAAGAATTCCGAAGCAACGAACTCACGAACTAAATTAACCCACCAACAATACGTGCAATATACGTGCACTTAAAGAACCCAACACACAAACTGACAAACAGCACACAAGAGACAGCAGCAACACCAGCAAGGGATATCAGCAACAGCCAACAAAAGAGATGGCAGCAACGTCAGCCATGGGCTTCGGTGGCCACGGCCAGCGACGGCGGCGACCTGGTGGCGGCGCGACGCGGCGAACGGCGTTGAGCGGAGTAGGAGGCAGCGCCGGCGATCGGGAGTAGGAACAAGGGGAAAACGATGGGTTTTGGGTTCTGTGGGGCTGTCGACAAGTGGAAAAGGAGAGGGGAGGTCGGGGGGTTGTGCTGGCGGTGATAGGCGACGAAGGGGGCCGGAGATTGGGTCGGGGAAGACGACGGGAAGGGTGTCGGAGCACGGGGGTGTGGCCGGAGTTGGGGATGAGCACAGGGGGTCGCCGGAGGTGGGGGTGGTCGGAGCTGGCCGGGGAAGGTGATCAGGTTTTGGGGATTTCTGAACGGGGAGAGAGAAAGAGGAGAGAGAAACAGAAGGAGAGAGAGAGGGCGTCTAGAGTTTCGATTTGTGTGTCAAAAATTAGGGTTTACGGTAGAGTTGTATTTATAGGGTACAATTAGGGTACTGGGTTAATGGTTTATGGTCTAATAAAAGCGGGTTTGGGTCAAGAACACATCAAATTGGATTTTAGGGTTCAATTAGGAGATAGATCAAAATCAATCGAGAATGAATAAAAATACTCACAATTAGATAGAAGAAAATAGAATCAACAAACTAGTCCAATCACGAAAAACGAAGGATTCCACGAACAAAAATTTAAACCCCAATAAATAAATAAACAATACTAATGAATATAATATAAACTGGGCAAAAAAATAATTTGGGAATCCGCAAGGAAGATATGATCTGGTATATTAATAAAATAATCCAATATATGAATTTTAAATAGATAATCATAAAATAACAATTAATTTAAATAATAAATCATACAACAAAAAAATATTCGTGTTTAACAATTTTTATTGAAATCACCTAATAATAATAATATATTTGTTTTAAGCTCAAAATAAAAATAGTTGATCAATTAAGACATAGAAGCAGATTAAAATACAAAATTATCCGAAATAAATATAATTATCGATAGAAAAACACATTAATATAAAATCCCAAAATGATTTTAACAAATAATGAATTTATAAATATCGAAATACAGCAAAATATACAGAAAATACATATTTACGGAAATGGGGTTACAGTTTGTATGGCAGCTTCCTTAGCTACATATTTTGTTGGGAGGATTGGCCTCCTGGTAATTCAGTAATGTTGTATCTTTCGTTTGTTTTACTTCTTGTAAACATTCAGACTGTATCCCATATATACTATTTCAATAATATTTAGCCTGGCTGGAGTCGTTAAGATTCTATCCGTTATTTTCAAAAAAAAATAATAATTAGGACCATATGCACATTTTCCATATGGTCTAAACCATCAATGAGTTAGTATTGAAACTTTTACCATTAATGCTACTTCAAATATTCTTTAAAATGCCATATCCATTTTCATAGTACGAAAACATTAATGCCAGCGAACTAGTTAGAACATTAAATACTTGTAACAAGTGAATAACAGAACAATTAACAAAAAACAACTTATGTCATATGATGCATGCCAGACGCAAATAAAATTGAAAGTCATAAAAAAGCCTGGCAATAAATAAGAACCTTGTAATAAGTTAATAAGCCATTCCACAGCGGCTGTTTGCTCAAGACTTTGGGATTCCCCAAGATAACTATGCCATAACGAGCTCTAGTGAGTGCCACATTCAACCTACTTGGATCATAAAGAAATCCAATACCCTGAAAATGTATTATGAACAATATTTCAGCTTAAAGTCTTAAATGCCAAAATGCCAAAATGCCAAAGTATGGATCATAAATATAGGTATGGTGGTGGCTGTGAGTGTGTGTAGAATACCTGATGTTCATTGCTCCTCACACACGATAAAATAATGTAATCTTTCTCCCGTCCCTGGAAGGAGTCTACACTTGCAACCTGTGACAGAATAATAGAAGTTAGCAGTAAATATATTTCATAACCTGCAATTAAAGCACAAAAGTCTTGAGCAGAACCTCAATTTCCTTATAAAGTTGTTGCCTGAGAGAGCCATTTCTTGACATGTAATTTACAATATACTCCCTCTGTCCTTCATATGGTGTTATAACTCCTATCTGCACGATTGAGATTTGAAATAAATGAAACAAAACAAAAAGATAAATAATACAGGCAACTAAATAAGTACTGAAGGAAACAGAGCATGTTCAAGGGTACCTGACTAGGTATGACACCGCTCCATAAAAATGTAGTTACAATTTTCTCTCTACATTTGCAGCTTCCGTTCTATTCAAATAAGATGTTCCACTTGCACTAATCTCTTCTTGTCCCATCTTCAATAAGATATCAAGAGAATCAAAACCAACAGATACATAAACATCTAGCCATAAACTAAAAAGTTTGATCAGATACCTGAACATGAACATAGGACGATTAGGAACTGGCCACGGAAAATCAATGCCAGATGATTGTCTTCCAACTATAGTCACTCCATTTTGAAGGGTACCTTCGTAGAAGCTATTAGAAGGGAACTCAGAAAGGCACAGATGCATTCGGTATTGAACCTAGAGTACAGAATATATATTTGCATATTGCGTCATTTGCATTTTTAAAAGTGACTTGCTGAAAAGGTAACTGGGAAAGCATAGAGAAGAAAAAAAACACATAAGTAGAGGTCATTTCAGCATAGACACAAACCCCTGCTCAGAAATCACATACCAGGGAATTCCACATTCAAGTTTAGGGAGAAAATAAAAAGTTGACAAAATCCTTATGCATTTGCTACCATCTTGTTATTAACATTTTAAGAATTGATACATGGGAACTATATCAAGGAGGAAGAGAGAGGAGGGGGGGGAGGCACCTGGAACTTATAATGCACATGAAAACACTTACTATTACTTTTCCAACACTAAACTGGCATTATAAATGGACCATAATATTGCATCCTATTTATACCAGATCTAACGGAAAAAAAGGCATTTGAGAATATGTTGAGCAAAAGTGGAAAAACCATGGCTCAGTTAAGAAGTCAGTTGCAACTTATGGCCAAAACAAAGAGTAATCAATGGATGATTGAAGACATATAGTGATACCAAAGTCTGAACCCTAAAGTTCAATAGAATTGGTTAAATTAAAGAAAACTATCATGGACTTTGCTTGCTTTTTAATATACTACCATGAACTTTCTTCAATACCAGCAGCCACCTTGAACTTTGTTTTCACATTTGGTTCTTCTATCTTCCATCAACTGCCCATTAATTTAGCTATGACATGAGTTGCACGTGACTATGTACCAAAATGCCCCTCTTTCAATCCTAATAACCGGGATACCAGCATCACTTCACTTGCTTTTGAACTTGCTACAGTTAAGTTTTTCACATATCATGCCTAGTATGAACTTTCTTTCTAATATTCAGTATATTGTCTACCTTCAGACAGTTGACCTATGTTTAGCTGTCACTTCACCATTATGCTTAGGGTTTTAGCTTATCTTCGAAAAAATCCATTGCAACTCATTTCTTTTCTCTTTTTTTTCTCTTCACCTATCCCATTCTCTGTTATTTCTTCTCTCTTCTTCTCTCCATTTGGGTAAACAGGGGGAAAAGAGAACAAATGAGCAAATACAAGATGCATTACATGGGTTCTCTTGAAAACAAGATAGAACCCTGTCGGCTATGGTAAAAGATGGGTATTTTAGTTGCTTATGGGAAGCAGGGTATTAAAAATATAAATAGAGGTATCTTGGTCCTAAAAGATGTGATGTCACATTGGCCGACGTTGAAAAAAGTATAATAGAGAAAAGAAGTGTTAGGGTGTCACTAATGTTTTTTGCCTTTTTAGAACCATGTGTTAAGTGTCAAAATGAATAGTAGAAACTAAGTTCAAGGTAGGTACGCACATTAAAGATAGTTCATGGTAGTGAATAAACAGGAATCTTTAATATGCGTACCTACCATGAACTTAGTTTCAACTATTCAATATACATATTTTGACACTTTACAAAGCATGGGTACCTGAGTAACTAGCCGTACCCAGTAACTAGCCGTACCCGTACTAGGTAAAATACAGGGTACTTGTACTACCCATCAGCATGGGTACCGTACCGGTACGACAGACAAGTATTGGGGTTTTTTTTAAACTAACCTTATTGGGTTTGAAAAATAACAGTCCGACTCATACCCAATTATTAAAAAAAACTTTGTTAATGTACTTTTGTATGGATTATGAAGTATGCCATATTTTGTAACTTAGACATGACTAAGAGTAAAACTTTTGTTACGATTAGATGACTTATTTTCAATAGTTCAAAAGTTTAATGTTGAATGCATTTTGGATTTTTTTGAAAAGTATGGATTCTCTTTTATGTTGATTTGAGTAATTGAATATATTAAATTATAATTTAAATTTGTATTTAAAATAATATAGCCGTACCCCCATACCCTACTTTTTACACGTTTACCATATCCTCGTCCCCGTACCCATACCTGTACCCGTATCTATGCTACATACCGTACCCGTACCTGTACCCGTATCTATGCTACATAGGCAGCAATTAAACTTAATGGCAGTAATTTAAAAGAAAGTGTAGTAAATGGCAGTTTTATGTAATTTATCCAAATACCAAAGACAGACCTGAAGCTGCTAATATAAGAACAAGGCCGTTTTGTCATCTTAAAAAGTGTAAGAATGGGAAATAATTTCAATTATGAAAGTTCATGCTTTCACACGGTAAGCACATATTAAAGACAGTTCATGATAACAAGGTTCTAACTGTCTTGAGTTTGATGCATGAAGATTTTTCATAATGGATGGATGTCAACTGCAAAGTAAACGTAGTGTCATGCCAGGTAAAAATATGTATCCTACATATAACATTCACAAAATGTCACAAATATGGTCTCCCTGATTCAAATAGTACCTAAAACCAAAATGTCGAAATCTATAAACCAACATGCAAAATATAGAAACTAAAACTAGTCTACATATGGTGGTGGAGGATGAAAAAAAGACGACACAGTTGGTGGTCTCATTCCTTTGCAGTTTATCGAAAGGGAAAAAGATGCCGTTTCGGGGGGAGAAGTGAGTTCGGGAAAGTTTCGTTCCTATGGAAAGGAGTGACGAAACATGGTCAGATTTTCCACACAAATACCAGCTGCAGGATAGGAAACGGAAGGGACACCAGATTTTTGAGGGACAAGTGGTGCGGTGATAGATCACTCAGCAATCTGTTCCTGGAAGCAGCTGCAAACACGATCAACAACGACTCGCCGGTGGCGGATGTTTGGCGTAACGAAAGACTCATGCTTACTGTTGTCCAAGGTTTATCACAGGATGACTTGAAGCAGTTTGAATGTCTCAACAAGTTTATTCAGACAGAAGGTCGCTACACTAAGGAAGTCGAGGATGAAAGAATTTGGAACCTTAATGCCTCCAAAATGTTTTCGGTAGCATCTATGTACAAGTGGCTTAATGATGGGGGACTCAGAAGTAAGGAAGCAAGCATTATTTGGAGTATCAAGGCGCCTCTCAAAGTCAAGGTTTTTATCTGGCTTGTCATGAATGATACGATTATGTCAAAGACGAATTTACGGAAAAAGAATATGCAAATTGATGTTACCTGTCCTAGCTATCGTAGTGCTGACGAGGATTCTACTCATCACATGTCCTAAGGCCGTTCTGGCCTGGGGGGTGGTCAGTAGAAGTTTTGGTTGTATTGAGGGTCAGTCGGGACGTTTGGGGATACTAGAGGGTAGATTTAATCAGGAAAGATGATAGAAATGCCTGGGATATTGCTGCGGCAGCAGTCATGTGGGGTCTATGGCTAGATCATAACGACTTGTGTTTCCGTAATATTATTTATAGATTTCCTGCAACAATGAATAATTTTTTCCTCTTCATTACTGATTGGACAGGCTATGCGGGCACAAAAAAAGGCTGTGTATGGATCAGAAAGAGTAGACGCGGATCGGAGCAGGAGGAGGGGCACACATCCCGGTGTTGGAGGGGTGTATTAGATTATGTACCTTTTTATGTAGTTCTCTTTATGACTTAGTTTCTTTTGTACTCGATGTTTTGTTCGAACCTTGGTTAGGTTCATGATGGCTTGTAATGGATCTTAAAAAATTTTAAAAATTATGGAAATTTAACAATGTCAGTTCATATTCGAAAACAAATAAAGAAGGGGGAAATAGAATACGTGGCGAAATTATAAATAAACCATATCATAAAACATGGACAGTGACACCATAAATGAATATGTAATAAACAAAATTAGTAAACAGAGAGTAAACATCAACAACTAATCTTTTGGATCAGGCACACCAATCCTTCTCTTCATAACACTTAAAAGGTCATTTCCTCGGTACAATTAACAACCATCACATTCTTCTAAGCTGCCCTTTCACCAAATCCATTTACATCTCCCTAAACTTCTTTGATCTACTACAATATTTTTTAACCGCTTCCATGTTTCTTTATTGCGCATGCCATGCCATCTTAACTACTCTCTCTCATTTATCATCAATTAGAGCTACCGCTAGATCCAGAGATGCAACTAAAAGAAAAGATCATGCATGGGAAAAACGGAATATGAAGATCAACAATCTCGAAGTCATCACCTTTAACCCAGTTGAACTTATCTTCTCAGATAGCTGGTCAACGGCCACATTGCTTGGCGCACATACCAAGACCTGAAAAACTCAATAATCAATTATGACACACATGAATGTCCATGCATAAGATAAGCTCTGTCAGCCAAAAGTAATTTACCTGCCCCTGGCCTTGTTTAGCCATGTGATATGCAATTGCTGCAGATGTGACTGTTTTTCCTGTGCCAGGAGGGCCTTGTATTAAACTAATTGGCTTCTGAAGGAAACTCTTAACAGCAAAAACCTGCACATTAAACACTTAATCTGAGAAAAGTAATCAATCTGATAACCTAGAGACAAGTCAGAATTATGCCTAAAGAGGTATATTTTTATCTAAAGGACTATCGATCATCCTAGCATCAAACAAGGAATAAGCCTATATGCAGTCTACAGTTAATCTATTTATAAAGAAAAAAGAACAGCACAACTAAAATAATGTGGCAGAAAAGAATAGAATCTCAGGATGAATGAATAATTGAGAAGATAAGGAAAATCCCATGAATAATTGAACAAAGGATTTTAAAAAATACTATGATTTGACCGGTCCGTATGTGTGTATATATATATATATATATATATATATATATATATATATATATATATATATATATAACTTGATAAACTGTGACCACTCAGAAAGATGAGAAAAAAATATTCCATGCCTGTGATAGGAAACAAACAGGAAAAGGTGCACAACAGAATGCATAGTCATCACTATAGCGATGAATAACAAAAGAGAAAAAGGTGAATGACAAAATGCATAGTCCGGTCATGGAGGTCGGGAGGTGCTTATAACAATGCACGATAGAAAGAAACAAACAACAATTTCTCTTACATTTTAATATTGTAAAGTGCTTATAAATTTGTTTATAATCCATAACCATTAAGTTCAATGACTGAATCCATCACCCCCAAACAATATATAAGTATGAACTTTTAAAGTATAGATTTGTATGCATTTCTAACCCCTTACAGACACCAAGAAATGCACGCTTAAATGTAATTATCCTGAGGTGTAGAATCAGTAACACCTTCATATTTTCATTCGGAGACAGCCTCTCTACACATGATTTTTGAAATTTGATTAATTCGAAAGCCAATATTAGTTTCAATAAATTTAAAGCTAATGTTCCAAATAATATGATATGCACTCATACCCAAGATGTTAACACTTAACCACATTTCAACTGCTGTACCTAAGTAAGCAATAAGACAAAATGGGGGAAAGTCATATAATAATTTTTTTAAAAGAAATGGATATGCCATGTGTACATGACCAATCAAATAACATAACTTCCAAACAATATTACCTGGGATACATTTAGTTCAGGAAGGCCTGGAGGAGCACCAAAGCGGCAAGGAAGTGTGTTACGGATGACTTGTAGTTCAACTTCATGCCCCAAGAGGTGATGATATATATATCTGTAAGATGAAAATAAATAATTCAGGTAGATAAAAAATAATCAGCAGCTGCCACATATTTCCAGAATTTCCATCAAACATTGATTACAACTAACCTACCATTATATTAATTTTTTTTTTTTGCTAAAGCAGCCTACCATTATATTAATTTTTTTTGCTAAAGCAGCCTACCATTATATTGATAACCGATTTTAATTTTTTAATACTCTCTTTGTTTGTTTGGGGGGTTCACAGGTACATTATGAAGGCTTAAGTTAATTGGCAGTAGAGAGTGTATATCACTTGCAAGCAACACTACAAAAAATATGAACTTCAGAAGTATGCTTTAAACTATCCCGATGAGTGTGAAGGATCACAAAATAAGCTCACCCACTAACATTTGTTTCGTCCACTGCAAAAATTTTCATTGCTCCTTGCATTCGATCAAAGCTTGTACTCTTTCAAACAAAATCTACATTGAATCCATGATTCACATCAACAGGAACTCCCTGGTAACACAGGAAAAAATGTGAACATGCAATTCTTCAAAGAAAATGTAAACAACATCAGATCATGTACAATAATCCTACTTGACTTGCACGAAGTTCAGGTGCTACTTCCTCCTGAGCAGTTAGCTTGATCTGAATAATTAAAGATGATGTTAGGGGAAATAATAAATAAAAAAGATACCACAGAAAAACTCACATAGTTACAAACTAAGGGGGTGTATGGTAGCTTGCAAATGCAAATTGCAATTACGTTTGCAAGTGAAAAGTAGAAATTTCCCTCCAAAGCTTATTAAAATAATTACCAAAAATCCTTTACTTTCAAGATATCCTCTATTTAATAAGTTACAATCATTATTTCCCTCCAAAACTTAAGAGGCTATTTTGGTAATTGTGTTAACAAGTTTTGGAGGGAAAAATTAAATTTCCACTTGCAAATGCAATTGCATACCAAGCCCCCACCCTAGATAGTATAATCTGACTTTAATTATAATTTAGAAATAACTTCGAGTTCACCAATCCAAGTAACTATAGAAACTTTTGACATGTGAACACTGTTTTAAGTGTTGTAGGGCAGATGTTAGGTCATAGAATGAGAATATTAATCTATATATAAAATATAATTGTAAAAGGCAAGATACTATCAACCTAATAAACATTATTCTCATGCATAGCAGTTCAAATACAAAACTATATGAATAGAGGACAGACAAATGGTGTAATAAAATTATATTTAACTCGATAATTAATTTCCCATATACCATGACAATTCGGACTTGCTAATTAAGTTTTAAACCCACAACATTTCATTCAAAAAGGTGAAAATTAGAGGGAGTAAGGGAGAGAGAGATCAATAGACTGTGAAGAGAGGGAGAGGGAGTCAAGGAGGTACAACTGAGAGATAAACCAAGAGATTCTGTAGCATCAGTATCTTGGTCTGAAATTGATGATCCTAAAGTTGGGATCACGTGTCTTCGTTGTTAAAGATGTGTTGGGAATTATAGCAGATGGAAAAGGATAATCAAGTATGGGAGAATCAACGGAAAGGATCAGGGGTATAAGTTTAGTTTGAATGAGTCGGTATGGTCTAATTTATGAAAACAAAAACAAAATCCAAAAGAGACTCCACATAAGCCAATAACACCATATATTGGGAGATGTTTGCACTTGTTACCTCGAAACAATGTGGAAAGCATAATTGACACACACTGTTTAGTTCTCCAAACCAAAAACAAAAAAACAGCAAATATTTAAAACAAGATATGCATGCATCATACATGCAAACTGGTTACCGATATATCACAACACAATTTAAAGAAGCATACCACATGTCCCACAGACTGCCATGCAGGATGTGCTGCATCCCCTGAATATCGTAGGCGTAACTCATCTCCCGGAACAAGCCTTAGTTCATTGTCATCCTAAAAAATAATGTGTTTTAGTCATACAAAAAGAAAAACAGCATATGAAAAAAATTGTTTGGGGGTATGTATAAGTAAACAGCATCACCAAACAACCTTGGGAAAGACAAAATATGCTACGCGCTTTTTGTTACACCCAATATCCCAGCATATTGTCATATTATCTTTGCTCTGTGACTCCATCATCTATAATGTTCATTTGAAAGAAATAAAACCCATAAGTTAACCAAAATCTCATCACAGCATTACCAACATGTATTAAAGTTACAAATACAGTAAACTTTGATAAATTAATACGCGATAAATAAATAATCGTGCTTAAATGATAAAATCTTCCGGTCCCAACTTGGGCCAATGTACTAAATTGATATTCTCATTAAATGCGTAAGTTAATATATAAAAAAATAACTTCTATAGGTCCCATTACAACAACAACAAAGCTTGTTTCCCAACTAGTTGGGGTCAGAATGCTCCTAATTCTCAAAAAAAATAATCCTATATTAGAATAATCCTAGATAAGTAAAATATGAAAATGAAGATAATTTAACAGATACATTTATTAGCTGAATGTCGAACAAGCGATAATCTATAATTAACTAAATTGCAACTTATCATACTTTCTTTCCAGCTTCCACTTCGCCAACATCAGCACCAACTGACAGAACACACTAAAAGAAAAAAGAATTTAAAAAAAAAGTTTCATTGATTAGCTTAAAAGTTACGTATAGTAATGAATCAAAGAGTACAAAAGCAATATAAAATGTTTATTAAAAAAAAGGGGAAAGAAAAGAAAGAGAGAGAAAACCGAGCAAATACTGTACCTAGAGCAGTTAATAGGAGATGGAGGTCGCTGTGCACGTAAACCTGTAACACTGAGCTCAATTTTATGAAGAAGAAGAAACAACAGCAAATGCTGCAAATCATATACTCGGATTGGTTAATAAAAGAATGGAGGTTGATATACACATAACAAACAGTATGAGCTCAATTTCTCAAGTTATCAGAACCATGTAACTCTACTTATAAACAGTTTCCTGAATTGAGCACAAATCAATCTGCAATGGGGAATATTCTCTTCATATTGTAGGTAAGAATCATTTACAAAGAATCCTAGTCTATGAATAGAATGTAGGTTTTCAGAGAAAACTAGTAAACGGTCTCAACAATGTCAGTGTCTTACTAAATAAGTATAGAATAGAAAAATAAGTATAGAATTGAAAAAAAATTGATGCCGAGCTCAAATGTCTACAGCGACCAGTTCAGGAGCTAAAGCCAGAAATTTCAAGTTACAGACACATCTCGGATACCAATAGTCACTAACAATGTCTGATATTGGCAAAGATAACACCCTAGGTATCAATTAACAATTAATAGAATGAATAAACATAAATATTCAACCTTTCAATAAAGAACAAAAGGCATACTCATGGAGATCAAATTATCAACTGAAATGGACTCGACTAATATTATTATTCATCATTCAGAAATAATTTAGTTGTTCTCATTACATGTAACTAGTAAAATCCGCAAACCAAACAGAAATTTGAGTTTGGTTCCTTCTTACACACTCTTGTATCCGTATAAAAAATACACCAAAACTAAAAAGTAAAGACATTAAGTCAAGCTCTAAATACCACAATTACACCTTCCTTGCAAGTGTCCTTTGCTTTGTTGCATGCTGCACTACTTTCTCCTCAACTGGAAGACCTTTCCTTCTTCTCACAGCATTCATAAGCTTTCTGGCCATATTTGGAAGAACACTCGAACCATCTCCAAATTCTTCAATCTCTTCCTCTGTCTTGGGAACAAAAAAGGGATCTTCTGGCAGAACCTCCCAATGGCTAAGTACAAGAAGAGCACTTGAAGCTCCAGAAGTCCTATTCCTCAGCTCGTCAGCAAATCCGAAGCTTTCAGATACAGGTACATAAGCATGAACAGTAAACAAAGGAGAACCTTCTTGCATCTCCTCTTTCAAAACCCTGGCTCGCCTCCTTGAGAGGACTGCATACATTGCTCCTAAATACTGAGTAGGTGTATTTAACTCACAAAAGTACATTGCTTCAACGAGGCGGGGCTTGTTCTGGAGCACAGCAGATCTACATGCTTCCTTCACAGCTGCCATGACTTGCCCGCTGAACATAGCATACTGGTCAGTCTGATGTGCAGTTTCGGAATTCTCGGGAAAGATGCAGGGTTCGACGAGAAATGCCAAACCCCACATGGGTTCATCACAAAGAGGTCCAGCGGCGGTGGCTAACTGGAAACCTGAAACAATGCTGCTCTTAAGACCCTCGGCTTCTTCAAACAAGGATTCAGTTTCTTCCGATAATTTTCTGGTGTCAGAATCTTCATGCTTGAGAAACCCTAGTCTTTTAGAAACATGACATGGACCACGTACGAGGATTCCTTGTTGACCACTGCTTGAGTGAGTAATATCGCTCGCTTTAAGTTCTGGAACAAGGAGGATGTTAGGCCCGACTTGCCTGGGACCAAGTGACCAAATTCTCTCAAGAAATTGCAGCCATAAGGCTTTGTACTTCTCAACCCTTTCTTTATCACATTGCTCAGAAGCATCAAGCTCAGACTCTAAAGAATCAATAATCCGCTTTCTGATTGTTGTAAGAGAATCACCATCATCAACCTGAGAATCTAAGCTTCCACTTTTCCTCACAGTATTCCCCTCGATTATATCCCCTAGAATGTTGCCAGTCTCTTCTAAAACTTTTGTGAGAGCAGCAGGAAGTTTAATGACTTGCACTTTCACAAGACACCTTCCATTAGGAGTAACTTTCTCAACGATATGGTTACTACTACCAAGTGATCCTTTTAAATAGTCTAACATACTTAAACTCTCACCTTCAATAGTCTCTTTGTATGAGACAAGGGGCGGCGATACGTCCAAGCTTACTTTCGCGAATCGCTCTTTTAGATCCTTTAAACATCTCTCCAAGTGAACTTCCCCAGCAGCAGCAAGTACCTGCTCCCCTCTAGAGGAAACAGTGACTTCGACAAAAGGGTCAGCTCTATTTAGAAGCTTCAACCCCTTCATTAGTGCACCCATATCTGCTGGATCCGAGGGCTCAATTGCAACTCTGAGAGTTGGTGACACTTGAAACATCATGCTTGAGAAAGGCCAGCAGTTTTTAGTAGATGATAATGTAGCGCTCTTCAGAATATGATGTCCTAGTCCTTGAATTGCCACAAGATTACCAGCTTTAACAGAGGAAACTGGGTTTAAGCCTTGACCCATCATGAGATACAGCGACTGAATCTCTGCCTCTTGAACATGCTTCTGCATTGACTCCCCTTTTAACGGATCGTACAAAGCCGAGAGTACATATACCTTCTGACCCTCGTGAAGAACACCACTGAAAATTCTAGCAAATGCGAGAAAACATTCTTCCGATTCTCCAACCTCACCGTTACAATTGTGGTGAACTGCTTCCCCATCCGGGCCTCTTTGAGGAAGCAATTTACTAGAAACTGCAAACATTTTGGAGACAAAGGCCACACAAGGCGCATCATCACTAGAATCACAAGCCTCGACACTTTCCCTCACTTTCTCAGCCTCCAAAACCACTTCCGCACTATCCCCAGATTCTTCCACCAACAACTCTCTCTTAGGAATCAACCTACCAATCCGAAAGGCCTGCGCCGACACCGGATCCGGAACGCACTTAACCACCATCGACAGAACCGCTTCCGACAACGGAAGCCACCTGCTCAACACAGCTTGAAGAACCACCTTCGCATCCTTATTCTGAAGCTCCCGCGGCGGAATTGCCAAATTAAACGACTTAATCACCTTATCAAGCATCCCCCTATCCCCATCCAACGCCGCCTGGTAAACCTGCCAGAGTGGCTTCAGCACAAACTGCACAAACATTGGCTGCAATCCTTCCTTCCCAACGCCAACCCCTTCCATCCCCTTCTTCCCCACAATCATCTTCTTCCTCGTATTAAAATACTTTGCCCCCCAAAGCCCCTTCACCAGCACTCCCGCATTCGCTCCCAGCTTGCTCGCATAAAACTCTGCAAACTGCCCGATCGTAAACCCCCACCCGTCCAGCGCACACGCAAACGCAACATTTCCCTTTTGAGGCTGGAACGTATCCTCCTCGTCCTCCTCCACAAACTCTACATCCAAATCGTCGTTACTGCCTGTTCCATTACTAGATGCAGCGAGAAGCTGGTCGACATCAGAGAGATACTTCTCCGACTTATACGCACTCACTATACTATTAACCTCGTGGACGATTCTTTGGAGTTTGGTGTAGGCTTCAAGGGGGGTTAGCTTGAGCTGGGTGATGAGGCGGTCGACTTTGTTGAGGACGAGGCAAGGGGTGAGCTTTTCAAGCCAGGCTTGGCGGAGGACGGCGTGGGTTTGGATGTGGACGCCCTCGACGGCGTCGACGAGGACGAGGGCGCCGTCGGAGAGGCGTGCGGCAGTGGAGACCTCGGAGCAGAAGTCCATGTGGCCAGGGGAGTCGATGAGGTTGATGGAGTGGGAGTTGTGGAATTGGAGGGAGATGGAGGAGGATTTCATGGTGATGGCGCGGCGCTGCTCTTCGTCGAGGTAGTCCATGAAGCGGAGGCGGCCGGCGAGTTTGGGGTGGAGGAGGTTGCCGGAGGAGGAGGCGATGAGGTGATCGGCGAGGGTGGTCTTGCCGTGGTCGACGTGGGCGAGGATGCAGATGTTGCGAATATTTGAAGTTGAAGATGGAGAGGAATCCGCCATTGATTTGCAAGATTGGGAATTCGGGGATTTTAGGGTTTCGGATTTGGGGATTTTTTTAGGGTTACAGCAAATTCAGAAGAGGAGGAAGAAGATGAAAAGGGTGGGATTTTGGATTTAGGGTTTACCGGTTAAGGGACTCGATTAAATAATAAATACCCGTTAATGGGTAGTGTATAAATACCCGTTAAGAAGTCGGTTATGACTTGTTGACTTTTGAGCGGGTAGATACCGGGTATGGTTTTTAAGCCACGAAGATTGTAAACTAAATAAGGAAAGTTATTTTGAGATATTTGTTTAGTTTAATGGTTATTGTTTGCTCGTAATAACAAAAGGAATAGGGTAAATTTCGGTTAACCCTATTCAATTTTACATGTTTGGCAGATAATCATATCCAACTTTTACATATTTGGCAGATAATCATATCCAACTTTTTTTTTACACTAAATCCTACCGCCGTCAGTTTTTTTGGTGTTCTGTCTACTCTATTATGATGTAGTTAACTTTTATGTGAAATATCTAAAATATCTCTATCAGTTCAATTTAATTACTATATTATCAGTTCATATCACCATCATCGTCATTAATTTTAATCTCACGATTAGTTTTAATCACATCATTAATTTAAATTTTAATCACATCTTTAGTTTTAATTCTATAGATTAATTTTAATTTTATCATTAACTTTAATTTTAATCACATTATTAATTTTAATTTTATAATTATTTTTTTTTTTAATTTTAATTTTCTCTTTCCCTCCCACCAACTACCACCACCTCCAACCAACCACCTTATCCTCCATCAACCACCAACACCTGCTATGATGACTGAACCTGATAAGATAGCAATTACGATCCAAGAAGTAACAAGTACTTGGGCATGAATTTGTAAACCTCCTATTTCCCAATATAAATGTTGGCCTACTTTTACACCCGATATATTGTATAACCCTTTAAGGGGGCATTTTGTACAAGATTTTTTTTTGTTCTAAGATTTATGATTCCTAGGAATCATAAAACATGTTTGGTATGTCTTAAACATCTCGGAAAATGTTAATTGGAAACTTAATTTTCTATATTTGGTTGAGCTACATATTTCATGGGGTTAATCTTATTATCCAAAATACCCCTCTCATCCTTAAATAACAAAACAAACTGTATCTAGTGCGGACTGAATATGTACTTTCATTTAATAAAGTTATTGTTTGCATTCTCAACCATTCCCTCTATATCAATATAGATGAGAGCATTTTATAAACGAAATACCCAAAAGCATAGCTGTAGTTAGCTAGAAATGAACTCCATATCAGCATTTTTCCTAGCAGCAAAATCCCCAAGTGGGAACCTAGCTCGAATAGAGGGCCTGGTAGTCATCACTACAATTATTCTTCTTCTAATATCCATCCTCGACTCCTACAGACACAGTCAGTGCCTCCACTGTACCATATACCACCGGGTTAATTCAAGCTACCCCTTTTGAGAACCAACTTCTACCGGTCTGGGCAATTCTCCCAACTATTCTTCAGCAAAGCATCGACATCTCAGCCTATGGCATTGACCAAAGCCAAGATCGGAGGAGGAAAGAGATTCAGGACTTGATGGAATCATTATGGGTTGCTTATCTAAATGCCACCCAAGGCTTGATATTCAAGTACCCACTTTGGTTTCTTTGGAGCTTAAACTGCTCAAAGATTCTTCGGGGATCGACGGCGACAAGTGGATCGACGGCGCAAGAGAGGATTAACGACGAGACTGGGGGAAAGGAAGGCGCGGGCGCGAGAGGGGATCGACGGCGCGACTGAGGGGATCGACGGTGACGGAGTGCTCGGGTTTGGATCTGGGACTGGGTGCTCGATTGTGGGGTAGGGGATGGGTTTTTAGGGAGAAAAAGGGGAAGAGATAGGAAGAGAGGGGAGAGGGATTTTTTTGGGGGGCATAACTGTATTTTAAAAGAAGTAACATTTTTCCAAGCACTTCGGAATCTAAGAATCGCACCTTCCCCATGGGAAAATTTTTGTGGGAATTGTGGCCAAAAAATTTCCTAGGAATCTTAGTTTTCTGGAAATATGAATTTAAAAATTAACATACCAAGCATGGGAAACTAGATTCCCAACTTAAGATTGTTGATTCTTGATTTTGATGATTACAACACAATGCAAAGTTGTTGTACTACTTCTCATCTATTGCAAGTTGTATCCAAGTTTATCATGTATGATACACAAAGGCCTCAAAGTAAATTGATCAAACAAGTTGTTCTAAAGCTGAAGAATGATCAAGCAAAGCTTCATACAAAGACAATGGCTAAAGCTTCTATCAAGACTAAAGACTCAAGTCAAGACCAAAGCTTCAAGTCAAGACCAAAGCTTCAATGTCTTATATGTTGTGTCTTGTAAAAACAAATGTAATCTTCTTTTGTTGAGTCTTAGATTGATGTAAAAGCCTTGTTACACACACACACACTCACATATAATTTTATAACTGTGTGGTTTTCAAAAATAAAGTTCAAAACAGTTTGAACTAGGTTAGCTGTTGAGTACCAGTCGACTACCATTAAGGACCAGTCGACTGTACTCGTACAAAACTGTCTGAGCTTCTTCAAACTCTGGCCAGTCGACTCATAATGGCAACCCAGTCGACTGTTCAAGCCGTTTTGACAGATTTTCGATTTCAAATTTTGTTTTTTCAAATTAAAAAGATTTATTTCCGTTGATTGACAGTTGGTACAACTGTTTCTCAACGTCCAGTGATTCTAACTCTATAAATAGAGTGTAGAAATCACTTGGAAAAAGAATACTCTTTTATATAAGCTTTCAAGTCCTTATTTTCAAAAAGAGAACAAGAGTTCAAAAGCTTTCAAATCCTCTAAGTTTTTTGGTTCTCTGTTTTCAGTCCAATATAACATTAATTTTGTTTTGGACTGATTTCAGAAGTGACCTAATAGCCACTTACAAAATCACATTCACAACAAGGCTATAGGTTGATTGTAAACAATTTTATTGTTTTCTTTTCCTCTTGATTGGAGAGTAGGACTTTAGGGTGTAGAGTCAGGTTTTCACTCTTGGTGGAAGAGTGGGTTGCTCTCTCTAGTGGTGAGAGAGGACTACGGGTTGGACAAGGTTGTTGTCTAATGCCGTAGGGTACTCTTGTACACTTTTCAAGAATAGTGGAAAATCTCAAGTGGATTGCTTGGGGACTGGATGCAGGTCGGGAGGACCCCGTTGATTGACAGTTGGTACAACTGTTTCTCAACGTCCAGTGATTCTAACTCTATAAATAGAGTGTAGAAATCACTTGGAAAAAGAATACTCTTTTATATAAGCTTTCAAGTCCTTATTTTCAAAAAGAGAACAAGAGTTCAAAAGCTTTCAAATCCTCTAAGTTTTTTGGTTCTCTGTTTTCAGTCCAATATAACATTAATTTTGTTTTGGACTGATTTCAGAAGTGACCTAATAGCCACGTACAAAATCACATTCACAACAAGGCTATAGGTTGATTGTAAACAATTTTATTATTTTCTTTTCCTCTCGATTGGAGAGTAGGACTTTAGGGTGTAGAATCAGGTTTTCACTCTTGGTGGAAGAGTGGGTTGCTCTCTCTAGTGGTGAGAGAGGACTACGGGTTGGACAAGGTTGTTGTCTAACGCCGTAGGGTACTCTTGTACACTTTTCAAGAATAGTGGAAAATCTCAAGTGGATTGCTTGGGGACTGGATGCAGGTCGGGAGGACCGAAGCAGGATACATCGTGTGTACTCTGTGGTTGGAATTTCTGTGGTTGTATCTCTTGAACCTTTTATTACTTACATTTCAATTCTCTCAAAACCGTTTTGGTAAGTCGACTGTATTCCCATCTTAAGTCAACTGATCAGACTGGTATTACAATCTTCTCAGAAACTCTTCTAGCAAGTCGATTGCCTTTCTGTATTAAGTCGACTTATCAGACTAGTATCAAAATACTCTGATGCCTCAGTCGACTGAACTTCCTTTTACAGTCGACTGAACAGAAGATATTTTTTTAAATTCTGCAATTAATTTTTTATAAAACACTATTCACCCCCCCCCCCCTCCCTATAGTGTTTCTTGCCTTGCCTACAGGATCCAACACTTGGTATCAGAGCCTTGTTGAGTGCAATGGAAACTACTTCTAATGCAAATTAATACCATGAAAGCCAATCTACACAAAAGCCACCTCTCTTCGATGGAACCAATTACAACTATTGGAAGTGTAGAATGAAGATCTACCTTCAGTCCATCAACTATGAAATATAGAACATGACAGAGACCGAGTACACAGCTCCTACTATTCCATATGCACAATGGAACGATGAAATGAAGAACCAAACAATGAACAATGCAAAGGCGATGAATGCACTGTTTTGTGCCCTTACAACGGAGGAGTTCAACCGTGTGTCCAATACAACAACTGCACATCAAATTTGGCACGCACTCGAGGTAACTCATGAAGGAACAAGTAAAGTAAAAGAATCTAAAATATCTGTTCTTGTTCACATGTTTGAAATGTTCCACATGAAGGAGAATGAGAATGTGTCTGAGATGATTACAAGGTTCACGGACATTACCAATTCACTTGTGGCACTTGGAAAGACGTATACTCAAGCCAGGATGGTGAGAAAGGTACTTCGTGCACTAACCCCCGAATGGGATAAGAAGACCACCGCCATAGAATAGGCCAATGATTTAACACAACTTTCTCTTGAGAATCTAATGAGAAATCTTATGGCTTATGAGGTTGAAACCCCTGTTTTCATAAAAACATATTTTTGTATTTTCTGTATTTAAAATTTTCACAAATTATTTTTTTCGGTTTTCAAATTCTTTTGTCAAAATGTATTTTTAGATTTCCTATGAAAATCTATTTTCGACCAATAAATGTATTTGTAACTATTTTAAATAAATACTATTTCGTAATGCAAATTATATTTTATTATAAACAATGTTTTTTATTTGCTATTTATTTATTTATTTATTTATTGTATTTACTCTTTTATTTATTTATTTTTACCCAAAACCCATTTATTAAATAAACCCTATAACCAAACCCATACCCATTTATTTTTACCCATACCCGTTTCCTATTTAACCATACCCAATTAACCACCCTACCCTGTTCATACCAACCCGAAACCCACTTCCACCCAGCCCAACCCGTTACTAAGAGCATCCACTATCGTCGGCTATTTACTTAAAAAATGGAAATTTTGGGAAATTTTACGCCACTATCGTCTACTATAAACCTAGTTTATAGCAGAGTAGTGAACAGGAGTTGGCCATATATAGCAGAGTAGAATAGCATTTGGAAAATATAGAAGACGGTAAATGATCCTCCGTCTATTAAAAATTTTGAATTCTTTAGAATAAAAAATTCGAATAGACGGAAGAAGATCTTCCGTCTATACAATTTGACCGGTCAAAATTGTATAGACGGAAGAAGATCTTCCGTCTATCGAATTTATTAATTTTTTTAAAAAAAAGTTTATCAAATGGAAGATGTTCCTCCGTCTTCATAATTAAAAAAAATAAAAAACAAAAAACAAAATTGAAAGAGACGAGCGTCCCTTTCAATTACTTTTTTCCCCTTTTTTTCGTCCTTTTCCTAAAAGACAAAAGTGAAAATCCAAAAAAAAAAAAAAAAAATTCCCAAACGGAACTTCTTGTTCCGGCTGAGAATTTTTAAGATTTTTTTTTTTAAAAAAAAAACCAGACGGAAGAAGATCTTCCGGCTGGATTTTTTTTAAAACAAAAAAAAAAATAAAGATCTCAGACGGAGGATCTTCTTCCGTCTATATATTTTACAATTTTTTTTTACAAATTATAGCTCTCACGATAGCGAAAGCGATTCAATGCTAAAAGCAAATATGCATATAGTTAAAATATAGCACGAACGATAGTGGATGCTCTTACCCCATCCCCTAAACCTAAACCCAAATATATATATACCTATCCTGCTTACCTGTTCATCCCCCTGCGTGCGCCGCTCCACCTTCTCCCATCTCCCACTCTCATTCTCTCTGCCTCTCCCGATCACCCCGTCCTCCACCTCAGCGTGCCGTCTCCCCGCTGCAGGCCGCCACGACAGCCGTGCACCCTGGTCTCGTTCAGCCAGCGGCTGTAGCCGTTCCATGCCTTCTCCCTGTGGTGTGCAGCCGCACCCCTGTGCACGCTTTCCATGGCCGACGATGTAGCGCCACGACAGTGCTCTCCCTGGTCGCCGTGCCCCCCTGGCCACTGCAGCCCTCTGCTGCACCCTGGGCTCCCCCACCTCGGTAGCAGGCTAGCACCCTCTTGAGGCCAGCCAGCACCGCACCGCAGCGAGACAACGTTGCGACATCACGCAACCGCCCCGGTCGCGTGACAACCGCGACAAGTGCCTACAGCATCGCTAGTGCCAACCCCCGCCCAGTGCAGTCTCCCTGCAGTGCCGACCTGCCTCTCCCCCTGTGCGTCGCAGCCACCTGCGGCAATCCCCTGCCGTCTGCCGTTCACTGTGCTGCTGTTTCTTTCCGACGACAGCAGCCAGTATCCCCTGGCCGCCGTATTCCACCAGCTGTCCCCACCATCTACCAGAGTCAGTGCAGCCACTTTGCTGAGTTGTTATTTGGAGTTTTGACCACCTTTGGTTGTGAGCCGTCGGATCCTTTCTTGATCATCATCTCCTCTTGATGCCATGGGTTTCTTGGTGATCAAGTCTTGATCATGTGCAATTTGGACTGTTGGATCTTGATCACATTGCTTGATTTGAATTTGGACCGTGGGATCTTGTTTATCACCTTTGATTATGGACCGTTGGATCGCATTCTCATCATCTTGGAGTTTTTGATCATCTTTGATTGGTGGCCGTCCGATCGTTGATCTGACCCGATCATCATCATCATCATCATCAAGATACTGATCACATCTCGATCATGATATTGATCTTCGATCAGAGTCGTCCGATCTGATCTGATCGCCTTGATCTTCATCAGTCTTGATCTCAGCCGTCCATTCGATCTGATCTTGATCATCCTCTTGACCATGGAGATCCGTGCTTGTGTTCGTGATTGGTTCATGTGCTTGTTCGATAGTGCTTGGGCCTCGGGAATCTGTTCCCGTTATTCTCTTTCTTTTGATTGGATTCGTCGTCTTTCAGGCAAGTAACTTCTACTCCAATTCATTTGTTTGATACAAGTCAAAAAGTTCACCCATAGTGTAGTTGGGTCGAGAGACAACAAAAAATTGTATTTTCCTTGATGGGTTTTGTCTCTATTGTGATAATTTGGTCATATATGACTCATGACACAAATCTTGATATGTGATAACCTAGGAATTGTCTAATTGTTGATTTTTAATCATGTATGTGAATATTGTGTGAAAATTGTGTTTGGATTAAGACCCATATGAAATAATATGTGTGGACATGTTAATAACCCTAAATCATGATGTTTAGATGCTTGGTAGGTTGTATTTCAAGTTTGGATGTGTTTGGATCAATATTCTTGAAGTTATGATGTTCTTGATTTGAAGTGTGAAATCTGTATTTTCTGGATATTTTGTTTTGATTGCTGTTTTCGTCTATGCTACAGCCAGTATCTTGATTCCAGTATAAAATATTAATTTTAGATAATTTTGTCTATTTTCAAACCCCACTGGTTTTGCTTGATTTGGATTTCGTATGACTGAGTTATGACTGTTTTAGTATAGAGGTGTCGATCTATTCCAGATTCTGTTTTGGGTTAATTTTGTTAACAAACTATTTTCAAGAACTACTCTATACATATTATCTTGATCCAATATTTTGGTTAGTGTTTCTTTATGAAGTTAGGGATTACCCAGAATTTTGATGAATTTTATTGTTAAGTTTTATGTAGTGTTTCATGCTCGTTTCTAAAATCTACTTGTGCTGTATTTTGCTCGCTGTTCTATAAAGAATCCTATTTTCACTATGATTCCTTCTACTGTATGAAAATTATTTGTGAAATGTGAAAGTTATTAAATTTTATCTATTTTCATATCCCTTTGGCGTAATTGGATTTCGATTCACTGGTTGCGAGATATCTTAGTTTTCGTACAGCAGTGTTGAGATTTCCAGATTCGTTAAACTATGTTTTCTTGATGCTTCCGTATTTTGGATGACTGATCTATTCTTACTGGAATATTATGAAACATTATATTTTGATGCTAAACATATAGGGGAATACTCCAGATTTTTTCTGAATTTATTTGAGAGGTTTTAACGCTGTTTTTCTGACTGAGAATTCGTTTTCCTGATTTCTAACTGAACATGTTTTCAGTATTCGAACTTGTTTTGAGTTAAGATATTGTGAATTACTATATGACTTAATTATATTCGTTGGATTCGTGTGGATGTCTATTTTCCATATCCTTCAACGGATGCATATTTGCATTTCTGTAGCGACTAGAATCACTGTTTTAGTACTGTACTGTCATGCTATCCTGAATATGTACATACACTGTTTTGCTCGTTTATGTGACTGTATATCATCTATGATTGTTTATTTGTTTCCCTAAACCTAATACTGATTATACCATGTTAGTTTGACACTATTTCGTATAACTCATGCATGTTTGATGACCATAATAAAAATAACTAAGTCGGGGTTTCTTACGGGAAGATCTAGTAGTGGAAAATGTGGAAACGTGTACTTGGAAGGGAACTAGTGTTCCATATTGTTACTGTTACTGTTATGTTTTGCTGACCCTGTCTACATTACTTCTTATATGAAGGTGTAGAGTAGAAGAGAACCACTAGGTTCTGACTGTTACTGCTACTGTTACTGATACCTGAGTACACTGCCTCATCATGGTCCACTATGAAATCTAAAAGCGAAACTATTTGCTGTAGCAACCATGTGATATGATTTTGGGGCGCATGAAGTGCTACCTAGCTAGTAATACACACAAGACTGTAAGAACATAAAACTGATACTGTTAGACTGAATACTGTTAGACTGAGACTGTTAGACTGATACTGTTAGACTGATACTGTTAGACTGAGACTGTTGGACTGATACCGTTATACTGTTATCCTGATTCACTGATATACTGAGCTCACTGTTACTAGAAACTGTTAGTTGCCATATGACACTGCCTTTGACATAAAACAACTGTACTGTTAGTATGCCATGTTATTAGTTAGTTTCCCCATGTGCTTGTATCCTACATTATTTGTGACTCGCGACTTGCAATTGACGGGTACTTGTTTTTTCTTTCATTCTCCTTCAATTGTTAATTACAGATTTTGGTGATCAGCTGCCCGATGGAGTGTGATCTAAAGTTCTAGTTGGCTGGAGCTTTTGCTATCTTCATTTATTTCCTATTGCTCATTTTGAACATTGTATCTGTTACTTGTATTCTTGTATTTGGGCAATATGACCCAGGATTATTTGTGTATTTCAGATCATGACTATTTGAGATTAATATATTTTATTTCAAGTATTCTTATTGGTATTTGGTTCATATGTGCATGTGGTTGACTTTTCTGGCTCCCGACTCTGATTATATTGTGATATATTGTAAAGAATTCTTGAACAGCTTATGGATGATGAAAATCATTCGATGGGCCAATGTTACGTGCTCGTATTCTGTACTTTTGGGAAGCGGGGCGTGATAGAGGTACAACTTGAAGAGCGCAAGAAGGATGCCGAACCACAACAATCAAATAAGAAGACATTAGCATTCAAAGCCATGTCGAACTTTGAGGATGAAGAAGAAGATGAGGAAGAGATTTCCATGTTCACAAGAAAGTTCAAAAAGATCCTAAGAAAAGGTAAGTTTAATTCAAAATCTAAGGAATCTAATGAACTTCCAACTTGTTTCAGGTGTAACAAGATAGGCCATATGAAGAAGGATTGCTCACTAGAGAACGCAAAATCTGAGGAAAAGGCGTCCAACTTCAAGAAGGACAAGTACACAAAGAATAAGTTCGTGAAGAACAAAAAGGCATACCAAGCAACTTGGGATGATAGCGATTCTTCGTCGGAAGAAGAAATTTATGAGATATACGAGGTTGCAAACGTGTGTTTTATGGCATCTCAAAATCAAGTAAGTAATGACTATGATTCTAATGATTTACTTGATGTGTTCAACGAGATTTTTCAAGAACTTAAAAAAGAAAATATTAGAGTTAAGAACTTATAGAAAGTTAATCAAACACTTTCACAAGAGAATCTTAACCTTGATAAAGAAGTAAAATCCTTAAATTCTCGTCTTTCTAGTTTAGATATGGATCTTGAGTCTCTAAAGAAAAATTATGAAGAGATATCTAAGAACGTATCTAAATTTAATAAAGGAAAAGAAAATTTAAATGATGTTCTTCACAATCAAATGCAATCTAATCAAAAGTTTGGACTTGGTTTTAAATAGTCCCTTGAAAAATCTCATTATTCTAAGAACACTAGTGTAAACAAATCTGTATCTATTTCTAGTGTTAAAAATAAACTTTATGAGTTTTTTGAAAAACCTAAAACTATAACTTTTCATGAAAAAGACAATTCTACAGTTCAGACCAGTCGACTGAATCCACATATCAGTCGCCTGTCCAGAGGTACTGAGTCTCATTCAACGAGACAAATACCTCAGATAAGTCGACCTATACTACCTCCCAGTCGACTGAATAATAGTAAAAGTCGATTGAAAGGTGCTGTAAAGTCGACTGGACAGAGCAAATATGCATGGGTTCCAGTCAACCTGAGTTCGAAAGATAGAATTGCTTATATTAATTCATATATGCTTACTGTATGTAATTCTGCTAATTATATTTCTGCTTATCGTGGAAAATCAAACTCTTCATGGGTTTGGTTTCCTACAAACTAATCTATTTTGGACCCAATGAAAAGGGTACCATATTCACATTGAATATTTTATAGGTACATAAGAGAGATCGTTGGATACTTGACGGCGGATGCTCAAAGCACATGACTGGTCATGCCAACCTCCTATCTTCCATACAAGACATTGATGGAGGAACAGTCACATTTGGTGACAACAACAAAGGAAAGGTTATAGGAATTGGTATGGTCGGTAAGCACACTAACCCCTCTTTAGAAGATGTCTTATTAATTAGTGGACTTAAGCATAACCTATTAAATATTAGTCAACTATGTGATAAGAGTTATAAAATCATGTTTGAAAAATATGCATGTTTAATTTATAATTCTACCATGCAAAATATAATTTTTCAAGGATTTAGGAAAAATAACATTTATGAATTGTGTTTAAAAGCATATGAGTTTTCGAATGATTTTTGCTTAGTAGCTTCTAATGATGATTCTTGGCTATGGCATAGACGTTTTGGTCATGTGAATATGAAAATTCTCTCTAAATTGTCTAAGTACAACCTAGTTAAAGGGCTGCTAAGACTATCTTTTAAAAAGGATAAGTTATGTGATGCATGTCAACTAAGTAAACAAATTAAATCTATTTTTAAAACAAAAGAAGTTATCTCTAGTAGTAGGCCGCTCGAATTAATCCACATTGATTTATTTGGCCCTACTAGAGTAGCTTCTTTAAATAAAAGTAGGTATGTATTTGTTTTAGTAGACGATTTTTCACGGTTCACTTGGACTTTCTTTTTAAAACATAAGAATGATGTTTTTGGAGAATTTGCTAATTTTTGTAAACGAATTCAAAATTAAAAGTCTCTAACCATAGTCACTATTAAAAGTGATAATGGTGGAGAATTTGAAAATGAAACGTTTGCAGAATATTGCAACAAGAATGGTATAACTCATTCGTTTGCATTTCCTAGAGCTTCATCACAAAATGGAGTGGTTGAAAGGAAGAATAGGACTTTGCAAGAATGTGCACGTACCATACTTGTTGAAAGCAATTTACCTAAGTATTTTTGGGCTGAAGTCGTTGCTACAGCTTGTTATGTTTTAAATAGAATTTTGATTAGGCCTAAGCTAAAGAAAACATGTTATGAGCTATTTTTTGATAGAATTCCTAAGGTCTCTTACTTTAAAATATTTGGATGTAAGTGTTTTATTCTGAACACTAAGGATAATTTAGATAAGTTTGATCCTAGATCTAATGAGGGGTATCTTTGTAGGATACTCAAATAGGAGTAAGGCATATAGAATCTTTAACAAGTCAACAATGACTATTGAAGAATCCATGCATGTTGCATTTGATGAATCTCTGTCTTCATTGACTTTAATTGAAGATGATAAAACTGACTCATCACCTTTAAATAAAGTAATTACATCTTTAGAGCAAACTAGCCTTGCGGATAAGTCGACCGATAAGGAAGTCAAGTCGACTACTGTAAATCAGTCGACTGATGAACTGATCAAGTCGACTGATCCTATTGTGATGTCTCCAACTTTACCAAAGTCTTTTGTTGAAGTTAGAGATCATCCTCATGACTTAATAATTGGTAACACTTCAAATGGTATTCAGACGAGATCACATGTTAACATGATATCTCACACAGCTTTCTTGTCGGATTTTGAGCCGAAGAATACACAAGAAGCATGTGAGAATGAATTTTGGATGAATTCCATGCAAGATGAGTTAAACCAATTCATAAGGAATGATGTATTGGATTTAGTTCCACGACCTCCTGATCATACTATAATTGGTACCAAATGGGTATTCAAGAATAAGTTAGATGAATCAGGACAAGTTGTTAGGAACAAAGCTAGACTAGTTGCTCAAGGGTATAATCAAGAAGAATGCATAGATTTTGATGAAACATATGCTCCTGTTGCTAGATTAGAATCAATCCGTATCTTATTATCTTTTGCATGTTTTATGAATTTTACACTCTTTCAAATGGATATTAAAAGTGCGTTCCTTAATGGTGTTATAAAGGAAGATGTTTATGTTAAACAACTACCAGGTTTTGAACATGAACAATTTCCAAACCACGTTTTTAAATTGAAAAAGGCTTTATACGGTCTTAAACAAGCACCACGTGTTTGGTATGATCGATTGAAGACTTTTCTTTTAGAAACGAGTTTTGAAATAGGTAAAGTAGACACTACCTTGTTTGTTAGGAAAATAGAGACACATATCTTGATCATATAAATATATGTATATGACATAATTTTTTGTTCTACTAATAGTAATCTATGTCAAGAGTTTGCTAACACCATGAAAAACGAGTTTGAGATGAGTCACATGGGTGAACTCAATTATTTCCTTGGACTACAAATTAAGCAGTCACATAATGGCATATTTATTAATCAAGAAAAATATGCTAAAGAATTACTCAAATGGTTTAACATGGGTAGCACGAGTAGTAAGACCACACCTATGGCTACTACCAATACCCTTGACAAAGATGAATTAGGTAAGAGTGTCGATCAGAAACTCTATCGAGGTATGATTGGCTCACTCTTATATATAACTGCTAGTAGACCGGACATTATGTTTAGTGTATGTTTGTGTGCTAGATATCAGTCAAGTCCTAAAAAGTCTCACTTAAAAGCTGTAAAACGTATTTTAAGATACCTTAAAGGCACGCCTGAATATGGTCTATTTTATCCATGCATCGATAACTTTCAACTTTTGTCATATAGTGATGCGGATTTTGCTGGTAGTAAAACAGACTGCAAGAGCACCAGTGGGACATGTCACTTTTTGGGACATTCACTAGTCTCTTGGTGCAGTAAGAAGCAAAATTCGGTATCCCTATCTACTATAGAAGCTGAATATATCGCTACAAGTTTGGCTTGTGCCCAAATTTTGTGGATGAAACAAACTCTATTAGACTATGGTATTTTATTTGAAAAACCTTCAATAATATGTGATAATACCAGTGCCATTAACTTATCTAAAAATCCAGTTCAACACTCGCGTACGAAGCATATTGATATTCGACATCATTTTTTACGTGATAAAATTTTAAAGGGAGACATTTCTTTAGACTTTATTTCTACTGATAAACAGGTAGCTGAGATCTTTACCAAACCTCTTAAGGAAGACACATTTATCACCTTAAGGAGAGAACTAGGGATTTGTAGTTTTCATGACGTTTTTTAAATTTTACTCTAGTAAGTCGACTTACAAGTATTTTTCAGTCGACTGCCAAGTATATTTATTTTTCTAAGTTTTTGTCTGAGTTTTATGTTCTGGACAGTCGACTGTGCAGAGTACCCAGTCGACTGACCCATTGTATTAATGCTATGTTTGATTTTCTATTTTGCTCTCGACTAAGTCGACTGCCCCTTAATACTAGTCGACTGTCGCGAATATTTTGTTTTCAAATTCGAATTTTGGCACACCTTTTGAGGCGACTTTTCACTTTCTATGTATAAATTTGTCTTTGTTTGTCATTTTGCTATGTACTTTTTGTGGTTTACTTTTTTCCTCCATTTTTTGTTGATGACAAAGGAGGAGAAAATATAGCTATCGTGTATATCTTTGTGCATGATTTTGTGCATATTTTTCACACCTATGCATGTTGTACATTTGATAGGGGGAGCATGTGAGCATTTGTAATATTTATTTCTATTATTTTAAACTATTGTGTTGTCATCATCAAAAAGGGAGAGAATGTTGAATCTTGATTTTGATGATTACAACACAATGCAAAGTTGTTGTGCTACTTCTCATATATTGCAGGTTGTATCCAAGTTTATCATGTATGATACACAAAGGCCTCAAAGTAAATTGATCAAGCAAGTTGTTCTAAAGCTGAAGAATGATCAAACAAAGCTTCATACAAAGACAATGGCTAAAGCTTCTATCAAGACTAAAGACTCAAGTCAAGACCAAAGCTTCAATGTCTTATATGTTGTGTCTTGTAAAAACAAATGTAATCTTCTTTTGTTGAGTCTTAGATTGATGTAAAAGCCTTGTCACACACACACACTCACATATAATTTTATAACTGTGTGGTTTTCAAAAATAAAGGTCAAAACAGTTTGAACTAGGTCAGCTGTTGAGTACCAGTCGACTGCCATTAAGGACCAGTCGACTGTACCCGGACAAAACTGTCTAAGCTTCTTCAAACTCTGGCCAGTTGACTCATAACGGCAACCCAGTCGACTGTTCAAGCCATTTTGACAGATTTCTGATTTCAAAATTTGTTTTTTCGAATTCAAAAGATTTATTTCCGTTGGTTGACAGTTGGTACAACCGCTTCTCAACGTCCAGTGATTCTAACTCTATAAATAGAGTGTAGAAATCACTTGGAAAAAGATTACTCTCTTATATAAGCTTTCAAGTCCTTATTTTCAAAAAGAGAACAAGAGTTCAAAAGCTTTCAAATCCTCTAAGTTTTTTGGTTCTCTGTTTTCAGTCCAATATAACATTAATTTCGTTTTGGACTGATTTCAGAAGTGACCTAATAGCCACGTACAAAATCACATTCACAACAAGGCTATAGGTTGATTGTAAACAATTTTATTGTTTTCTTTTCCTTTCGGTTGGAGAGTAGGACTCTAGGGTGTAGAGTCAGGTTTTCACTCTAGGTGGAAGAGTGGGTTGCTCTCTCTAGTGGTGAGAGAGGACTACGGGTTGGACAAGATTGTTGTCTAATGTCGTAGGGTATTCTTGTACACTTTTCAAGAATAGTGGAAAATCTCAAGTGGGTTGCTTGGGGACTGGATGCAGGTCGGGAGGACCGAAGCAGGATACATCGTGTGTACTCTGTGGTTGAAATTTCTTGAACCTTTTATTACTTGCATTTCAATTCTCTCAAAACCGTTCTGGTAAGTCGACTGTATTCCCATCATAAGTCAACTGATCAGACTGGTATTACAATCTTCTCAGAAACTCTTCTAGCAAGTCGACTGCCTTTCTGTATTAAGTCGACTTATCAGACTAGTATCAAAATACTTTTCTACTCTGACGCCTCAGTCGACTAAACTTCCTTTTACAGTCGACTGAACAGAAGATATTTTTTTAAATTCCGCAATTAATTTTTTATAAAACACTATTCTCTCCCCCCTCCCCCCTCTAGTGTTTCTTGCCTTGCCTACAGGATCCAACAAATATTCCCAAGAAACAAAAAATAATCCTCCTACCAAATGCCCCCTAAGTGTTTTAAAGGAACATGGGATAACATTCATATTGTCCTCTGACATAAATCGAACTTCAAAAAAAGAATTGTTTTGATTCAATCATCTCTTTATCAACTCATTTACTTTCATCATTAATCATTAGGATACTAAAAAATCATATATATAATATATATAATATAATATCAATATCCCATTTGATATATTTTTCAAAATTCAAGACAATAATAGTAACCGGTCCAGAAAATCCAAATAATTAACTACAATCTTATTATTCTTAATTATAACATAATAATAATTAACGACTTCTTATATAGCTAGAACGCCCTCACTAATTGCAGATACTAATTTGTTATGGATCAATCGGATTGAGGCTATAGCGTCATCGTTGACTGGAATCAAAATATCTGCAAGATCTGGGTCATAATTTGTATCTATTAAACAAATCGTTGGAATCCCCAAAATAACACATTCTCAAAGAGTTCTATATTCTTCTTGCTAATCAACGATGATTACGATATCGGGCAACCTGGTCATATATTTGATCCCACCCAGATATGTTTGCAAATTAGATAATTTTTTCTTCACCGTTGCTGCATCTCTTTTTGGTAAACAGTTGAGTTTCCCCATCTTTTGTTCTGCTCTTAAGTCTCTGAACTTAAGAAGTCTCGTTTCCGCAGTGGACCAATTCGTTAGCATGCCGCCAAGCCATTTTTTATTAACATAATGACATCGAGCCATTATTGCAGCTGATGCTACTAAATTCGCTGCTTTATTTTGGTACCAACGATTAAGAAGTTTTTTCCTCTACTTGCTGCATCAAAAACTAAATCACAGGCTTCTGATAAAAAAACGAGAAGTTCTAGTAAGATTTGTAATATGAATACCTTTGCGCTTTGCAGAGATGTAAGGGGCCATTCTAGGATTCCATTTCTTAGTGCCATGACCAAAATTAACTCTTGCTTGCATCATCTCTTCCAAATGGATGTTCCAATATCTTCTTGTTATTTTTCCCACGCTTTCTCTTTTTGCATAAATAAATAATAGTTCCTACGGAACCTTCTACTCTACCAGGATTGGCTGTTGATACACAACTCAAACCATTCATTTTTTTACTTCATTTTATTTATTACCAATTCAATAACTATAAAGTAAAAAAGAAAAAAATCTCTCCTTGGGAATTAGAAAATTGCGTAAATGATTTATCTGATGTGTTATAGAAATTGTTTAGGACGCAAAAACAAAAAAAAATCTCTATGGTGTAACAAAATATCTCTCATTTACAACTCAAATTGATTTTGCTTTTTTGCTTTCCAAATGAATGGTTTTGTTTTGCCATGAATGGTGCATTAATTTTGTGAATCTAGTACTGACCTATAACACCCCGAATTCCAAATAAGCCTGAATTCGAAGTTCCACAGGATCTTTACACTTCACTTCGTATAATTTTACAAGGAATTTAAAAATTTTATTACAACAAAGTCTTTTTACATCATAACGCAGCGGAAAGTAAATAAAATACAACAATTATAAATGTACAATTGTAACAACTTTAGCATTTAAGTGATCATCAGCATCAAATTCATTTTTATATCTTCTTGTAAATTCCAAGTCCTGCATATGAAACTGTGGGCATGTCAGCTGCTTACAACCGACGCAATATTATACACGGCCATCCTCGCTATGCCGAAAATATAACTATTCTTTAATACTTTAACAAACACAAATTTGATCACAAAACAAAGCTAAAGTGGGACTATCCTATTGATGCCGTGTGTGCTTGTGCACTTAACCTTAATGCAATTATATATATTTCATGACACTAATGCACACTTGTTCGAACTTATGCATCCCATTCTACCTAAATCCGAGGGCAATCCCTTAACCGTTCTTCATCTTGTAGGATTGAATCCCTCGTTATGAGTTTAACTACTACGATAACTACGGTAAGTATCTTATATGTTTTATGAGTTAAGAGCCCATGTCCAGATAGCCTGGAGGAGAATCCCACGTCATGACATGACGCATCATGCAGACAACCTATGGACAATTCACCTCCGTCATGGAACGATGGTACTACGTAGTCACCAAGCACCCCACAAGTGTCGCCACGATCCCGATAATTGTGGGGATAGATTCACATCATTACATGACGCATCATGTAGACAGCCTGTGAAAATTCTCACACCGTGAATCCCGAGACCCTCATACTTGTATTTTTCTCTTACTTTCATCACATCTCCACTATAGTGCTTGTCCGTAAGTTTTTAATTTGTTTTAGAAGAAAAACCATCACAACCTAGAGCTAGCTTACCCTACCAGACTTAAACCAAACAAAAGAGATAGTCAACCCACACTGGTTAGCTCTCAAATTCATAATAACAACTGCAGTTTTCTAAGGGTCTCACCTAGCCTCTAGATTTCAACAACTATCTCGTTCTAGAGATCAACAATATTTCAATTTCTTTATTCATAATCTCTTTCTCAAAGAGAAACATTTCTTTATAATCTCATAATATGAAATAATTCAATTCAACTTCTTTTATCAATTTAATCACTCATAACAATCTGTGCAAATTCAAATATTCTCTTAATCAAAAGTTAATAACCATAAAATCTCATCAAGAAAAAATCTAATTGCGTTCCAAATTTTCATTTTTCTTTAATTATACAAGAGCCACATTTTAAGAATTATCAAGTTCTTCATCCCATTTTTTTGATGTAAAACACTTCTAATTCTCACAAAATATATCAAAATATTGTGAAAATATTTTTTATAAAGTCTAGATGATTTTAGAGAAATAATAGTATTTCCCCCCAATTTTTTATGCTCTTAGAAACTCAAAAAATCTCAAAAAAAATCGCCAAAATATATTAAAAGTGGTGCCAGGGTTCAAATCCACAACCCCCGCCCGAGCTATAGTAATAGACCCAAACTGCACCCGAGGACCGGCAAGCCCATTAGCGACTAGTGATATAAGTTCGCTCAAATACCTTATGTAGGTATTGTACTGTATTTAGGGGAAAATAAAAATTCAATAAATACAGAGTCTCTTCAAGACTCGAACCCAAGATCATAGTACAGTTCCTGGCGCTCTACACCATCACCGATAGCCAGTATTCCCAAGCCCACATTCTGTTATAAGTACGAGTTGAAATTTCTTTATACTTCTTGTCTGATTATGACTTATCTTTACAAATTTCGATTGCCCAACTAAACTATACCATTCAAAAAAATCTAATTCTTTTTCCAGAACATTTTTTTTCAAAAATACAATATTATGCATATATTTAAACTTTATAAAATTCTCATTTTTGACAATGTAATAAAAAATTTCTCCCAAATTGTATTAAAGAACTCATAGTGTCAATTTTCAAATAAAGTGTTGTCTCTAATCAAAACTTCTTTATAAAAATGCCTTATGCTCATAAAATATATATTAATTAGACCATTTCCACATTTCTCTATTATAATAGCATTTTAAAACTATTTTCGTACATGTCACATTGTCTTGACTCTTATAAAAATATTCTACCATGCATCAACAATTCACTAGATACTATTTCCATTTTTCTCTTTCTAATTAGCAAAGTTCTAGTCATTTATTTGAATAACAATAGCATTTCAACACATCATGACACAACTAAATTAAGATTAAGCAATCTACCTTACCACACTAATCAAAATTTAACAATTAAACCATATATCAACTAGCATGCATCATACTCCTAAATTAGAAAGGATTTAAGAAACACCCACCCAAAGAAATATTGATTTCTTAGCAATTGAACTCTAAAAGAAGCCTCACTTCGCCTTGAAAACCGCGCACTAAGGCAAAAAATCCCAATTCAGCAAGCTCACCTAAAGCTCCCGAGAGCACATCGAAATCCGTGTCCTCCAACTCCATTTTGGCAAGCACAGGGAAGCATCTTCCTTCTCTCATTTCATATATATGTCTATATATGTGTACATATGCATGTGTATATAAGTTATATATGTGTATAAATGTGAGTAGGTGGAGAAGCAAAGTGGAATGCTAGGAAGGGGTTTTCGGAAATGGGCAGAGAAGGAAGAAGGGAGAGATGAGGGTGAATGATTTAGGGGGTATTTTATAGATTAATTAGGTTGTTATTATAACTAATAACTCATTAAATTCTCCACTAATTCACTCATTAATTCAAAAGCATTCTTTTTCCCT
This sequence comes from Hemerocallis citrina, assembly GCA_017893485.1. NCBI lineage: Eukaryota > Viridiplantae > Streptophyta > Magnoliopsida > Asparagales > Asphodelaceae > Hemerocallis > Hemerocallis citrina. The sequence goes on from CM030361.1 coordinate 304,379,422, forward strand.
TAAAGTGTGCAGCCGGTTTTTAATTTGAGTTGTGCACATTGCACGTGTGCACGTGCATGTGCTTTGTGTACACTTCACAAAAATTAATTATTTATTTAATTTAAAACATATGTTTATATATATATAACATGCATAAAAATTAGTTTAATTAGAAATTATAGTTTTCATACATGAATAAAATAGACACACACACACATACTTTATAAAATTTTATTTTAAAAGATAATGCAAACTAATACGTGCACTGCCAACACGTGTCGCACGTAAAATAAATATCCAAGTGCAAAAAGTAGATTTGATCGACGGGAAATGTTTATAAATAATCGAAATGTAACATACGAAAATATTTTTCATTATGCATATACCGTAGTGTGACCAATACGTACTCAAAAAACATGTGCACCGCACATATAAAATAATATTTTAATTAAAATAAGAGAAAAATAAATTTCTATTTATAAAACGAATTCGAACACGTTATTAAATAAATAGTTGAACTACATAGAAAATATCACACGTAGCGGTGGAAAAATACGTAATCGATATGTGCATCGATATTCATCAAAAAAAATATGTGCATCGACAATACGTATAAAGCACGTAAAGATACAAAGATTGAAATTTTATATTTGAGTTGACTCAAATAGGATAAAATAATTTTTGAGAAGACGGAAAATGCATAAATAGTCGGAATCCAAAATACGTAGTGAACACGTTACGGATATTACTCGTAACGGTACAAAATACACGTGCGTAACATACGAGGACAAAATTGTCATTTTCAATTTTGTGGGGTGTTACATGACCAGGATAATCCCTCCCATAACAACATTTTCTTTCAAACCCTTCAACCAATCAATACGACCTCGTATAATAGCTTTTTCTAAAACTCGAGCATTTTTCTTGAAAACTTGCTTCAGATTTGAAACTTTGAGTATTCAGAGATGCCCTCGTTATTCCCAATAAAATTGCGCGATAACAGATCGTTTCGTCTAAAGCACGCCCTGTTCGTTCTGCTCGCAACAATCCAATTAATTATCCGGGTGAAAAAACATTAGACATTCCATCTTTTGAAACCAACACTTTTGATGTTACTTGCTGTACAATAATTTCTATATGTCTATTATGGATCTCTACCCCATGGGATCGATAAACCTTTTGGATCTTATTAACCAAAGAGATACGACTTTGGGCTATAGTTAACTCAACCCCAATTAAGGATCACCAAGGAATTCCAAGAATTCTTGGTATACATTCGTTCCATCCTTCAAATCTCTTTTCAAGGTTCATCGTTATTAAAGCAATCGAACGCACTTCTAAGATTTGTTCTACTTTTGGAAGACCTTGTGTTATACATCATAACGAGATTTTTCATATATAAATGTAACTAATGTATCTCCCTTAGAGAGGGTTTCCCCATAATGTCCATGAACAGTCGCTCCTAGAGTGGCCAAATAGGGCTTAGCTGATCTTATAACTAATGAGTCAACATGCACAATTAAAATTTGACCAGATTTTTTATGTGTGGTCCATATTTAAATAGACATATGTTTTCACAAAGAAATTGTCCAATAATCATTATTGTGGATGTCTCTTCACAATAATTGTGATGTAGAAAGCACCAATTCCAATGCAATGGATTCAAAATGATGTTATTGCATGAACCGGGATTATAAATCCTCCTATTGTCATCTATTAAATATTATTTAAATACTTCGAGTACTTGAAAAATTTGTTTAAAATTGTCAAGTAGCCAATATTTTTTAACAAGATCTGATTATAAGTTCTTAAATGGTAAGATGAATAAAAAATCACTAATTTAGGTACAATAGTACCTAAAGGGCCCCACGAATCCCTAATTGAAGTTATGAGATTCGATTCTTTTGTCACATTGTTATATTTTGAACCATTGAATGTACCAACCTGAGAACAATTGAATGTTGACAAAATTCTCATAGATTGGCATTCCTTAGTTCGATTCAACAACGTACCAATAGTTCCTTGATGTTGGGTAAATAATGGAATCTTCACTTTGGAATAAAAAGGATTAATATTGGTGCAATCTAATTCATTTTTAGGAATCCATCCTGAACTTGATGTATCATACCGTTTTCCAGTATATGAAATCGTAAACTTGCCTAACTCAATTCTTAGGAAATCACAAATCAGATTATTTACCTTACTTCAACAAAGGAAGCTTGAACTTCTTCTATAGAACCATTTTTTTCTTGGTCCCAATTCAATACTAAGCAAGTCCAAACTAATTGAATATTTGTGTGATAAATTTCTCGATTTGACTTTCCATTTCCATAAATAATATAATTGACAAATCTAAGTTGGACATTATCTTTTTCCTACAAGAGATTTTGCGGGAAAAGTTTTGCAAAATTTATCCCATCAGCTATTTCATATGGTGACTACAGGACGAACTAAAACAAAATACTTTTTTTTGTGGGTGTGATCCGTTAGACATAGATCCAATTTTGCAAATTTTTGGATTCCTTAGCATTAAATTATTATTTTTTTCATTGGTATCAAAATGCCGCTGTGTCTGGATATCTTATTTATCTCTCTAGGAAAATGAATATCCCCAGAAAATGTATTCAGTTCCATACTTTTTTCTCTATCTTATGTGTCTGGATATCTTATCTGGCTCCTTGTATTTAAAGCGAGTTTTGTATCTACTCCAATGATACTATTGTTCTGTACCATTATGGACGAAGATCCGGGTAAGATATGTACTTCTTCGGGAATAAAAAAAATTGATCTACTTTCATTTTGTATTTCGGACTAAATTCTTTTGCTCCTCGATATTCAATCAAATCTTCTTTTTTAACGAGGAAATCCACCTCTACGGTCCCATATTTAGTACTACCCGAACTCTTTCTTCTGTATCGTGGATCATCAAAATAAGCAAGAATACTATTTCTACGTAAAATACCATTTATGGGTATTTCAATCGAAATACCCATAAATGGTATTAGTTTTATCTCTAGTTCTTGATCATATTGTAATGGCATGAGAAATCTATTTCTTCGCCTTTTCGCCAAGAAATCAGAGCTCTCTTGGAGAATTGAAGGATATATGAAATTCCAATAACCGTTGGGTATGATTCGATCAAGTCTTAAATAGTCAAGAATTTCCCTATCTTTTTTATTAGAAGGATCCAACAATTTATGTCTTACTCGATCATTAGTGATTAAAAGGTCAGAGATATATCTTTCGTCGACAGAAAAAGAATGAATATTCAGTTGATCTTGATCCTTGTGGAGCGAAAAACAAACTATACTGGATCTATACGGACTTCCTGCTAATATCCATAAATGACTTGTTTTCGGTAATAGATGAACATTACTATATGTATATTCAGGTGCATGGTAGACATCAGTACTCCAGTGCATTTCTCCCTATGATTTAGAATAAATATGTTTTCGAACCCTCTTTTTCAAATTAAAAGTGGACGTTCCGGCACGAATCTCAGCAATCACTTGTTCAGATTCTACATATTGTTCATTTTGAACAAAAATAAACTTTTTGGTGGAATATTCACACTATGTATAATATCCCGACTCTCAATAGTTACATACAAGTCTATAGAACATAAAAAAGCAGGATGCCCATGGCGGGTACATGTGGGATGAACTTGTAATGCCCCTGCCCCTAGCTCAGAAAATTTACACAATTTATAAGACAAATTTGATACTATGTAGTACAACTGCCCACCACATGCTTCCTCTCAAAAGTTGGTTAACCGATTAGGTGACTCTTGATCATAGGCTTTTATATTTTAATATAATTTTATTTGTTCAAATCTCCGATATGGGACATTTCCTTCCTACCTATTCCCAGGTTCTCTTCTGAAATGCTGGCCACGTCATCACAATGCCCTTGACCGAAGTCAAAGAGCACAACTTTTTTATATATAATTTTCAACATATATTATACTTTGAAAATTTACGGGGTGTTACACACACCCCCCTTCAGAAATCAGCATCCTCACTGAGCACAAGCATGCACAATCTAGTGCAGGATCTCCTTTCTAGAGGATTCATAATCCTGGATTTAATTGAGCCGCCCTCCTATCTGCTCGACTAATTATGATCCCGGAGTACACTGCCCGATCAATAACAGTCCCGGACTTAATTGAGGGCTGACCACAGTCCTGGAGTATACTGTTCGACTATACATACATGCTCCACACCCCAGTGTCGAAAGTCGGCTCTGATACCATTTGTAATGCCCCTGCCCCTAGCTCAGACAATTTATACAATTTATAAGACAAATTAGATACTATGTAGTACAGCTGCCCACCACAAGCTGCCTCTCAAAAGTTGGTTAACCAATTAGGTGACTCTTGATCATAGGCTATTATATTTTAATATTATTTTATTAGTTCAAATCTCTGATATGGGACATTTCCTTCCTACCTATTCCCGGGTTCTCTCCTGAAATGCTGGCCACGTCATCACAATGCCCTTGACCGAAGTCAAAGAGCACAACACATAGCAGCAAAGCTACTTTTGATGTAATGTTATCAAGCACGTGGGCCCCATTTCCATTCATACCATTCCATTTCATAATATTACCATATATTACCATTTACTCATATAACAGCCGTCTATTATTTGAACATATATTATATATACTTTTTTATATATAATTTTCAACATATATTATACTTTGAAAATTTAAGGGGTGTTACAGAACCAAATACTCGTTGAACTTTATTTTTCCATTAGAAGGAGTTCGAACATGTTCGGCAGTACCACCTATGAATACTTTCCCGTATGAAACGTTCTTAATGTTAGTTGAGTCCTTGGTTCCCCGATTGATTGACCCGCAATAATACCTACAGCTTCCCCTAATTCGCCCCCCCTAATTCGACCAAGTCCCCATGGGTGGGGCTTCTTCCATAACATAATTGACAAATCCAAGATGTATTCCTGCAAGTAAAGGGGGTTCAAATATATATTAGTTGGGTTCCAGAGGTTATGAATCGATTGGCAAGTCCGATCCCAATATCTTGATTTCGAGTGGTAATGCATCGTATCTCCATATATATATCGTCTGCTAATACACGACCAATTAGGGTTTGGACAAAAAAAAATTTGTCATCCCATTTCGAGGACTGACGGAAATACCTCGGATAGTACCACAATCTATTCTACATACAATAATGTGTTAAACTACTTCAAAAAGTCTACGCGCGAGATATCCAGCTTCTGATGTTCGTACATCAGTATCCATGAATCCTTTTCGAGCTCCGTAGCAGAAAATTATATATTCTGTCAAAGAAAGTCCTTCGCATAAATTGCTTTGAATGGGTAAATCAATCATTTGTCCTTGAGGGTTCGACATTAATCCTCTCATACCTACTAATTGATGTACCTGAGATGCATTTCCTCTAGCTCCTGAAAATGAAATTAGATGTACTAGATTAGAAGGATCAGTCATCCAAAAATTAGGATTCATTTTCTGTCTCAAATATTCACTTGTGGCATACCATATTTCAATGGATTGATGTAATTTTTCTACCGCGTGTACATTCCCATAATGATGGTGTTTCTCCAAAATAAAAATTTGTTGTTCAGCATCTTGGACTAACCATCCCTTGGAAGGTACTGTTAAAAGATCTTCTATTCCTAATGAAATAGATGTAGCATTGGCTTGCTGGAAACCCAAAGTCTTCACTTGATCCAGGATATGTGATGTATATGCCATTCTGAAATGATCTATTAATCTGCTAATAAGTCGTTTCATAGCAGTTCCATCTATCACTTTAGTGTGAAAGACCAGGTCGGCCCGTTCTACCATAAGTACCTCCATATTCCGATGAGTATGATTCAACAATGGGCCTGAGTCAGTGATTTGAAAACTTCCTTTTCTCAATCTTTATTCACGTAGAAATTAAGAAAAAATGATAATACCAGTGAAATTGGATAGTCCCGACTTCCCGCAAGCAAGGGTATCATCTAATCGAATTTCTTAGTTTAGATAGTGTATGAGTAGGCCCGGCAAAACCCCTGTATGGCTTCTTCTATTTCTCGATAAAAAGAAACATGACCAACTGTGGTTCGATTGTATATACAACGGATTTCTTTTTTTACACTTCCTACTATTAAATAGTGCCCATAAATCTCATGATAAGTACCCGAGGATTCATATTGAACTTCGATGAGAACTTCTCTTGAGCCAATGACACGTTGATCTAGCTGCCAACAGAGCCAAAAGGGACTATCTAAATTGATTCGTTCCTGCAGATAAGCTCCAAGTGCATCATAGGAACTACAAATATGTAGTTCTTTTTCTTTCGTGTACTTATAGTTATTGTTGTCAATTGTTTGATTTTGTAGTTTCTGCAATTATATGGATTATACCTATTTGCACAAATACCCCGTCGATTCCCGATCATTAATACATAGAGTCCGATAAGCATATCGTGAGTTGGTACGGGAATAGGATCTCCAATAGCTGGAGACAAGAGATTCAATTGAGAAAACATAACTAAACGGGCCTCCACTTGAGCTTCCAAAGATAAAGGTACATGAACAGCCATTTGATCCCCATCAAAGTCTGCATTGAAACCCTTACAAACTAATGGGTGTAAACAAATAGCACGCCCCTCCAGGGTAGGCGCTCTATTCAACAATACAAGATGCCCCTGCATAACTTCTTGAAGTATTTCCCATACAATGGGTTCTTTTTCTCGGATTTTACTTTTCACAACCCCTATGTTAGAAGCAATATGTTGTCTGATTAGCCCATGAATTACAAATGTTTGGAAAAGCTCTATTTCTATTTCTTGAGGTAATCCACAATGATGTAATGAAAGCGAATGACCCACAACAATGACGGAACGCCCCGAATAATCGACCCGTTTACCAAGAAGAGTCTCGCGAAATCTTCCCTCTTTGCCTTCAATTACATCTGAAAATGACTTGTAAACTTTATTATGATCATCCCTCATTGGATGTCCGCGGATCCCATTATCAAGAAGTGTATCCACAGCTTCTTGTACCAATTTTTCCTGACACATTACTAATTCTCCTGGCATAGACCTACTTGCTGCTAATAAATTGGTAAGAGTATTGTTCCGATAGATAACTCTTCTATAGAGTTCATTAATATCTGAACTCATTAGTTTACCTCCATCTATCTGAATAATTGGTCTCAACTCAGGAGGAAGGACTGGTAATAAGCACAAAATCATTCATTCTGGTTCTACATTTGTTCGAATGAATTGTTTAGCTAATTCCGTGCGTCTAACCAAAAAATCCTTTCTTCTTCGAATTTTTCTATGTTTCCATTCGTTTCCATCAGACTCTTCATCTCCTAATTCTTTCCATTCTACCAACTAATTATATATAATAATTCACAAATCCAAATTGGCTAATTGTTCTCTGATAGCACCCGCTCTTGTAGAGATTTCTCGATTTCGAAATGTCTCGAAACCTTGGGTAGTGAAAAAAAGTAGAATGCTATATTTCTGGGATTGGATTTCATACTCGAAGAAACATCTTAATCGTAAGAAAGTAGGTTTTTTTAGCTATGGGCCTAGCAAACGAAAAATTGAGATAGGTTCATATAGGATTGGACCCCCCCCCCTCCTAAAAAAAGGGACGTGAAGGTTTCCTTTCATCTGGCTCCAGTAGTTATACCAAATAAAAAGGGAGTTTTTTTTTTAATACTTTGTTTGATAAAAAGAAAACCCTAGTAAGAACTACTCCTTACTCAAGTTCCTAGTAAAAACCAACCTTTCATTAATTCATTTTTCTTTTAACTTCAACCTTCTTCACTTTTTTACCTTCTTCACTTTCTGGATGACTTAAGTTATGAAAAAATAGAAATATGAAATTATTGAGTAATTTATTTCCCTTCAAATAATGAATTCCTTAAAATGAAAGGAAGACTTTTGGACTCGTAAGAGATTTACTTGTCTATATATCATTTTGTTCCATCCGATCTTTTAGGTCCCTACTGACCTCGATGGTTATGTCATGATGCCCCTTGAAGCATATATGCGATAGATAAACTTCTGTAAGCATGTCATATTTGCTTGCTTGAACAGAATCTCACTCTAAAAGAAATGGAATGTCTAAGTCCAAAAAAAGTTTTTTTCTTTCACGAGGTATAACTAGCAATACCTTTTTATCTGTTACAGAATCGACTATGGATCAATTCCCCTTTCATTTGGAAGTAACACCCATAATTCTGAGCTTCATGTTACTCTTTCCAAGACACATGTCAGAGTCAGGGGCATCCCAATCAGATTAAATGGGACGACAGTTTTTTAGTCCGAATCTGTAAAATGCAAATTTCAATCAAATCACACATCGCAGTATACTAGACCTTCTAATTCCTTAAGGGGCTTATCTAAAAGATTCACGATATAACTAGGAAGACGTTTCAAATACCACACATGAGTCACTGGACATGCGAGTTTGATGTATCCCATTTGATATCTTCGTATCCGAGAATCAACAAATTCAACCCCACATTCTTCACAAAATTTTGGGTCTTCTTTTTCCGTTCCAATCACTCGATAATTTCCACAAGTGCAAATTCCACTTTTTATGGGTCCAACGATTCTTTCACAAAATATTCCATCTTTTTCCGGTTTATTGGTTTTATAATGAAAAGTATAGGGTTTTGTCACCTCTCCAACTATATCTCCATTAGGTAAGATTTTATTGGCCCAAGCCCTTATTTGTTGAGGAGACACTAATCCAATTCGAAGTTGTTGATGTTTATATCGGTCTATCATAGAATAGAAATTCTGATTCATTCAGATCAAATTTCCTTCCTATTAATCTGGAAGTTTTTCTCAAATACAAGGAAATGATTCAGTTCCAAAGCCAAAGATCGTAGTTCTCAAACGAGCAATCGAAAAGATTCTGGAGCATCCTCGGGATTAGGTACTGTTCCTCCAGTGATCATAGCACCAAGTAATTCTTGGCGAACTCTAATATGATCAGATTTATAAGTAAGCATCTCATGTAAAATATGAGCAACACCAAATCCCTCTGGAGCCCAAACTTCCATTTCCCCTACTCGTTGTCCCCCTTGCTTGGCCCTTCCTCTAAGGGGCTGTTGTGTAATAAGTGCGTAATGTCCTCGAACGTCCATGGATATTATCATCAACTTGATGAATTAATTTTAGGATATAGGACTTACCTATTAGAACAGGTTGTTCAAAAAGATCCCGAGTACTTCCATCAAATATTAGGCTTTTTCCCTGATACTCGGCTTCCAATACCCATGGATTTTTTGTTTTCTTATTGGCTTCATATAATTCAGAAAACACTAGTTTTCTCGAAGCCTCTTGTTCAAATCACTCATCCAAAGGTGCTATTCTATAATGTCTCTTTAACAGATCCCCTGCTAATCCAAGTGGACATTCAAATATCTGTCCCACATTCATTCGTGAGGGTACTCCTAATGGGTTGAAGACCATATCAATAGTCGTTCTGTAACACCCCATTTTTTTTAAAAATCATTCCATTTTCAAATTCTTTCTAACTTAATCTATTTCTTATCTACACCATTTCTTACTTAGGAAAATATTCATAGTTTTCAATTAAAATTTCGGCAGAGTTTTCTCTGAAATATTAGCCCTTTTACAGAGATTCCTTACGAAATTCTGCAAACAATTATATAAATCAAAGTACCTGTACTATATATCAATCCTCCCCAAGCCAATTCAAACAACACACAAGCAATAATATATGGGGCTTTGGGGGCATAATTCATCATAATAAGCAAAATAGAATTTAAAAACCAAAAATTCTTCTGAAAACATATAAGATTTTTAGAAAAACTTTAGAAGAACCTTTCAAAAACCAACCACAGAATCCAGTACTCCACGACATGGTGGGTACGGACTTTCATACTTCATCACATCACTATATATATTATCATTCCTTACAGTTATACACATATTCCTCCATAATACAAACTATTACCCGAACACTATCTCCATCTCTACATAACTTAGGATAATAAAATATATAATAGATACATATACAACCCATTTGGCTACGAGAAAAGTATAACTATCAAAACCATAACAACTATCTCACCTCGCTGCTAATCAAAACCTGCAGGAGAGTAAGGGTCGTCCACCCACAGGAAGGGAATCCCCTAACCCCCAGAAAATAACAGGGGTTAGCCATGTTGGGTGTGAGTATAATTACTAGTTTAGCAAATAAATGAAACTATTTAAAGAAAATTGAAAGAACTTACGAATATCATGATAATTAAGTTTAACCAGAAAATTGAATATACAACATTACAAAAGTGATTCTTGCACCATGTACTCTTTTGAATCTTCAACTCATTTACATATCCATATCCACTCTCCCTACCTTGAAGTTGTGTCTCGGTAGGTAGTTCCCACCATTTTCATGGAAATAGCAGGCGTGTAGTTCCTCGACACAATTCCAAGGCATACTATATTCACATTAATTCTCGCATCTAACATCACAGTCATTCCATCTTATAGCCTTTCATTCATTCAATCTTATACTATATTTATATTCATTCTCGTTGCATAATATCACTCATTCAATCTTACAACATATTGATATTTATTCTCATCATATTCATTCACATCACATAACTTCACATTCATTCAATCATATAATATCACATACATTTTCCTTGCATCTCATCACATGTATTTATTTTATCGCATATCATCATATTCAATCATATCGTATAACATCTCATAACATTCCGCAATACATTCACCTTTCCTCTTATTATATATATAACAATTTACCTTCCTTTCATTCTAATTTCATCATGTAGCTTATTGGAATGCTCATTCTCATTTTATCATATATTTTACTTTATAATTAATTTTCTTCCCATCATACAACTTAAGTTACTTCTCATTCTAAACGATAATATATCTTACTTTCATTTTTACTTACATCTCATATTACAATTTACTTTAACTTTCATTCTTATCAGATAGTACTCCGCACCCAAAACATAGTTTGGGTAATATAACACTGCACCCCAAAGCCAATAGCCTGGGTAATAATCACCGCACCCCAGATAAACTGAGTAATAATCACCGCACCCCAAGTAGAACTTGGGTAATATAACATCACATCTCAAGCTGATAGTTTAGAATATTACTTTGCTTTATTTTCATTTTCATCTTACAATTTACTTTACTTTTCATTCGTATAATACATAAACATTTTCTATACTTCTCTTATTCATTTCCATACCGCAATTTCGTCAAGTTATTCATATTAATCAACATACATAATTCCTTCACTTTTCATGCTCCTTTACATAACACTATATCTTCACTTTTCATATTTAATCACATAACATAAATTTTTCTCGTTTCATAGATATTCTCATGGCACAATTTTTTTATTTTTCATATAATCACATAATACAATTTCCTCACTTTTTGTACTCATTTAAAAACAAATTTCATTTACCATTCATTTTTATTTACATACTCATGACTCATTTTCATTAATGTTCATCTTCATTCATATACACATTTTCTTTTACTTTTCATATTTCTTCCGATTCATACACTTGCTTTACTTTCTCATTTCCATTTCACATCAGATACTTTTGTTTCTTTCTCATTCACATTTCACATCTTATGCTTTCTTTGCTTTCTCATTTTCATTTCATATTTATTCATTTTATTAATTTGTCGACCAGTGAGCCACAACATCCCAATATACTGAAAGCCGGCAGCCCAGTAAACATGCAGACCTCTGCCCACCAAGGTTCTTATGCGTCCGAGGCTACATCTTCCTCCCAGCCTATGCCAGCGAAGGAAACACCGCTGCCCAATAAGGATCTTACGCATTCATCAAGACTAGAGCCGATAGCTCCGTCAAAACACAAATTGCTGCCCACCAAGGGTCTTACGCATCCAACCTGACCTCAAGCCGATAGCTTGGGCGATAAAAACACCGCACCCCAAACATAGTTTGGGTAATAAACACCGTGCCCCAAGTCAGTCCGTGGGTATTAGGAGGTCTAGCCCAAACCCCCAGGATTTTTATAGGTACTAGTCAACAAAATTTAACTATTATTATCATTTTTCATCTTATCTTTTTAACTCATTTTATCATCACATATCATCTCATCTTTTATTTCAACATATTATCTCATCTTTGGCATTGTCCATGCTATTTATCTTCTCATTATACCTTATATATGCATAACATATTATTTAACTTATAAGATTATTACATCATATTACTTCATATCATGAATGCACTAAAGTATTTATTTTGTCACGTTATAAGATTTTATGAGTATACCATATTATATAGTTTATCACATCACGTTATCACCCATTAATTTCACCCTGAACATCTCTATATCATACATATATTAACTCATTCATTTCATCGGATCTCACATCATATCTCATTAACACCCATATATCATAAACATGCACCATATTGGTCAATACATCATAACACCATACATACATACATACATACATACATACATACATACATACATACATACATACATACATACATACATATATATATATATATATATCTCATATATATATATATATCTCATATATATATATATATATGTGTGTGTGTGTGTGTGTGTGTGTGTGTTATTTCTATTTATCATCGTATATTATACATATATCAAACTCCAATTACTTCATATTATCATATATATCCAATATATTACTCAGAACACCAAATATTCAAAATTTTACAAATTCACCATATAGCACAATTTCACCTTATAAAAATTCTGTATTTTCTATTAAATCTCTCTCCGGCTATAACTAACACAAATTACTTCGGGTCAATCTAAATTTTTGTCACAACATAAAGTTACCTAGTACAATCATACTCACCTGAAGAACCGGCAAGAAGATACTCCTCGCTCGCCTGGTCACTAATCAAACTTCACTTTTTAATACATTCTCACAGCTCTCTCTAAAAACTGACATCGCCCCGTGAAAGAGCATGCAGAAATTACTTTAAAACCCCAAACTATACAAGGTTTGAAGTGAAGAAGGGTTGGATTCAAAAACCCTAATTTTGGGTTTCCTATTGAGTTTCGGCCGAAATCAGGAAGGAGGAGAGGAGAAAGGTTGTGGGGTGGCATAAATTTAAATATTAGGGGTTTTAATAATAATGAGGGTTAGGGTTTTGGGCCTAAGCCCATATATCATAAACTCAATTTTTAAAGTTATTTTCAATGCTGAATCCCCAAAATTTCTAACTTCATGCTAGGACCATGCAATTCCTTCAAATTGACAAATATTCAACCCTCTATTATGCACATGTACTCAAGAAAAATTTTGGGTTAAATCGAAATCATCTACTCCGAGAAAACTCATATCAATATATTTCAATTTTTTCCCGTTTAACCCCGGATTCCAATTTAATCATTATAAAATAAAATAAAATCAATTAATATAAGAAAATATACTCAAAGTCATAAATAACTGTTAGGTTTCAATGGCAAACACAGATTAAATACACAACGGAAAATTACAAAAATTATTAAAACCTAGCTATGGATCCATGCGAAAACCATAAATCGTGTTAAGGAATTATACCTTATGGATGGATCTACTGTCTTCAAGATATGTCGATCACAACACTGCAATGTTAAGGTACCTCTAAGGTATCCATACGAACGGATCAAAACCAAGCTTTCCTCGCGCCGCGGTGCTAGCTGCACGATGGAGCTGTTCCTCACGATCTCTCTCTCGTAATTTCCGTGATGGCTAGGGTTTTCTCATGTGTATCTTTTCCACAGATATGTATCATATATATATATCTGCAGAAAACTAACCCTAAGAGAGTAATGAGGTTGTTGGCTCACAATCCGACCTGGGTCAGATTCGTGTGTGGGCCTCTGAACTTTAGTCAGCTCATTTAATCTAATTAAATGTCCAACCAATGTCAGGAGTCCGAGTCTTACTTGGATTCCCAATTAAATTCATATTATGAATTTAAATCCCAATTTCGATTCATTCTAAGTGTGTGACCCTGTAGGTTCTCGTTACGTTGACAGTAATACTAAAATCATATTCTAGTATTACAAACAGTGAGAGGTATCTAGCAATATATCACTGCTACTCAAGTAACAGGATTGTTAGTGATTAGACATAACCTATCCGTGACCAATGTTAACATGTAGTTTAGTCTCTTTGTTCAAATATCTTAATTGACCACAAGGCATAGAGCGTGTCACCCTGTATAGTTCAATCTTTGGTTTCTTGATCTCTGAGTAGACTTACTAAAACAAATGAGCTCAATATATCATATTGACTCATTTGAGCATGGTCATGCATTTTGTAGTCTCACTCAATCAAGGGGCTCATAGATATCGCTCATGTTATGTAAGAGGTACAAATCATATCTAAGTCACTCACATCCCTCTGCATGATTTGTAGTATATCCAATAGTCTACTTTATAATCACCTTATTACAGGAAACGTTTGACGACATTAAAATATATAACTTCTCATGTAGGGAACTGTAGTGACTTCAAGTCAAAGGACTACATATACCATCATCACTATGAGAACTGCTTATGACACTCACGTAACGATCCATGCAACATTCTCATGGTGGGTCAGTCTAGTACATTATTATTTTAATATGTACCTATGTGAAGACTTGATATCTCATATCCATGACCCGTGAGATATGGTCATCAATCTACGCACATAATAGTCTCTATGAATTATTGTTGTCCTAATTCACAATAATGCTTGACTAGGGACATTTAAGAATAGTGTTATGATTACAACCAATAAGATCTCACAATAAAGTCATGCACTTCATATCCCACGGTATTGAACCTAGTATTCTAAGGACTTTATTATGCTCATTTCATCACAATAAATAACACAATAAATAAAATGCCTCATATATGAAATAAATGTCATAATGCAATGTAAACTAGTAATGTCAATACACAACTGTCCTCTAGGGCATACACCAACAATAACAACAATATAAATAAAATATTGAAGAATTTTTAAAATACAGGTGTTACATGTTCCGTCTTCCAAGTAGGGAAAAATTTTAGAATTGATACCTTTATTCCCATGTCTTCCGACTA
Source organism: Hemerocallis citrina (assembly GCA_017893485.1). Lineage (NCBI taxonomy): Eukaryota > Viridiplantae > Streptophyta > Magnoliopsida > Asparagales > Asphodelaceae > Hemerocallis > Hemerocallis citrina. The sequence goes on from CM030361.1 coordinate 304,394,527, forward strand.
CTTTATCACCTACTTTGATTTTACGTTTTTTGTGAAATATATACACGAATCTTTTCTGGGTTATAACTGGAACCTCCCTTTTTTCTGCATCCATCTCACATCAATAACTCAACACCTTCCGCCTATAGGTAGTTTTAGAGAAGTTTCTTTTGTCGTGGATACCTGAATGCCTAAGTATGGCTCGTAATAATCTATCCTCTGGGGCATACGAGGATTCGTTTACTGTTTGAGGCGTTAATTTACCTACTAAAATATCACCGGCTTCTATCCAAGATCCTAACATCACAATTCCATTTCTGTCTAAATTTCGGAGTAAATGAGCCTCTAAATGCGGTAGTTCTTTAGTGATTCTTTCGGCACCTTGGCTTGTCACATGAGTCTGAATTTCATATTTTCGGATGTGAAAAGAAGTATAAATATCTTCATATACCAGACGTTCGCTAATTAGTACGGCAACTTTAGAATTGTAACCTTCCCATGGCATACAAGCTACTAGTACGTTTTTTCCTAAAGCGAGTTCCAAACCAACTGTAACCGTACCATTCGCTAAAATTTGTCCCTTTTTCATGTATTTACCCTGCTGAAGCTGAGGTTTTTGATGCATACAAGTATTTTTGTTGGAATGTTGACACATAACTAATGGAATACTTATAGTGTCCCCATTACTTGAGAAAATGATCTTGCGAGTATCAGTATATATGATTTTTCCTTGGCATTCAGCGATAATGGAAACCCCCGAATCTATAGCTGTTTAGCGTTCCAACCCAGTTCCAACAATGCACTTCTCGGACCGAGAAAGAGGAACTGCTTAGCGTTGCATATTAGAACTCATTAAAGCCCAATTCGCATCATTATGCTCGATAAAAGGAATGAGGGAAGCTCCAATAGAAAAATATTGAAAAGGAAAAATGCTTCGAAAACGAATCTGTTCCCATGCAATAGTCAAGAATTCTTGCGATAGCGAGCTGGAACAACATGTTCTTCTTGAATACCACGATTCAAAGCCAAAGAGTTCCCTGCTGCTACCATATAATATTCATCTTTATTTGGCGATAAATAAATTATCATTGCCTCTTTTGCTCTCTCAGATATTTCATAAAAGTGACTCTCTATAGATCCCCAATGGCCAATCCTTACTTGAATAGCTAAGGATCCAATAAGTCCAACATTGTCCCTCAGACGTGTCAATTGGAAAAATACGTCAATAGTGGCTCGGGTGGATATCTCGTATCTGAAAACTATCAGTTCACCCTGTCAATCCTCTAGGACCCAAATAACTCAATTTTTGTCCATGAACTATTTGTGTTAGTGGATTCGTTCGATCCTAAACTTGAGATAAAGGGTGCAGGCCAAAAAATGATTAATAAGTAGTTGTTAATGAAGTTGAAGTTACCAAAGTTTGAGGGGTCAGTATCAATTTATGCCTGATTGCTCCACATATAGTTCCTCGAATCGTATTTTCTAAACGAACAAAAGCCAATCCAAATTGATCTTATAACAAATCTGCTACAAAATCACTACGTTTATTTTTCAAGTGATTCATATCATCAAGTGTACCCATTTCAAATTTCATGCCGATCAAATGATCTGCAACAGACAATATATCTTGTGGTAACAAAAATGTATTGTTCTGAGGTAAATCAAGATTCACTCTGCGGTTCATATATCGTCGACCAATCCTTCCTAATTCACATCTTTGTTGAAAAAAATTCTTTTGTAATTCTTTACATAAGAATTTAGAAAAAAACTGGATCCCCGCCTACACAAGCAAATTGTTGATAAAACTCCAAAATAGCATTTTCTTTTGAGCCAATCTTTTTTTTTTCTCCTTATCATTTGAGAAAGACAAGAAAATTTCAGGGTAACAAACATTATCTAGAATTTCTCTTAGATTCGAACCTATAGCTAATGATAGAACTAAAATATATATTTTTTGTTTCCTACTTACGTGTGCCCATATCCTTGTTCTTTTATCAATTTCTAATTTCGATCTTCCTCCCCAATCTGATATTATGGTGCTGGTATAGACAGAATTTCTGTTATGGTCCAATTTTGAACGGTAGTAAATACTGGGACTTTGCAATATTTGATTGATCACAATTCTATATATTCCATTCACTATAGAGGTCTCGGGGAATTCATTAGAGGATGTTTCCAATAAAAACGGTTTGTTATTGCATATCTCTACCAGTTTCCAAATGAATCCCGTAGGGACATATAATTCAGAAGAACATGTGAGGGATTTGTACACAGCATCTCTTTCCTTTATCAGGGGCTCTACCAATTGATATCTTTCCACAAATAATTTAAATTCCATTTCTTGATCTCTATTTTCATTTTTTGGAAACTTATGAAATTCTTCCAATAAGCCCTGATTAATGAACCTACAAAACCCCTCAAATTGTATCTAACTAAATCCAGGTATGGTGGACATTCCCTCATTTCCATTCCGGAGCATCTTAATCTTACTTTTCCTTTTTTTTTTTGGAAAAAAAATTCTATTATTGCTAGATCGAAACATATACCATACAGTTTTATCTAGCAATAATATAATGTATATTCTGTTTACTGAATCACATGAAATTTTAGCCAACTCCATATATGTATTTTATACGTATGAACGGAGACAGAGGAATGAAGAGCATTTTTTTTACACAAGTTTGAATTTACGACATGTACAAATAGAAATAAATTGATAAAATATTTCTTAAAAAATTATGTGATTTACACTTATGGAGTCTTGTATAGTTGTATAGAATATCAAAATTGCTCCAGTTTCTACCTAAGATTATGATATTATGATCCAATGCGATGGGATTCAAAAAAAAAAAGAAATGGGTTCGAGATTCAATCTACTCTCTATGAATGAGATAACGACAGAATAATCAGAAGTAGTATAGAGTTTTCCTTTTTTTTAACACTACGTTTTATGTTCCAAAAAAAAACCGTGAATTCTTTTTGATAGGTCGTGAGTGGAATTTATAGAATACTTGGATTGTTTAATAGAAATAAACTAAGATAAGAGGAGAATTTTATTCTATTTATTAAGTACATGCCGATATGGTTATCTATTCACCTATCACACCTTTTATTTTATTGTAATTTCACTTGGAATAGGTCACACTCCATCAAAATTCGTCTTTTCTATATATTCAATGAAAATTTGAAACAGGACGAATCTTTATAGGGATACGTGCACAAGAGAGATACCTAGCTTGGTATCCAGATACCCATTTCTGATTGGGGGTTTACATATACACATATATGTTGTTATAATGGAAATGGAAAAGAATTTCTTTATTGAAAATAATGAATACTCATTAGTTTAGTCATAAATCAATTGAATTTTCTTATGCCATTCAAGGAAACACAATTTCATTATCCAATAAAAAATAAGAATTTCTTTTTCAAAAAAAATAAGTATAATAGGATTCAAGATAAAAAAGAGAGGGTTACTTTTAGTATTTAGTAATAGAACATGGATCAAAATATTATCTATTTTGGATCACTTTTGATTTGGCAGCATGGCCAAGTGGTAAGGCAGGGGACTGCAAATCCTTTATCCCCAGTTCAAATTTGGGTGTCGCCTTCTCAAAAAAAATGTTTGGATTTCTTAACCTGTCGATCTAATTCGAGAAATTTGAGCATAGCAAAAAAAGCAATGTATCGTGACTCCGTCTGGTATTAAATTAGGTCAGATACGCTGATGGGTATTCCTTTTAGGGGTTTTGGAAAGGCCCTAAAAGAGTTTGCTTTGTATCTAGGAGACTCGCGAGAGTCTATGAATGTTCAGACATGCAATCAGAATGGTTGGTCTATTCTTACCTGTTATAAGTATAGGGTAAAGGTCAAAGTTGAAAGAAAAAAAAAAGAATATATGTAGTAATAGTGGTAATAGGTTCTACCAATTCTTTCATTGACAGAAAGACAATAAGCTTAGATCAAATAGGAAATAGAGTGATAGATAGTTGTCTATCTTGATGGTATATTTTTATGTTTTTTACTTAGAAAAGAAGGGTATCAAACCAAAACAAACAATAGGTCTTATTATTCTTACATGCTCCATTAGAAGCATTACTTTTTCTATTTCCAAAGAAAAGGCATGTGTATCATCATCTTTATACTTAATGATTCCTAATTCGACCAGAAATCTGAAAATATATACTATACCTGTTATGAGGGTATTCATTGAATTGGTTTGGTTCATCAATAGTCTTAAATTCAAATCCTATTTTGACTCTGTGCCATTGATTCCACTATGATGATTAATCAATAATAGAAAAATTCCTTCTTCGAAATAGGGGACATAATTCACATGGATATAGTAAGTCTCGCTTGGGCTGCTTTAGTGGTAGTCTTTACATTTTCCCTTTCACTTGTAGTATGGGGAAGGAGTGGACTTTAGGGCTGGGAGCACTACTAATTGAGTAATCGATTGCTCAACCAAACTGTATCAATTCTTTATTAATCATTTTGCGAAGGCTTCAAAAAAAAGTATACACTACTAACTAGTGTGGTAGAAAGAACGATATCTACATAGTTCTTTCTATATAGTATAGTTCTTTCTACCACACTAGTTCAGATACTTACTAAGATACTTTGGATTCTAGCTCGATCATTTCGACTTAGAGTTTTAATCTTTTGCTTTCATTTCTTGAATCATTAATAAAAACTAAAAATTCCAATTTGATTCCAATTAATCATTTTGGCTCACTGTTTTTACATATTACTAAGTAAAAAAACAGTAGGAACTAGAATGAACAGTGCAATAGCAATAAGTGAGAGAATATTGACTTCCATAATATAATAATCTAAGCTTCATTTTTTTCCCTGCAATAACTCGGAATCTAATCCCATAGAGATGATAAATTTGACTTCTATAAATTCAATGGGATGAATTGACATCCTGATGATACTTAATCAGATCAATATTATGAATAACAATATCTGATCTATCAAATAAATTCATTATCAAGAATTCAATAGCTTGCAAGCGAGAGTATGCTGACTTCCTCCTTCAGGACCATACCAAATGGGCTCAAAGAGCCAGGGTCAAATGGCTGAAGGAGGGAGATGGGAACACCGCCTTTTTTCATCAGTTTGCTTCTCACAGGCAACGCTGTAACTGTATTTCCTTGATCCAAGATAACGGTGTGGATCTCCACAATGAAACGGATATCCATCATGCTTTTCTTCCCTTCTACAAAGAGCTTATCTGCTCGCCAAAACCTCGTCAGATCGCCCTTGATTAGCAACAACTATACGGCCTCCATTTCTTTGATCTGTCCTCTCTCGAGGCTCCTTTCTCCATGGAAGAGATCAAATCTGCTGTCTTCGCTTTAAAAAGTGATTCGGCGCCTGGACCGGACGGTTTCCCGGCTTTTTCTTTCAAAAGTTCTGGTCCTGGCTCAAGGATGACCTCTTTGCCCTTTTTCAAGACCTGCACCGGGGCTCCTTCTCTTTCGACCGTATCAACTATGCGCATATTATTCTCATCCCTAAAATGGCGGGGGCTCACATGCTAGCGGACTTCAGGCCCATTAGTTTGATCAACACCTCTTTCAAAATCATCATGAAAGCCCTAGCCGCTAGGCTCAGTACTATCATTTCTCCCCTTATTGATCCGACCCAATCTGGCTTTATTAAAGACCGCTTCATTCTCGATAGCGTCGCTTCAACTCAGGAGATTATCTCCCTCTGCCACCATTCCAAATCAGAAGGCATCCTGCTTAAGCTAGACTTTCAAAAAGCTTACGATAATGTCAGTTGGGATTTTCTTCTTGACATTCTCCTTCATAGAGGTTTCGGCCCAAAATGGATTGCGTGGATCAAATCTAGCCTGTTCGCTGGTACGTCCTCTATCATTATCAACGGCTCGGAAGGCCACAAATTTAAGATCAAATGCAGCCTTCGCCAGGGAGACCCCCTCTCCTCCCTTATATTCTCCTTGGTTGCGGATGTTTTCAGTAAGTTGCTTCGCAATGCTTGCGAAGCTAATGTTATTGATGGTCTGGGGCGCTCTCAGCAATTTGATGGTATTCTTAACTTGCAATATGCTGATGATACTATTATTTTCACTAAACCGAACCGCCCTTCTTTGCGTAACCTTAAGCTCCTGCTTTATTGATTTAAGCTGGCTTCGGGCCTCTCCATCAATTTTCACAAATCCTCGGTGATTTGGTTGGGTGGTGACCACAGCCGTCAATCCGAGATTTCCCAATTTTTCGACTGCCACATTGCGGAATTCCCCATTACCTATTTGGGTATTCCGTTGAGATGGGGCAAGCTGCTCAAAACTGACTGGTTCCCCCTCATTGATAAAATCGAAGCTAGACTCAATGTCTGAACCGGTAGATTGTTATCTCGCGGAGGGAGATTAGTCCTTCTTAATTCTATCCTCTCGGCCATCCCTCTCTACATGATGTCTTTCTATTATCTTCCCTCCTGGGTCATCAAGAGGCTAGACCAAATTAGAAGCAATTTTTTCTGGTCTGGTTCTTCCAGTTTCAAGAGAGGTTCTCACCTTTGCAACTGGAAACTTATCTGTTCCTCGAAAGCTAGCGGTGGCTTGGGAGTTTTAAACCTGCGGGACCACAATGTTGCCCTGTTAGGCAAATGTCTCTGGAGATTCAATAAATTTGACCATCTACTGTGGGTTCAGTGTATCAAAGGGTATTACTTCTCTAGCCGCCCTTGGTGGGTCTTTCACTCCTCTAACTATCGATCTGCATCCCCTTTCTGGAAAGGTGTTTGGAGGGCCGCCGAAGCCTTCCAATGCGGTATTTACCGTATCTGCACTGATGGCTCTAGAACTAAATTCTGGACTGACCTCTGGATAGGCAAGACCAAACTCTCCTCGGCCTATCCTAATCTTTTCCAGCTCGCCTCCTACCCGAACACCTCTGTGTCCGATTCTTTCTCTTGGGTTCACTCTACTAGGCAATGGTTTCTCGCATTCTCTGTGGAATTGTCTCCCCCCTTAATGTCGGATCTTCTCGATATTATGCACGCTCTGGTTCTCTTCGATTGGCAGCCTATTGAAGATATCGGATGGCGTTGGGGCGCCTCCGGGTCTTTCTCGGTTAAATCTTTCTATAATTTTCTTAATTTTCGTGGTATTAAATCTTCCTCAGCAAGTTTCATCTGGAGTTCTTGTGTCCCCCTCAAAGTCAAGATTAATACTTGGCTTGCCCTTAACAATAAATTGCTTACGGTCGAGGTCCTTAACAATAGAAATCTAGCTTGGGGACAACTCTGTCCGTTGTGCTCTGAAGTTTTGGAAGATGGTAATCATCTCTTTGTGTGCTGCTCCTTTATCGCTCCTCTATGGAAGATTGTTTCTCTGGCGTGGGAAAACCCAACATTACCATTCAATCTTTTTTCTTGTTGGTCTTCTCCAGCTTCGCATCCTAGATTTCGCAAAGGTTGGAATCTATCGGTTCATATTATTATTTGGATTGTGTGGCTAGAAAGAAACCGTAGGCTGTTCTCGCATAAAGCTGCCACCATTTCTTTCTTGATCAATGAGTTTTTATTTCTTTATAAACTTTGGTCTTCGAATGTTAAAATTCAAGATAGAGACGCTTATTTTTATAGCCGGTTAGAGAAATCTGTTCTTTGCCTTAACAATCTTAATGCTTTATGATTCTCTTTTTTGGGAGTTTTGATCACATCGTTTTTATCGCAGGTTTAATTTGGGGAATGGCTTCTCTGTTCTATGTTTCCTCTTGGCCACTTTTGGTGCTGCCCTTTTGGAGCATCCTTAAGCCCGACTGAGAGCTAAGGCGCTGTTTTGTTGTGTCTATTCACTCGGACAGTGGGTTTTGTGGTTTGTGGTCGTTTCTTTTCTTTTGACTCTGTGTTGGATCGGGCTTCGTTTTGTAGTGACTGTGGCCTTCATGATGGTTAGCTTTGGTCGTTTTTGCTATGGTTCAGCTGACCCAGGCCCGATTATGTTCAGGGCTAGCTTTGGATGTGTATTCTCTACTAATCACGTTTACTTTCTTTTCTTTATTGGCTTGTCTGTCTCGCTATACTTAGTTCATTCCCTACTTTTTTTAGTGTCGGTTTGGTGTGTGATGATTTATCAGTTTCTTCCTTCTATTGTCTGGCGCTTTGTTGCTAGTGTGTGCCTGTACCATTGCTCTGAGGTTGTTATATTGATTATTGAGCGATCTGCCTGAGCTAGCCTAGTTTAGTGGGGATGTTTCCCTTCTTTTTCCGGCTCCTTTTTGGGGTCTGGCTGTGTGTAATTTTTGCTACCTCTGTTTGGTCGCCCGGCTTCTAGTATGGTTGTTTGCCAGGTTCTGTTATTACGATCGGCGTTTCTCCTTCTGCGTCGAGCCGAGTTGTGCACTGCTTGACTGTCTTCAATTCCCGTCTCTCCCCGTTTGAGGAGATGCGAGCGGGCTATTTTGCGGGCTCTTCGTCCGCTGTTTTTCGAGAGTCATTATGGTGGTTCTTGTCGGCGGCTGGTCGTCTTGTCCAGGGGCTACCCCTGGTCCACCTGGCCCCCCGTTTGGAGCTGGCGGCGCTTTGTCCAAGGACGTAAGATGAACCCTCATTGGAGGCTTCCCGGGGATACCGGTTGTCGTCCTTGACTCGTCGAGTTTCGCTTCCCGCCTGTCTTGATAGCGGCAACGCAATGCCGGCTTACTTCGCCCGTTTACTATCCCGTGCTCATTGTTGTTTGTTGCTCTTTTTCGCGTTTTTGTGCGCATTACGGCGTCGGTTTTACGACTTGTAAAACTCTTACCTATTTTGGTGTTTCGTGTTGTACATACTTTGATTATTAATATATTTTTTGATCTGGCTGGAGTCTTCGGACTCTATCCGTTTACATCAAAAAAAAAAAGAATTCAATAGTATAACATCGGAAGATCGTATTTTGGATTGAGTCGAAAATACCCATTATTGGGTTTTCATCTTTCTTTTCTATAATCTATCATCTTCCTTATACAACTCTCCTACTTATACATACAATTATTACATATAACTATGAGGTATTGATGCGGTTAATTTCTGGGAGACGTGTGGATGCACCAGGTGTGAGTTCAGACTCGATTTGTAATTGAAGGAGAATGCTGCTCGTCTGCCGACCTTCGGTTGACCTTCTGGAACCTACGATGAGCTCGGAATGATGTTGAAGTCTGGGCTCGGATCAGAGGGGTCGGATCCGAGGTCTTGTGTACCTGCAGACGGCCCTGAAACACCGGGGTTTATCCCGGTGGCGGACCCTCCGACGATCTAGTCAGTCTCTGTGAGAGAGTAGCGATAACTAGGTATATTTAAGTGGCAAAAGATTGATTACCTCAAAAGGTGGGTGAGGGTCTAGTATTTATAGAGGGTCCCAACCGGGTTTGGTTCCTCTTGGGGGCCGGGTCCGGATCCGAAAGCCCGTGGGCCTGACGTGGCAGAAGGCCCAGGGGGTTTAGGGCAGACGTGGCAATACCAGGAGTGGTATAGGGCTGACGTGGCGAAACCCCTGATGGTATTTGGAGCTGACGTGGCTGATCGTGGGTCTCCTGTGCTTCTGGGGGGGATCGGAGGGCCTAGGCTGCGCCAGGTCATCCTTCTGCTCCGCCAGAGAGGGGGGACGGCCTGTGGGACAGTCCCGGATCGGACTCCGAGGACTACAGAGGCTCGTCGGTATGAGGAGGCCAGTACTGTGAGGGCAAACATGAGGTTCGGCGCCGACCCTGAAGTGGTTCGGAGCCGAACCAGATTGCTACTTTTACCTTTTTGAGTGAGAATTGTATTGGGCCCTGGTTGGGCCTCAGGCCATTTTTACCCTATCACACAAGCCCCCCACTCCTGCGGGGGTGCGGGAGCAAGCCTTGGAGGAGTGTTTATGGTCGTGGAAAATGGGAGGGCGAATCACAGGGCCTTCTTGGTGGGGTTGCCCTGAGGCTTTGACCGGACCTCGAGCTTGTCGAGGGTTCAAGGGTAGGTGAAGGCGATGGCGAACCGTTGTATCTTCTGGAGAAGAGTACCCTGGTGTTTGACAGAACCTCGAGAGGACGAGGGATTATGTGTCGACAAGGGTGATGGCGAGCCGTTGTTTCTTCCTGAGAAGAGTACCCTGGTGCCAGACCGAACCTCGAGATGAGGGGGAATTATGGGCTGGTAAGGGTGATGGCCCGCTGGTGGATCTTCCGAAGAAGAGTACCCGGGTGCCAGACCGGACCTCGAGCTGGCGAGGGATTATGGGTCGGTAAGGGTGAAGGCGAGCCGTTGTTTCTTCCTGAGAAGAGTACCCTGGTGCCAGACCGAACCTCGAGACGAGGAGGGATTACGGGTTGGTAAGAGTGATGGCGAGCCGGTGGATCTTCCGAAGAAGAGTACCCAGGTGCCAGACCGGACCTCGAGCTGGCGAGGGATTAGGGGTTGGTAAGGGTGAAGGCGAGCCGTTGTTTCTTCCTGAGAAGAGTACCCTGGTGCCAGACCGAACCTCGAGACGAGGAGGGATTACGGGTTGGTAAGAGTGATGGCGAGCCGGTGGATCTTCCGAAGAAGAGTACCCAGGTGCCAGACCGGACCTCGAGCTGGCGAGGGATTATGGGTCGGTAAGGGTGAAGGCGAGCCGTTGTTTCTTCCTGAGAAGAGTACCCTGGTGCCAGACCTAACCTTGAGACGAGGAGGGATTACGGGTTGGTAAGGGTGATGGCGGATCGGGAGCTCGGGGGCGCTGGTCTTGGATATACTATGTCGAGTTCCTCGGTGCAGAGGCCCTCCTCTGAGAAGCTACTTCGTGACGTGATAGTGGAGAAGGAGATGGAGATACACCGCTACAGGACTATGTTGGGTGTCTCGATATCTTCCTTGGGGGGCCGGCGAGCGGAGGGGGCTCCCTCGACGTTGCTACTGATGGAACGCATGCGATCCGTGGATGCCCAGAGCTCCATGGCCGGTGCGTCGACTGTGGCAGAACCGAAGGACCGTCATGACGAAGAGAGAGCTCCAAGTCGTTCGGTCGGGGTGATTCCGCCCTTTGCCGGATCCGAGGGACCCTAAGTCGGCGGTTTCCTTTAGTTTGAGATGAGTGGAGTGGTCCTATAACGGTCTTTGCTTGTTTTCCCAGAACAAAATAAAAGGGTATGAATGAAGAAATCTTTTCCTTCTTTGCTTTGGCTAGCGGTGTGGTGAAGGGCGGTGGAGGCGAGGTTGGGCTCCGCCGATTCGTGAGGGATCGATGCGGGGCGATAGGAAGACCCCCCGGTCCGGAGCTGGGTCGAGCCTACCGAGACGCTTGGGGACGAGACCTGAGTGAGAACCCAGGTGCCAACCCCACTGCCCGGTACCAAGTCGGAGCCGCCGAGGTATTTAACTTTTGACAAAAAGAGACTTCTTTTATACCAGACAGGGAGGGTCGTTGAAGTGGCCCTTTACACATGAAAGCTTACAAAAGATTTAATTTACTTTAGTCAGGCTAGAATCTAGGCTCGCTCTCCCAGGAATTTCATGAGGTGCTCGGCGTTCCAGGGTCGGCTGATGGGTCGGTCGTTCATATCCGTCAGTCGGTACGTGCCAGGGCGTACAGCCTCGACTACGCGGTATGGGCCTTCCCAGTTGGGAGCCAGTTTCCTCTTCTTGGTTGGATCAGAGACAGATAGCTTTCGCAAAACCAGGTCCCCTGCCTGGATGCTTGTGGGGCGGACCTTCTTGTTGTAAAATCTCTCGATCCGTTGCTGGTAAATGCTCCTTCGGATCGAGGACTTCTCTCGCACCTCGGCGATGAGGTCCAGGTTGGCCCTCAGGCCGGACGCATTGTCATCTTCATCGAAGGCTATGATCCGGGGAGAAGGCAATCCGACCTCGACGGGGATGACTGCCTCAGTCCCATAGGTCAGACTGAATGGCGTCTCCCCCGTGGGGATTCTCTGTGTGGTTCGGTGCGCCCATAGTACGCTGGGCAGTTCCTCGACCCATAGCCCTTTGGGGGAATTGTCAAGGCACTTTTTGAGGCCGTCGAGGATTTGCCTGTTCGCGTTCTCCGCTTGGCCGTTAGACTGAGGGTGGCAAATGGCGGAGAAACGCTGCTGGATGCCGATGTCCGCACAGAAAGTTTGGAAGTTTTGACCTTGGAACTGGGTTCCGTTGTCCGTGACGAGGATTCGAGGGATTCCGAATCGACAAATGATGTTCTTCCAAAAGAACTGTTGCACTTGGCATTCGGTGATGCTGGATAGTGGTTCGGCTTCGATCCACTTGGTGAAGTAGTCGATGGCGACAATCAGGAATTTCTTTTGCCCTACCGCTGGGGGGAAGGGCCCCACAAGGTCCATACCCCACATGGCGAAGGGCGTAGGGCTCGCCAGGGATCGGAGATTGGCTTGAGGAAGCCTTTTGATAGGGGAGAATCTTTGGCAGGGGCCGCACCTCTTGACTAAGTCTTGTGAGTCTTGGAGCATGGTGGGCCAATAGTACCCTTGATTCAGGGCCTTCCGGGCAAGTGTCCTACTCCCCATGTGGCATCCGCCGATCCCCTCGTGCAGGTCCTTGAGGGCGTAGCTGGCCTCGTCGCTGGCGAGGCAGCAGAGGTATGGTTTGCCGTCGGCCAAGGTGTACGAGCGTTTGAAGAGGATGTTATCGATCATGACGTATCTTTCAGCTCGGATTCTGATTCGTCTGGCCTCGGCTCTGTCTTCAGGAAGCTCGGCCCTGCTTAAGAACTTTCGGATAGGAGTGGTCCAGTCGTCCGGGCTGGTCCCCTCTTGCACACACATCGCTTCCGGCTCTGGGTCACTGATGCTTGGCTTCAGGAGGACCTCGACGAGCACCGTTTGATCGAGACCCTCGAAGGAAGAAGAGGCAAGTTTGGATAACGCGTCTGCTTGGGCGTTCTGTTCCCTGGGGACTCGGATAACCGTGGCGCCGTCGAAGGACGCCAAGAGTCGTCTGACTGCCGCCAAATACCTCATCATCCGTTCGTCGCGGGCTTCGTATTCTCCGGTGATCTGATTGACCACGAGCTGAGAGTCGCTAAAGACCCGGATTTGCTTGGCACCGGCTCGGTGGGCGAGGGTCAATCCGGCGATCATGGCCTCGTATTCTGCCACGTTGTTGGAGGCCGGAAAGTTGAGGCGGAGGGAGTATTGAAGTAGGAATTGGTCGGGGCCATGAAGGATGATGCCAGCCCCACTCCCCGTTTCGCATGACGAGCCGTCAACAAAGACCTCCCAGGTCGGATCCGACCCTTCAATGCCAGGCTGCTCGGAGACGGTGCACTCAGTTATGAACTCGGCGAGGGCCTGTCCTTTAATGGCCGCCCTCGGATGATAGCTGATGTCGAACTGGCTCAGCTCGATCGACCATTTGACTAACCGGCCGGAGTTTTCGGGCTTGTGGAGGACAGTCTTCAGTGGCTGGTCGGTCAGTACTTGGACGGAGTGGGCCTGGAAGTAAGGTCGAAGTTTTCGGACTGCCATGACCAGGGCATAGGCCACCTTCTCTATCTTTGCGTATCTCGTCTCGGCTGGGAGCAGTACTTTGCTCACATAGTACAGTGGTTTTTGAACTCCTTCCTCCTCTCGGACGAGGACGGCGCTGAGGGCGCAGTCCGAGGCGGACAGGTAGAGCCAAAGCGGCTCGCCTGGCTCGGGCTTGCTGAGGAGAGGCGGGTTGGCGAGGTATTGTTTCAGCTGTTCGAAGGCTTCTTGCTGATGGGTACCCCACTCGAAGCCCCCTTTCCCGCGCAAGGCTTTGAAGAAGGGGAGAGACTTCTCCCCTGACTTGGAGAGAAAACGGCCGATTGCCGCCAACCGACCTGTGAGCCTCTGAACCTCTTTGACATTCCGGGGCGGGGACATGTCAATGATGGCTTGTATCTTTTCGGGGTTTGCCTCAATGCCGCGTTGGCTGACGATGAATCCTAAGAACTTCCCCGTGGAGACGCCGAAGGCGCATTTAGCCGGGTTGAGCCTCATGTTGTGGCGTCGGAGGACACCGAAGGCTTCCTCGAGGTCGGCGACGTGGTCCGGCCCCGCCCGGCTCTTGACGAGCATGTCGTCGACGTAAACTTCTACGTTGCGGCCGATCAGGTCTTTGAAGACTCTGTTGACGAGTCGCTGGTACGTGGCTCCGGCATTTTTCAGCCCAAAGGGCATAACGCGGTAACAATAAAGACCTTGGTCGGTGACGAACGAGGTCTTGGAGATGTCTGGTGGAAACATCCGGATCTGATTGTACCCCGAGAACGCGTCCATGAAGGACAGTAGCTCATGCCCTGAGGTTGCGTCTATCAAAGCGTCGATGCAGGGGAGGGGGAAAGGATCTTTCGGACATGCTTTGTTAAGGTCCGTGAAGTCGATGCAGATCCGCCAACCCCCTGTTGCTTTCTTCACCATGACGACATTGGCCAACCACTCGGGGTAGCTGACTTCCTGGATGAATCGAGCGGACAAGAGTTTGTCCACTTCTGTCTTTACAATTTGTTGCCTCTCCAGGGCGACTTTGCGCCTCTTTTGGACGATCGGCTTAGAGTCTGGGAGGACGCTCAGTCGGTGCATGATCAAGTCTTCGGAGATCCCGGGCATATCGGAGGGCTTCCAAGCGAAGAGATCAACGTTGCGGCGGACGCAGGCGATGATGCCTGTCTTCAAGTCTTTGGTGAGTGAGCGGCTTACCCGGAACCATTTTGATTCATCCCTGGCGTCGAATAGGACCTCCTCTAGTTCGTCAACTGGCTCGGGAGCTGGGCCGTCTCTCTTGGGTTCGAGTTCAACGGCGTCGAGGGGGAGTGCGCCCCCTCCTACGGTGGTTGCGCAGCACGGCCGTGCTGCTTCGTGGCTACCTCGGATGATTCCGACCCCTTGGGGGGTGGGAAATTTGAGTTTCAGATGGTAGGCCGAAGGTATCGCCTGGAGGGAGTGTAGCCCGGGTCGGCCAAGGATGGCGTTGTAAGCCGCCTTGACGTTGATGATCATGAAATCCATGGACTCGGTCCTCTTGACAGGGGCCGATCCAGCGGTGACGTCGAGGGTAATAATCCCCTCTACTACGACCGGGACACCAGAAAATTCGAGCAATGTGTAT
The DNA here is from genome assembly GCA_017893485.1 of Hemerocallis citrina. Lineage (NCBI taxonomy): Eukaryota > Viridiplantae > Streptophyta > Magnoliopsida > Asparagales > Asphodelaceae > Hemerocallis > Hemerocallis citrina. The sequence goes on from CM030361.1 coordinate 304,409,560, forward strand.
CCGGCTGGTTTGAGTTTCCCTCTGGATAATCTGAGACTCTCGAAGGCTTTGAGGAAGAGAATATTCACCGAGCTGCCGTTGTCGACAAGGATTCGGCGAACCTCACAATTGGCCATGTGGAGGCTAACGACGAGGGCATCGCAGTGGGGTAGGTGAACTCCTTCGAGGTCCTCTCCTGAGAAGGAGACTGGCAGCGGTTGTAGCTCGGGAGGGGGGCTGTACTGAACAGCGTTCATCTCCTGGATGGAGGTTCTCTGGGGAGTATCGGATTCTCCCCCCATTGGCCCCCCGTGGATGTAGTGTAGGGTAAATGGCATATCCATGGCTCCCTCGGATTTGGGGTTCTGACCCTGGATGCGGCTCGGATTAGGGTTCGGGGTTGAGAATCCACGGTTCCTATCACCTTGCCGACCCCGTGGGCCTTCGTCCCCGGGGGTCTGTCTTGGATGGTTCGGAGCCGGGTTGGAAGCGGCCCTTTCCCTGTTGCGGGTAATCTTGCGGTTGAGGATTATCCCCCGGAGGTCGGGCTGGTCTGGCCGGGTGACGCTCCTTTGGGACTCTTGAGGGGGAGCCCTGTGTTTTGAAGTGCGTGGCCCGGCGTTAGCATTTGGTGGGGGCGAGTCCCGTCGGTTGACGGAGGAAGCAGCCCCCTTGCCTTTGGAGGCCATGAGGGTTCGGCTGTCGAGGTCCCTTGAGGGGCTGGCTTGGATCGGCTTCTGGAGCAGCGGGTTCCCACAGACGGCGCCAACCTGATGCGATTAATTTCTGGGAGACGTGTGGATGCACCAGGTGTGAGTTCGGACTCGATTTGTAATTGAAGGAGAATGCTGCTCGTCTGCCGACCTTCGGTTGACCTTCTGGAACCTACGATGAGCTCGGAATGATGTTGAAGTCTGGGCTCGGATCAGAGGGGTCGGATCCGAGGTCTTGTGTACCTGCAGACGGTCCGGAAACACCGGGGTTTATCCCGGTGGCGGACCCTCCGACGATCTAGTCAGTCTCTGTGAGAGAGTAGCGATAACTAGGTATATTTAAGTGGCAAAAGATTGATTACCTCAAAAGGTGGGTGAGGGTCTAGTATTTATAGAGGGTCCCAACCGGGTTTGGTTCCTCTTGGGGGCCGGGTCCGGATCCGAAAGCCCGTGGGCCTGACGTGGCAGAAGGCCCAGGGGGTTTAGGGCAGACGTGGCAATACCAGGAGTGGTATAGGGCTGACGTGGCGAAACCCCTGATGGTATTTGGAGCTGACGTGGCTGATCGTGGGTCTCCTATGCTTCTGGGGGGGATCGGAGGGCCTAGGCTGCGCCAGGTCATCCTTCTGCTCCGCCAGAGAGGGGGGACGGCCTGTGCGACAGTCCCGGATCGGACTCCGAGGACTACAGAGGCTCTTCGGTATGAGGAGGCCAGTACTATGAGGGCAAACATGAGGTTCGGCGCCGACCCTGAAGTGGTTCGGAGCCGAACCAGATTGCTACTTTTACCTTTTTGAGTGAGAATTGTATTGGGCCCTGGTTGGGCCTCAGGCCATTTTTACCCTATCACAGGTATCATATGACCGGTATTCTCTGGGTCATACACAGATCGAAACAGTATAAGTGAAACGGAAAAAAGAAAAGATTCTTAAGTTAAAAAATTGAATATTCCAACAAATTTCATTTTCTAATACTAATAAAAGAAAATGACATTGCTTGGTCAGTCTTTTATTTTATGAATATCCTCTTTGGACGTATACATCCAAAATTCAGTATGTGATTTGAATGAGAAGGAAATAGATCGTTTTCAATTAGTATTTCTAATTGAAGATACCCCAAAAAAAATCGGAATTAGAAAGGATGTGCTTTAACCTGAAAAGCATTCTGCTGAAGTAATGAAATTAAAAGTTAAGTATCTCAATTGAATTGATAGTATGAATATAGAAATACAACCAATTGTACCAATCTACATATCTCGAATCCTCCCCTTCCTGTCCCACCTCTGACCAACCACCACCACCCCCTCCTTCTCCATTAAATCATTTACGTCATTTTCCTTCCTTAAATCCAACCCCCCACCACAATCACCTACCTCTCTTCGTTAAAGTTTTCAAACCCAAACAACTTCCGTCACCACCACTACCTCATCCTCCCTAGAATCTCACACCTCCCACCCAAATCAGACCCCCCCTCCCCCCTCTTTCCCCTCCATCAAATCTCTCATTTTTCATCAATTTAGGGTATTTATTTCCTAATTATATCCAAATTAAAAAAAATAAAAAAAATAAATAATAATGAGGGTAATTTGGTCATTGAAAAGTGAAAACAGTAGCATGTGATCGAAAACACCCCAAATAGACGAAGTATGCCATAATGTCTAACAGAGCAAAACTAAGTAGGGTTTTATGCCAAAAATAAATTAAGTATGGTTATCTGCCAAACTCGTAAAACTAAGTAGGATTAACTGAAATTCACCCAAAGAAATATCATAACTATTAATTTTATTGTGAGAATACAGAAGCAAATAATTTCTTTTTAAGGCACCTTAGAAAATCTTATCCCTCCATCTAAATGCACGACTAACACTATTCAAAGCATTTAACATATTATAAATATAAGAGAATAAAATATTATCAAAGTTGAATATATTTTGCCTACACAATTAATAATTGTAATAGTTGTACTATTGAAAAATAGTTCATTTTGCAACCTCATGATAAATGGATAAAATATAATGAAATTTAGTAAGTTTTCTGTACTTAATGTTTTATGATTTGAAAATCAACTTGAACTGTTTAGATCATAAATTTCAATTACGGAGAATGAGCTTTTATTGCACTATACGAGGAAATTGCCACAGGATTCCCATATCCACATATACTAGGAAAAGGGTTCGTGACTTCAAAACTTTAAGATTACTAAAAAGATGGTTAAAAAATAACGGTGACCTTTACTCACTGTAAATACAGTAGACTTATACCCAAATTTGATAGCTTCATCTGTTTTGGTACCTAGCTTATACTCAATTTTTAAGCACACCAAGGATAGAATAGGAAAGGGAGCATCATTCTTATCATTCTTGTACGAAGAAAATTCATAGGATGGAGTTCCACATAGACGATTGGTTCTGTTAGTTTTATCCTACTTCAAAAAGAATAGTTGCAGCAACAACACAGTGCTAACAAGTTCATCATATTAGCCACTTGGATCAATTCACATTAGCATTTGAAAACAAGTACTCCTCCAAAGAGAGAAGAGAAGATCCCATGTCACCAAAACGTCTCAGGTCCAAGGCTGCATCATTGTTAGAAAACTCCAAGAACGATTCTAAATCTTAAACTTATCATTTCAACTCCGAACTAATTAGGCTACCGTTGACCGGAAATAACAAGGCTCACCATATTCAAACAAGGAATAGTACACAGAAAATCAACTCAGGTAAAATATCTAGTGAGAGCAATGAGATATATCAACTTACATTACCACACCATCAAACACAACTCCAGAAACTAGACACAAGGTCGCCGTCGCATAATACAAATCTTCTATACTCAATGGTGTCAATAATTAACTAACCCCTACTTAACACTGATGCAATTGGACTCATTTAACTAGGATGAAAATCATAATAATAAACCTTTTCAAGACCGTTGTACAGTAGTTGAATCCCAATGCTACAATTTAGGAGCCCCTAGAAAGGAAGCAGACTGCACATACCCGATTCCTTCCCTATTGAGCATGCATCTTTCTCTGTACAGGGTCAGCTAGAATCGACAAGTAGCCTTTCCCTTCCTCAGCAAACGAGTGGTACAACACCTGAAGCCTCTTTTTTAATAAACTTGCTACGGTATCATTGTGTGACTTGTATGGGGGTAATCCTTTCCTCAGCTCTGGCTGTACAGTATCGTAGTCATAGAAATTTCCACCTTCCAATATTTATCTCCGTGATATAAACGTTTCTTCAGTTCAGCAAAAAAGCTGAAATGGCAAGGATACAAGCAAACCACCAAAATCTTGCTCTCTTCTGAACAAGTGACAGATAAAAAGCAAGCAGCTGGATGCAAGGAATACAACCCATCACATTCATAATTGATCCGAAACACTTCAGCCATTATAGTGAATCTTCTGACTAGGTGAGCTCTGGCTCTGCTGCTGTGGAGGCTGCATATTTATTGGCTGAGAGTTGTATTGAGGGAACGGCTGAGAGTAGAGAGGATTCATTGGCCCCTGTGAAACTTCCAAAAGTCAGCTCATTTCCCTCCATTGCAATTTGTTCTTTCGTTATCATAGAGAACAAACATAAAATTATAGAAAATTATCAACCTGTGACTGAAGAGGACCAGGACCAGTCACACCAAAATGAGACTGAGATGGTTCATCTTGCGAAGGGCCATTGAATGCAGCTTGTGTGAAAAGACCTTGAGATCCATGAGTCATATAATCCTGAAATAAAGAAACAGGTTTTAACTTGTGCAGTCCCAAGCATGGTATCAACAACGTGATCTTAAAAATAGTCAGCTTTACCTGAGAAATGAAATCATTTCCAGCACCTAAATGAGAATATCCTGGTTGTGAATTTTGGTTTAAGTAGCCCCCAGTAAATCCAATTTGGCGTCCTGGTCCAACATAATCAACACCATATCCAACTTGAGACGCCTGTTTAGAGAAAAACTCTTTAGTTTCAAGTTTCCCAGGTGTAACATAATCAATACATATCCACTTAATCGTGGCCCTTGCTTGCTTGCCAATCAAAAGAAATGCCACATGAAAAAAAAAAACACCCAGAAAATAGCAAACATGCATGTGAATAGAGAGACTATCTACTTTAAAAACCCATAGGTGGAGACTGGAAAGCTTTAAAAACTTCTGACTGCCAAAAATAACCTCCTATTCAAATGCTGGCTCTTGTAAACTACCAAATATAATAAAACTTGGCCAGATGCAGACAAGCTTTCAAAAGTAGGATATGGAATAGTAAATGTATGTCTCATATATTTTTCACGCTGAAGATCTCAGGCATTTGCTTGGCGTTTTTCAGGTTGCCATTGCAATTTGGACAAAAGCTCATGCCATGTCACATGGCAATATTAGGTGTTAGCCAGTGCAATATGCTTAAAATACTAAAGACCAGAATATGTGCTGGATATTGCTATGCGTACCAGAATTATAACAAAGAATGCTATCTACTATTGTAAGATTTTGTAGAGTACCCTGTCGCTCAACATGATTCACTCAGCTACAAGGCAGAATGAGAGAGGTTTACAGCACAGAATTATGATAAATACAGACCTGTGTCGAATATTCGGCAACATTGTATGCAACATGTGACCCTTGGCTCTTGAAGTCATCACTGATAAATTCCTAATAAATAAAAGGAAAAAAGAAATGAGTACTTGACAACATCTATCTATCAAGTACATGAAGAGAAAAGAACAAAAAAGTTCTGTGAGTCACACCTGAGACATGCCACCCATAGAAAATCCTTCAGGAAATGTTTGGCTGAGCCCTTGCATTGGTACCTATACAACAAAAGGACACATATAAACGAGTGATATCATATTTATATCCTAAATGTAAGGACTTTATGTGAATACAACAGACCTGAGTCATCAATCCAGTTTGCGATAGAGGACCACCAACAGAAGGCTGACTATTAGGATTATCCAAAGGAGGGAAATTAAAGCCAGAACTTATATTGCCCGCAGCTTGCTGAGAGCTTTGCTGATGAGGAAGGTGACCACCAATAGGACCACCAGCCCCTAAACCCCTGCTGCCAGGTTGAGGGACCTGCGGGATGGCACCAATAGGCCCATGGACACCACGAGTAGGAATTGCATAGGGTTGAGAATGAGGCCCACCAGGAAAAGGAGGGAGAGGGATTCGCGATAAAGGATATCCTGATGGCGGATGCACACCGGGCTTACGGGTACCATTTGGTGGACCAAATGGCAAATAACCATGACCTGGTTGAGTTCAAGCTATATGTGAGAAAAGTACTACAAACATTCATATAACCACAATGACTAAAGATTAAAAAAGAGAAAAAAAGTGAAGGAACAAAGAAAAAAATAAAAGAAACAAAGGAAAATAATACCTCTGTTGCGGCTGCCTCTCTTATCAGAATTTGTACCAGATGAATTGACAGGTCCAAAGCTGTCACCGGGAACAGCACCAGGACCAGCCCCATAGAAAAGTCTACGTTCGTTGTAAATCTTCTCAATATAAAGAATATCATCAGAAAGGATATTAGACAAATAATGGTTGCATGCGTTTGAAGTAAATAAATGATAACTGCATAGACCAAATAGATAACAGTATCTGAAAACAACAAAAGGACAAAAAATGAACATGGGATACCTTTTTCGGCTTTTGAAATTGTACCATACTTTGCTTCAAATTGTTCAAGGGCCCCTCTACAAGGCATTCATGCTCCTGATTGCAAGGAACAAGCAAAAATCAGATGCACTTACAAATTTAATAACAAAAATCCATGATTAACTCCTTCAATGGTCAAAGAATATAATGAAAGCTAATGAAATTGTTCCTACGGTGTTAAATGATAAAATAAAGAAAAATCAGAAACAATTAGATTGAATTAATATGATTATTTCTGAATATGAAAGGTTGCTTCATTTTCAGCTCCATCTTGACTTACACATACCCCCCTGGTTTACTACGATATCTCCTACACACACAAACGTGCACGCAATACGGACCAAGGTTGAGAACTTGGTTTCGGTTTCGGACAGTATCGGTTGTTTCGTTAAGTTTCGGTTTCGGGTATTGATGTATAGAGTTACATATATATGCTTGGTAAAACATGTAAAATTAACATTTCTAAGGTTATATGTGCAAAAAAGTATGTGATTTGTCTACTCTGCTGGTTGTTTTTGGTATAAAAGTATGCAGAGCTTAATATTTAAACTTTAAAGAGGATAACTGCAAGTTTACATAAATAAGTTAAATGAGTTCTTATTGGGTCGGGTATCTTTTTAAATGAACCACTACACATTTTCACTTGCATGACTTGTATCTTTAAAACCCAACCCAGTAGGAAGACCCGACATGACCCGTATTCACTCTTGAAAAAACAAACAAAACTCTAATCAGAAGTAGGTTTGTATTAGGTTCATCACTTAATTTTAGATTCTAAAAAGGTGGAACCATGTAAAAGATATGGTACAATATATACATACGAAAACAAAAAAGTAAGTCCACAGCCGAATCTGAAACATTTCGGTCAAAACCTTAATCCATGATACAGACACGCATGCGCACACGTGCACGCACAAAAACAAGACACCTATAACTCAAGACTAGGCTTTCCAGTTCAGTTAAGGCTACATAAATCAATCCATTTCATCCAGTTCCTCACTTAATTTTAGATTCTAAAAAGATGGAACCACGTAAAAAATATGGTACAATATATACATACGAAAACAAAAAAGTAAGTCCAGCAAACAGAATGCACATTATAAATATAATCATTTACTCATTCATCTTCTACTGGAGTTAATCAAACTAATCCAATCCATCTACTATCCTTGATGTGTAACAGAAGAGGAATAAAAAACGTACGAATGCCTCAAATCAGACCCCAATACGAAAAATTACTAATTCAATTGATTATTTTAATATTATAATTAGGACCATATTACAATCCCTCATGATAGCCTCCCCCGGTATTGCTTCTAACTCACATTCTGTTACCATTACTGTCCCCAAACGGAAGTATGCTAAGAAAAATTATAAATCGCCTCTTGTTAGAGCTAGTGCTCGTATTCGAGCCAAAAAAGATGTGCATGCTTCTACCACCTCCAAATCTACTCTTGTTGCGCAAATTAGGAATCTTGAAATTCCGCCTATTCCTTCGGATCATAATCCGGATGTCCCGCTTGGGTCGGTCTATCAAATTCAATTCGATTCGTTATCGAACCAGGTATTGCTAGAACTAGCTTCTCGCATGGGATTCATCATTGATCCGTCTTGTCCTACTACCATTTCCTCTTGAAATGTCAAGAGCTAGTGTGAATTCCGTCTTTAATAATTAATTTGTCCTGAAATATTCCTGGCTTGGGTAGCTCCCAAAAGTAACAAGTTATCGCCCATCTTATTTCCTCCTTCCATTGTGACATTATTTCCATCCAAGAATCTATACTCGATTCTTTCTCTTTGGCTATCTCCTGTGCTCTTGGTGGTAGGTCGTATTTACATTGGATTTGCCTAAACGCTATTCACTCTTGTGGTGGGATCTTACTGGGCTTCAAAGAGGCTTCCTTTAAGTTCATCTCTATTCGGTGCCTCAAATTTTTCCTCGTTGTCTCCTTAGAATGGTTTGAATTTCATCGTTATCTTACTATTGTGTCTGTTTATGGTCCGTCTACCCCTGAAGGTCGCCCCGAATTCTGGCAAGAATTTTATTCCTTTTGGGGCTCTATTATCGGCCTTTGGATATTTTGTGGTGATTTTAATGTTACCAGATTTCAAAATGAAAGAGTAACTCTTCAACTCTTTCAGTCTTCGTGACTCTCAGGCATTCAATAATTGTATACGAGCTCTAGATCTATCTGATCTACCTATTAACGGTAGATCTTTCACCTGGTCCAATATATGACTTCTCCCCTCTATAGCTAAACTGGATAGGTTTCTGGTGTCACAAGACTGGATCTCTTCATTCCATAACACTTTTGTTCAAGCTTATCCGAATCCAGGTTCTGATCATGTTCCAATTGGTCTACACTCTCATTTCAATTTCTCTAAACCTTTCAAATTTCGTTTCGAGAAATTTTGGCTTGAAGATCAGATCTTTGTGAATATGATCACCAATTGTCTGTCCTCCGTATTTGGGTCCAATAGCTTCGGTCGTCTTCACTTAAAACTTCATTCAGTAAAACATGGGTGTAAAATATGGCGTAAAGAAAGATTTGGTAACTCTCAAGCTCTTAAAGACGCCTTCCTCTCTACTATTCATTCTATTGACCAACTTGAAGAGTTGGGTCCGATTTTGGATTCCGATCGCCAAAAAAGTGCTGATTTTAAGCGTGATTTTAACTCGTTCCTTCATCTTGATCACGTCAAATGGGTCCATTGAGCCAAAATCAAATGGCTCAAAATCAGGCGATTGTAATACTTCTTCCACAATTATGCCTCTCATCGTCAGCGTTGTAATCGTTTCTCTTCCATTACCGAGGAGGGTGTGGAGTTGCACTCCAATGCTAAATTTCATGCCACTTCTCTCCTTTTTTTAAAAACCTTTGGATATCGTTCTATTTTTCTTGATTGGGATCACCTCTATGGTGATGAAGTCCACGACCTTTCCTCTATCGAAGCTCCTTTTTCTTTCTATAGAGAAAATTAAGTTGGCTGTGTTCGCTATGCTTAGCAATTCTGTTCCTGGACTCGACGGATTTCCATCTTTCTTCTTTCAAAAGTTTTGGGATTTTCGGAAAGACGTTTTACTCGAAATTTTTACTGACCTCTACCATGGCCAGATATCTTTTGATAGGATCAATTATGCACATATTGTACTTATCCCTAAGATGATCGATGCCGACAAGGTTTCTGCTTTTAGACATATTAACCTTCTCAATGCCTTATTCAAAATCATTATGAAAGTTCTTGCCAACCGCCTTAGCACGGTCATTTCTCCCCTGATTGATCCGGCTCAATCAGGTTTCATCAAAGATCGATTTATTCTCGACAGTGTAGCTTAGGGGTGGGCATCGACCTAATATGGATCATCCACCACCATCCAAAGAAGATTGGTTTTTAAATTTTCTCATCCGCAACCAATCTGAACCTTAATTGGATCGGTTTCCATCCGAGCCGATTAAGCTCGGTTTGGATTGGATTGGATACTCAGTTTGGCATGCTACTTTTCTTTTTCAACATCATTCACAATTTCGTTGAAATTTAAAAGATCAATTTCAATCAAACTTAAGAAACAACCTCCTATTTGTTGTTTAGAAATGAATTTGAAATGAAGATTCATTAAGCCACAAGTTGCTAATAAATTTTACACTAATTGTTTGAGATGATGACGTTAAAATGGATAAGTTACACTGCTTTTTCACTTGCATGCTTCTGTAATCTTAGTTTATTCTCATAAAAAGGGACATCAATAACCATAGCTAATTGAATTCCAGGTACAATAAAAAAAATTTAGAAAACAATTTCTGCTTGACTTGATTAAAGTAACTACTAAATGTTACATCAACTTTATGATTATATTAAGCTGGGCCACACTATAAGCATTGCTCAACAACATAACACATGATTATGGAGAATCAAAACATAGGTAGAACAACTGCTTGGTTTGTATTAAAGAAATTAAAGGAGATTGTTTGTATCTCCAAGAAAATGAGAAATAATTGTTTGTATATTCAAGAAATTAAAGAGAACTATATTTTTTATGGACTGATGCATAGAGGTACGGTCGGTTCGGTTTCATCGGTTATTTGAAAGCCTCATCCAACAACCGAACCGGTCCAACTGGTTATTGAAGATCAAGAACCGGGCCAACCCAAACTCCCAATTGGTTCGGTTAAAAACCGGTCGGTTCGGATTGGATTGGTTCGGATTGGTCGGTTCGGATAATACTTGTCCACCCCTAGTGTAGCTTGTGCCCAAGAGATTATCTCGGGTTGTCACTAATCTAACTCTGGAGGTATTCTTTTGAAGCTTAACTTCGAGAAGGCCTATAACAAAGTTAATTGGGATTTCTTTCTAGACATTCTTTTACATCGAGGGTTTGACCTTCGATGGATCTCTTGGATTAAGGCTAGCCTCTTCTCCGACACCTCTTCTATTATTATTAATGGCACTGAAGGTAACAAATTCAAGTGTAAAAGGGATCTTCGTCAGGGAGATCCTATTTCCCCTCTTCTTTTCTCGCTGGTTGCGGATGTTTTCAGTAAATTACTCCTGAAAGCTTGGGAAGCTAATATTATTGAAACCATGGGAGGTTTTCGCGGTTTTAAAGGCATCCTCGACCTCCAATATACAATTGACACAATTATCTTTGCTAAACCCGATGGTCTTTCTCTACGTAATCTTAAACATCTTCTCTATATTTTCGAACAAGCTTCTAGGCTTACTATTAACTTTAACAAAACTTCTGTTTTGTGGTTGGGAGGTGCTTATAATCGTCAAATTGAGATTGCCAATTTTTCAACTCTGTTTCGGCTTCCTTCCCTATTTCTTATTTTGGAATTCCGTTACCGTGTGATAAATTACATAAAAATGATTGGACCCCTACTATTGACAAGGTCGAATCTAGGCTATTTGTTTGGTCTGGTCGCCAACTGTCTACGAGGGGAAGTTTAATTCTTATTAACTCATGTCTTTCCTCCATTCCTCTATACATGATCTCTTTCTTTTACCTTCCTTCATGGGTAATCAAGCGGATCAACCAGATTAGAAAAAATTTCTTTTGGTTGGGTACTTCTACTTTGAAGTGGGAGGGTGGCCTGGGTATTCTTAACCTCAGACATCAAAACTTAGTTCTTCTCGGGAAGTGGCTATGGAAAGCCCTCCAGTAAAACCAATTGGATTGGGGCCGCCTTGTTTCCCATCAATACCATAAACGCCATAAGATTTGCGAGTTCCACAACTCCTTCCCGGTTTCTACTTCTCCCTTATGGAAGGTATTTGGAAGGTTGTGGGCCCTTTCAATTGTGCAATTTATCGGATCTGTGGGGATGGCATCAAGATTAAATTTTGGTCTGACCATTGGTTAGGCAATATCTATATCGCCTCCAATTTCCCTCATCTTTTTAATCCTGCTACCAACCCTAAGGCCTTGGTAGCGGACTATTGGTTCTCAATGATGGGATTCGTGCTTGGAATATCACTTACCGTAGATCACTTCCGACGACTTTATTTCCTCGGTACATTCAATTGCTTCTTTTACTTATAGCATACCAATGGCATCCCAAAAATGATTTTGTTTGGCATTGGTCTAATTCTGGTACCTATACGGTTAAATCTTGTTATGCCTTTCTTAACTCTGGTGGTATTATTTTCCCTTTCTACAAGACTTTGGAAGAGTCCCGCTCCCCTTAAAGCTCGCATCCTGACCTGGCTGACCATTCACAATAAATTGCTCACTGTTGACAATCTGAACAAAAGGAATTTAGCTTTTGGTCAACTATGTGTTCTCTGCACGTCTTGCCACGAGAATTCGGCTCACTTATTTATTCACTACTCCTTCATTAAACCTTTATGGTGCATTTGTAAGTTTGTTGGGCACGTTCAGGGCCTGCCTTTTTCTGTGGTTTCGTGGTGGGACTCCTGGCGTAAGCTTAGGGCCATGCGTTCTTTCCGCTCATCTTGGGATCTTGCGATGATGGTCTAGATTTGGATCGTTTGGGCCGAAAGGAACAATAGAATTTTCAAAAGCTCTTCACGACCCATCCTCCACTTAATTGAAGATTTTTGCTATCTCACTAATTTCTGAGTTTAGTCTCTACCTCCCGCCAAATTGGATCTCCTTCGCCTATCCAATCTAGACACTGCACTCATCCATTTTTATAACTCGTCTTAATGTTTCCTTTATTTCTACTGTTTTTTTTCTTTCTATTTCTGTTTTTACCCGTATCATTCTCACTTATACTGAGGCTTCTTTTTCTGGCAGAGTTAGTGCGTCGTGACGGGAAGTATGGGCATGTTTTGCCAACTTTTGTATGTCAAGTTCATTGCCCATGAGGGCCGATTTATTTTGGTTGTGTTTCGCGGCCATATTAATCCCTGTACATGGTGCTATGATGCTGCCTTTTTTATTTTTGGCTACAGTTAGGTAGTTAGGTGGTTCCTGCCTTTTGGATTTTTTTGATTTCTGTCTTTGTAGATATATGGTTTTCTCTATCCTCTACTCTCTCTAATTTTCCTTGTGATGTTGCTATATGCTCTCTTCTCCTTGTGTTGCTGCTGTTTTTTATCCTTATTTTGTTCTACTTTCAGTTTATATTCAGTTCTTAAACTCCTCTAATTTTCCTTGTGATGTTCCTGTATGCTCTCTTCTCCTTGTGTTGCTCCTGTTTTTTATCCTTATTTTGTTCCACTTTCAGTTTATGTTCAGTTCTTAAACTCCTCTCTAATTTTCCTTGTGATGTTGTATGTTCTTTATCTCCTTGTGTTGCTGCTGTTTTTTATCCTTGTGTTGCTGTGGTTTGCTCTTTGCTCTATGTTGTTACTGAAATTTTGTGTTATGTTGTATGAGATGCTGGGGCCTCTTGTTTGGAGGTCCCTTTCTCTCCAAGTTAGGCTGCCTTTTGCTGGCCTTTACCTGTAACGCTATTATTATGTTTTTCGTTGTTGTTTCTTTGTATTTTGCTAGGATGATTCTCTTATCCTGGGTGTTGTGTGCTCGTGGTGATGCTGGATGTCTCTATTTTGCCTGTATCTTCTGCGCTGTTTCTCGTTGGCGTGGTGCCAGCTCTACCCACTTCCCCGAGTTTTGATGCACTTTCCTGGTATTGTGGTGCTCGCTGTTAGGGCCTCCTCTGGTCCCTAATGCGTTTTCCAGTTTGCGCCTTGGGTTGTCCTTTTTGCTTGTAATCGTTGCTGTTTGTATGGCAGCTTCCTTAGCTACCTATTTTGTTGGGAGGATTGGCCTCCTTGTAACTCAGTAATGTTGTATCTTTCGTTTGTTTTACTCCTTAAAAACATTCAGACTCTCTCCCTTATATACTATTTCAATAATATTTAGCCTGGTTGCAATCGTTAAGATTCTATCCGTTATTTTCAAAAAATATATAATTAGGACCATATGCACATTTTCCATATGGTCTAACCATCAATGAGTTAGTATTGAAACTTTTACCATTAAAGCTACTTCAAATATTATTAAAAATGCCATATCCATTTTCATAGTACGAAAACATTAATGCCAGCCAACTAGTTAGAACATTAAATGCTTGTAACAAGAGAATAACAGAACAATTAACAAAAACTTATGTCATATGATGCATGCCAGACGCAAAGAAAATAGAAAGTCATACAAAAGGAGCCTGGCAATAAATAAGAACCTTGTAATGAGTTAATAAGCCATTCCACAGCGGCTGTTTGCTCAAGACTTTGGGATTCCCCAAGATCACTATGCCATAACGAGCTCTAGTGAGTGCCACATTCAACCTACGTGGATCATTAAGAAATCCAATACCCTGAAAATGTATTATGAACAATATTTCAGCTTAAAGTCTCAAATGCCAAAATGCCAAAGTATGTATCATAAATATAGGTATGGTGGTGGCTGTGATTGAGTAGAATACCTGATGTTCGTTGCTCCTCACACACGATAAAATAATGTAATCTTTCTCCCTTCCCTGGAAGGAGTCTACACTTGCAACCTGTGACAGAATAATAGAAGTTAGCAGTAAATATATTTCATAACCTGCAATTAAAGCACAAAAGTCTTGAGCAGAAACCTCAATTTCCTTATAAAGTTGTTGCCTGAGAGAGCCATTTCTTGACATGTAATTTACAATATACGCCCTCTGTCCTTCATATGGTGTTATAACTCCTATCTGCACGATTGAGATTTGAAATAAATGATACAAAACATAAAGATAAATAATACAGGCAACTAAATAAGTACTGAAGGAAACAGAGCATGTTCAAGGGTACCTGACTAGGTATGACACCGCTCCGTAAAAATGTAGTTACAATTTTCTCTACATTTGCAGCTTCCGTTCTATTCAAATAAGATGTTCCACTTGCACTAATCTCTTCTTGTCCCATCTTCAATAAGATACCAAGAGAATCAAAACCAACAGTTACATAAACATCTAGCCATAAACTAAAAAGTTTGATCAGATACCTGAACATAGAAGAACATAGGACGATTAGGAACTGGCCACGGAAAATCAATGCCAGATGATTGTCTTTCAATTATAGTCACTCCATTTTGAAGGGTACCTTCGTAAAAGCTATTCGAAGGGAACTCAGAAAGGCACGGATGCATTCGGTATTGAACCTAGGGTACAGAATATATATTTGCATATTGCGTCATTTACATTTTTGAAGGAGACTGCTTGTACATAAACATAGAAAATTATGGCAAGTGACTTGCTGAAAAGGTAAATGGGAAAGCATAGAGAAGAAAAAAACACACACAAGTAGAGCTCATTTCAGCAGACACAAACCCCTGCTCAGAAATCACATACCAGGGAATTCCACATTTAAGTTTAGGGAGAAAATAAAAGGTTGACAAAAGTTGACAAAATCCTTATGCATTTGCTACCATCTTGTTATTAACATTTTCAGAATTGACACATGGGAACTATATCAAGGAGGAGGAAGAGAGAGAGAGAGAGAGAGAGAGGGGGGGGGGGGGGGGGGGGGGGGGGGGGGGGGGGGCACCTGAAACTTATAATGCACATGAAAACACTTACTATTACTTTTCCAACACTAAACTGGCATTATAAATGGACCATAATATTGCATCCTATTTATACCAGATCTAACAGGGAAAAAAGGCATTTGAGAATATGTTGAGCAAAAGTGGAAAAACCTTGGCTCGGTTAAGAAGTCAGTTGCAACTTATGGCCAAAACAAAGAGTAATTAATGGATGATTGAAGACAGAGAGTGACCAAAGTCTGAACCCTAAAGTTCAATAGAATTGGTTAAATTAAAGAAAACTATCATGGACTTTGCTTGCTTTTTAATATACTACCATGAACTTCTTCAATACCAGCAGCCACCTTGAACTTTGTTTTCACATTTCGTTCTTCTATCTTCCATCAACTGCCCATTAGTTTAGCTATGACATGAGTTGCACGTGACTTTGTACCAAAATGCCCCTCTTTCAATCCTAATAACCAGGACACCAGCATCGCTTCACTTGCTTTTGAACTTGCTACAGTTAAGTTTTTCATATATCATGCCTAGTATGAACTTTCTTTCTAATATTCAGTATATTGTCTACCTTCAGACAGTTGGCCTATGTTTAGCTGTCACTTCACCATTATGCCTAGGGTTTAAGCTTATCTTCGAAAAAATCCATTGCAACTCATTTCTTCTCTTTTTTTTTCTTTACCTATCCCATTCTCTGTTATTTCTTCCCTCTTCTTCTCTCCATTTGGGTAAACAGGGGGAAAAAAGAGAACAAATGAGCAAATACAAGATGCATTACATGGGTTCTCTTGAAAACAAGATAGAACCCTGTGGGGTATGGTAAAAGATGGGTATTTGAGTTGCTAATGGGAAGCAGGGTATTAAAAATATAAATAGAGGTATCTTGGTCCTAAAAGATGTGACGTCACATTGGCCAACGTTGAAAAAAACATAATAGAGAAAAGAAGTGTTAGGGTGCCACTAATGTTTTTTACCACTTCAGTGGGGACTAGACGGACAAAAGCATAACAAGTGAAACAGATCTGTTGCCACTCCGATTATTCGTTTGTTTTTTATGTTCTTTGTTCTTTTTTGCCTTTTTAGAACCATGTGTTAAGTGTCAAAATATGTATACTGAATAGTAGAAACTAAGTTCATGGTAGGTACGCATATTAAAGATAGTTGATGGTAGTGAATAAACAGGAATCTACAAAGCATGGGTACCGGAGTAACTAGCCGTACCCGTACTAGGTAAAGTACAGGGTACTTGTACTACCCATCAGCATGGGTACCGTACCGGTACGGCAGGCAAGTATTGGGGTTTTTTTTAAACTAACCTTATTGGGTTTGAAAAATAACAGTCCGACTCATGCCCAATTATTAAAAAAAACGTTGTTAATGTACTTTTGTATGGATTATGAAGTATGCCATATTTTGTAACTAACTTAGACATGACTAAGAGTAAAACTTTTGTTACAATTAGATGACTTATTTTCAATAGTTCAAAAGTTTAATGTTGAATGCATTTTGGATTTTTTTGAAGTGTATGGATTCTCTTTATGTTGATTTGAATAATTGAATATAATAAATTATAATTTAAATTTGTATTTAAAATAATATAGACGTACCCCCATACCCTACTTTTTACACGTTTGCCGTATCCTCGTCCCCGCCGTACCCGTACCCGTACCTGTACCCGTATCTATGCTACATAGGCAGCAATTAAACTTAATGGCAGTAATTCAAAAGAAAGTGTAGTAAATGGCAGTTTTCTGTAATTTATCCAAATACCAAAGACAGACCGGAAGCTGCTAATTTAAGAACAAGGTCGTTTTGTCATCTTAAAAGTGTAAGAATGGGACATAATTTCAGTTATGAAAGTTCATGCTTTCACACGGTAAGCACATATTAAAGAAAGTTCATGATAACAAGGTTCTAACTTTCTTGAATTTGATGCATGAAGATTTTTCATAATGGATGGATGTCAGCTGCAAAGTAAATGTAGTGTCATGCCAGGTAAAAATATGTATCCTACATAAAACATTCATAAAATGTCACAAGTACGGTCTCCCTGATTCAAATAGTACCTAAAACCAAAATGTCGAAATCTATAAACCAACATGCAAAATATAGAAACTAAAACTGGTCTACATAACTAAATTCTATAATCACATTTCACACATACAAATTACCACAAAACAACAAACATGTTTAACACAAGTAGTTGATAACATAGATTACCAAGGTTTCAAGAAAAGAAGAAAAAAAAAGCGGTCGACCTCCGATTTTTCTTAAGCGAGCTTAAGCAATGTAAAGCGAAAAAAAGCGTTTCGCTAATTCTTTTTAAAAATCATATATATAGGAGAAAACCACAAAAATAATATAGAAAATTAGGAAAAACACCAAATGTATATGCATCACAAAATATAAGCAACCATACATCGCACACTGCACAATAATTTCTAAACTATACACTAGTTTACAATAGCTCTAAGACACTAATAAACACAAATGGCACAATACAAGCAAAAAACAACATATATCTCAATACAAGTAACAAAACATCATACATACAAAATAATTAAATAGTAAACCAAATAAAAATTTAGAGCAACTATAATGACAACGAATATAAATACAACAAACATATATAATAGCTAAGTTTACTTACTCAGCCAAAAGCCGATTTTTTACTAAGAAAAAGTAACGCTTAAGTGATTTACAATGCTTAAGCACGCTTTTGCTTTTTTTTTGAAGGCTTTTTATACACCTCCACTTTTCTAGTGCTTTTTGCCACAAAAAAAAAAAGGCGGAAACCCACTGCTTCACGAGCGTTTTGAAACCTTGCAGATTACTGTCATATTAATAGAATTTGATAATATAGAAGTAGTCGGCGGACATGTCAGGCAAAATGTTGAGGGACATTTCCTCGAGAAAAAAAATTCAAGGGCAAATCGGTGTCACGGACCCTACAAAACTGATATGCCGAGGGGGGTGATTTAAATCACTGCCCCAAAAAAATGGTGTTATGAATTATTGTAATGCATATATGGCTTAACAAAGATTAACAAAGATGACAACTGGTATTTAGTGATGAATTACTATACACTTAAATAACCTCTAGTATCAATAATATATGATAAAGATAACCTCTCAAGGACCTGCAAAAGAGAAATGTAAAACTAAAAGCAGAGTCATCACCTGGAGTCTGATGGGTTTCAGCCCGAGAAGAACAAGGCGCTCAAAAAGTGATTGTGCTAATCCAGCACGAGCTGCCTTCTTACACATAATGACTGGACCAAGCTGGCAATGGTCTCCAACAAGAACAACCTGATTTATGGTGATTACTTGATAAAATAAGCAGCATGAAAGAAAAAAACAACGTATTTGTTCAATGATTTCCCAACACTACCGACCTGTTTGACTCCAAGAACTAATGGAATAAGACATTCAGGTTCTGTTGCTTGAGTAGACTCATCAATAAGAACCTGAAGACAGAAATTAATGAACAGTAGTTTCAGCAAAAATTTACATATGAAAATTGTCACATAGTACACAAATATAGTTTTCTACCTGACGGAATCTGAAATTTGACAGTCGAGGATCACCAGCACCAACACATGTGCAACAAATGACATCAGCACTCTGTAATATCTCTCTTTCCGTGGCCCTTTTCAATGCCTTGAACTTCTTCTCATCACTGCTTGATAATTCACCTGAAACGTATCATACAAGTTATTAATTTTCTTCGAGAATTCATCTGTACTAAATGATAATGAAAACACAAGCACCCCAAAACCTTTTGAAAAGTGTGGCCGAAATAGATGATCCTAAAATTCAATTTTGCATAGTTGATGTATGTGTCCTTTGCCGCGACGAAAAGAGACTGATAGAGAGGAAGGAGAGGAAGCAGAGGGAAAGAGGAAACAAGTGGATACAGGTATGGGTAGGGTTTCTTCAGTTGTTGTTGCAGTTTTTTCTTCTTCTTCTGCGGGGGGGGGGGGGGGGGGGGGGGGGGGGGGGGGGGGGGGGGGGGGCGTTGATTCTTTTTTTCTTTTAGAATTATGTGGGACTATAGTATAGTTTTTCTTTTACAAATCCAGTAGCCCCAACCAATAAATACTTGCCACATTAGAATCCTATATATATAGCATATTTAAACAAGCATTAAAAAAAATTACATTTATAACACTACAGATGCAAAGCTATGAAGCAAGAGATTCACAAATATATGCACTTTCCACATACCCACATCGACTTAATAACAAAAGGACAAAACATTATGAGAGAATAACTGATCAATACCTTGCTCATCTTTCAACTGCTGGAGTTTATGGAGTTCACTCTTTTCAGATGTATCAAGATGCCGAACCTGAAACAGGAAAAGACACTTAAGTGACTCATCTGCAGAGCGGACATTAAATTTGAGAGAGATCATAAGAACAAGTTACCTGATAGTGTAGTGTTAAATGCTCAACAGGTGAGCTGACAGCCTCTCTTGATTTGGCACAAAGCCTAACAACCTGGAAATTACACGATGTTAAGAAAAAAAAGGTATAAATCATGAAATGTGTACAATAAAATAACAGTTTGAAATGATCTATCCCCAAACCCTGCTTGTTATTGTTTAGGCTGTAAATAAGTCTCAAAATTTCGAGAAGGCGATTGACTAATAACATTAATGAAAGAAACATGTTTCATGAAAAAGCAACACGCATCCTTAGCAAATCTTGCACAAAAAATGTCTCCCTTCCTTCTGTATATTCTTAGTCTTGATGAACTTAGGAAGGTTCTTATACTTTGATATGTAAGAGAATGCATTAACCTTTTCCACTGAGTTTGATTACGATAGGGCTTGCATAGGAAAAAAAACTCTCCCTCATCGTTATCGCCACTCCAACGAGAACTTTCAGTGATGACGCTAAATGAAAGATTTGAAAGAATGGTTATCTGCCAACCATGTGTCAAATATACTAAGCTTTCTAAAGTTCACCTAACCTAAGAAATGTCAAGAAAGAAAGGGAAACATGTGTTGGCTGAGATCCAAATTTCATGTGACTGGAAATACCAGGTCACCAGTTTATGTGGTAAATAAGTTAATTTCACCGGACCATCCAGTAAAGGTAAACTAGTTAAAAAGATATTAGAGTTAGCATTTGGTTGGCTACCAGAGTTGCAAAAACCATCCATCAGAATTCTCGATATTATTAATCTACGCTTATCAGCTGATCAAGCTAAAAAATTGAAGTAAGAAATTAAAGTACTTCATTTTAAAAAAAAATATAAAAATTATGGAAATTTAACAATGTTAGTTCATATTCGAAAACAAATAAAGAAGGGGGAAATAGAATACGTGACGAAAATCTAAAAAAACCATCATAAAACATGGACAGTGACACCATAAATGATTATGTAATAAACAAAATTAGTAAAGAGAGTAAACATCAACAACTAATCTTTTGGATCAGGCACACCAATCCTTCTCTTCATAACACTTAAAAGGTCATTTCCTCGGTACAATTAACAACCACCACATTCTTCTAAGCTGCCCTTTCTCCAAATCCATTTACATTTCCCTAATCCTCTCTGATCTACTACAATATTTTTTGACCGCTTCCATGTTTCTTTATTGCGCATGCCATCCCATCTTAACTACTCTCTCTCATTTATCATCAATTAGAGCTACCGCTAGATCCAGAGATGCAACTAAAAGAAAAGATCATGCATGGGAAAAACGGAATATGAAGATCAACAATCTCGAAGTCATCACCTTTAACCCAGTTGAACTTATCTTCTCAGATAGCTGGTCAACGGCCACATTGCTTGGCGCACATACCAAGACCTAAAAAACTTAATAATCAATTATGACACACATGAATGTCCATGCATAAGATCTGCTCTCTCAGCCAAATGTAATTTACCTGCCCCTGGCCTTGTTTAGCCATGTGATATACAATTGCTGCAGATGTGACTGTTTTTCCTGTGCCAGGAGGGCCTTGTATTAAACTAATTGGCTTCTGAAGGACACTCTTAACAGCAAAAACCTGCACATTAAACACTTAATCTGAGAAAAGTTTTCAATCTAATAACCTAGAGACAGGTCAGAATTATGCCTTAAGAGGTATATTTTTATCTAAAGGACTATCGATCATCCTAGCATCAAAAGAGGAATAAGCCTATATGCAGTCTACAGTTAATCTATTTATAACGAAAAAAGAACAGCACAACTAAAATAATTTGGCAGAAAAGAATAGAATCTCAGGATGAATGAATAATTGAGAAGATAAGGAAAATCTCAGGAATAATTGAACAAAGGATTTTAAAAAATATTATGATCTGACCGGTATATATATATATATATATATATATATATATATATATATATATATATATATATAATAAATTACAAAGAAAGCTATCAAGTGGCTCTCATTCCATCTTCCCTAAAACCAATGGCCTAGATTGATTCCTACAAAACATATTTTCCCGCCCAAAATTTCAAACCCCAAAATTAAAATTTTTCCCCCAAAACTAAAAAACTCATTACTTTATTACTATCTCTCTCTCTCCTCTCTTCAATTTTTCATATTTTTCTCTTTCTCTCTCTCCCCCTCTCTCTCTTCCATTCTTTATTTATTTACTTACGAATTTAGATTTTAAGATTTCAGGTTTGTAAAATTTTTATATTTTTTTATTGCACATGTTATATTGAAAATAGCAAATATCTCTTCAACAGTTAAAGTTCATCATTTTCCATCCTTAAAGTTCTAAGAAGTTGGATTTTACACCCTTATTTAAAATTATTTTTCAACATATACCAATAGAAACATGGACTTTTATTTACAACTAATTATTGTCATACTATTCAAACTTGAACTACATAATTGTTGTTTCATTGTTTACAGGGCTTTTCGTGTGTTGTATCGTTCCAAAGACGTGCCGTAGGCACGTGGCCATGGGCAAATCTAGTATATATATATATATATATATATATACTAGGTTTGCCCGTTGACACCTGCCTACGGCACGTCTTCGGAACGATGCACCTTGTTTGTTCATATAAAATAGTTTTGGAGGTCCAGCAAATTAATTGAGGTAGTAAACATATTATATGATAAACTTTTGGGGGTCCAGAAAAAAACATATTATATGATTTTTTGATTTTTTTAAATTATTTTTAAAGTTTTTAAAGTTTTATTTTTTTTAGTTATTAATTTTTTTAAAATTTTTAAAATTTTTATTTTCATAATTTTTGGAATAGAAGAAGGAGGGAGAGAGAGAGAGAGAGATAATTAAATAAATATAGGAGTTGTTTTGGATGGGAGATTTGAATTTGAGTTTTGGAGGGAAACTTTTGGAGGGAAAATATGTTTTGTGAAGTTAGATCTGGGCCTTTGATTTTTGAAGGGATTGAAGGAGAGCCACTTGATAGCTTTCTTTGTGTTTTATTTTATATATATATATATATATATATATATATAATACTTGATAAACTGTGACCACTCAGAAAGATGAGAAAAAAATATTCCATGCCTGTGATACGAAACAAACAGGAAAAGGTGCAAAACAGAATGCATAGTCATCACTATAACAATGAATAACAAAAGAGAAAAAGGTGAATGACAAAATGCATAGTCCGGTCATGGAGGTCGGCAGGTGCTTATAACACTGCACGATAGAAAGAAACAAACAACAATTACTCTTGCATTTTAAGATCGTAAAGTGCTTATAAATTTATTTATAGTAATCCATAACCATTAAGTTCAATGACTGAATCCATCACCCCCAAACTATATATAAGTATGAACTTTTGAAGTATAGATTTGAATGCACTTCTAACCCCTTACAGACACCAAGAAATGCACGTTTAAATGTAATTATCCTGAGGTGTAGAATCAGTAACACCTTCATATTTTCATTCGGAGACAACCTCTATACATGTGATTTTTGAAATTTGATTAATTCGAAAGCTAATATTAGTTTCAATAAATTAAAAGTTAATGTTCCAAATAATATGATATGCACTCATACCCAACATGTTAACACTTAACCCACATTTCAACTGCTGTACCTAAATAAGCAATAAGAAAAAAAGGGGGAAAGTCATATAATATATTTTTTTAAAGAAATGGATATGCCATGTGTGCATGAGCAATCAAATAACATAACTTCCAAACAATATTACCTGGGATACATTTAGTTCAGGAAGGCCTGGAGCACCAAAGCGGCGAGGAAGTGTGTTACGGACGACTTGTAGTTCAACTTCATGCCCCAAGAGGTGATGATATATATATCTGTAAGATGAAGATAAATAAGTCAGGTAGATAAAAAATAATCAGCAGCTGCTACATATTTCCAGAATTTCCATCAAACATTGATTACAACTGACCTACCATTATATTAATTTTTTTTCCTAAAGCAGCCTACCATTATATTGATAACCGATTTTAATTTAATAATACTCTCTTTGTTTGTTTGGGGGGTTCACGGGTACATTATGAAGGCTTAAGTTAATTGGTAAAAGAGTGTATATCACTTGCAAGCATCACTACAAAAAATATGAACTTCAGAAGTATCCTTAAACTATCCCGATGAGTGTGAAGGATCAGAAAATAAGCTCACCCACTAACACTTGTTTCGTCCACAGCAAAAGTTTTCATTGCTCCTTGCATTCGATCAAAGCTTGTACTCTTCCAAACAAAATCTACATTGAATCCATGATTCACATCAACAGGAACTCCCTGGTAACACAGGAAAAAATGTGAGCATGCAATTCTTCAAAGAAAAGGTAAACAACATCAGATCATGTACAATGATCCTACCTGACTTGCACGAAGTTCAAGTGCTACTTCCTCCTGAGCAGTTAACTTGATCTGAATAATTAAAGAAGATGTTAGGGGAAATAATAAATAAAAAAGATACCACAGAAAAACTCACATAGTTACAAACTAAGGGGGTGTATGGTAGCTTGCAAATGCAAATTGCAATTACGTTTGCAAGTGAAAAGTAGAAATTTCCCTCCAAAGCTTATTATAATAATTACCAAAAATCCTTTACTTTCAAGATATCCTCTATTTAATAAGTTACAATCATTATTTCCCTCCAAAATTTAGAGGCTATTTTGGTAATTGTGTTAACAAGTTTTGGAGGGAAAAAATAAATTTCCACTTGCAAATGCAATTGCATACCAAGCACCCACCCTAGATAGTATAATCTGACTTTAATTATAATTTAGAAAAAATTTCGAGTTCACCAATCCAAGTAACAATAGAAACTTTTGACATGTGAACACTGTTTTAAGTGTTGTAGGGCAGATGTTCGGCCATAGAATGAGAATATTAATCTATATATAAAATATAATTGTATAAGGCAAGATACTCTCAACCTAATAAACATTCTTCTCATGCATAGCAGTTCAAATACAAAACTATATGAATAGAGGACAGACAAATGGTGTAATAAAATTATAATTAACTCGATAATTAATTTCCCATATACCATGACAATTCGTACTTGCTAATTAAGTTTTAACCCACAACATTCAATTCAAAAAGGTGAAAATTCGAGGAAGGGAGAGAGATCAATAGACTGTGAAGAGAGGGGGAGGGAGTCAAGGAGGTACAATTGAGAGATTAACAGAGAAATTCTGTAGCATCAGTATCTTGGTCTGAAATTGATGATCCTAAAGTTGGGATTGTGTGTCTTCGTTGTTAAAGATGTGTTGGGAATTATAGCAGATGGAAAAGGATAATCAAGTATGGGAGAATCAACGGAAAGGATCAGGGGTATAAGTTTGGTTTGAATGAGTCGGTATGGTCTAATTTATGAAAACAAAAACAAAAACAAAATCCAAAAGAGACTCCACATAAGCCAATAACACCATATATTGGGAGATGTTTGCACTTGCTACCTCGAAACAATGTGGAAAGCATAATTGACACACATTGTTTAGTTCTCCAAAACAAAAACAAAAAATCAGCAAATATTTAAAACAAGATATGCATGCATCATACATGCAAACTGGTTACCGATATGTCACAACACAATTTAAAGAAGCATACCACATGTCCCACAGACTGCCATGCAGGATGTGCTGCATCCCCTGAATATCGTAGGCGTAACTCATCCCCCGGAACAAGCCTTAGTTCATTGTCTTCCTATAAAATAATGTGTTTTAGTCATTCAAAAAGAAAAACAGCATATGAAAAAAAATGTTTGGGGGTATGTATAAGTAAACAGAGCCACATCACCAAACAACCTTGGGAAAGACAAAATATGCTACGCGCTTTTTGTTAAGCCCAATATCCCATCGTATTGTCAAATTATCTTTGCTCTGTGACTCCTTCATCATCTACAATGTTCATTTGAAAGAAATAAAACCCATAAGTTAACCAAAATCTCATCACAGCATAACCAACATGTATTAAAGTTACAAATACAGTAAACTTCGATAAATTAATAATCGCGCTTAAATGATAAAATCTTCCGGTCCCAACTTGGGCCAATGTACTAAATTGATATTCTCATTAAATGCGTAAGTCAATAAATTAAAAAAATTAACTTCTATAGGTCCCATTACAACAACAGCAAAGCCTTTTTCCCAACTAGTTGGGGTCGGCTACTTCTATAGGTCCCATTGAATATATAAATTAATAATTGATTAAAATGACATATAAAAATTTATAAGACATATTAATAATTCTTTTTATTCTCTTATTCTCAACTTCACAACTTATTCTTGAAAATGACAAAGAAAAATGAAAGCTTATTTTCTTAATTCTTCTCTTTCTCAAAATATACATCTAAGTCGTCTGCATTTCCTGTTTCCCTAAACCAAACTCAATCTCATCTTTGATCTTTTGGAGTGCATACACCACATTTGGTATATGTTTTTCATTTTGTAGCAAAAAGTGGTTTAAGGATACTACTGCTTGAAAGGCCTCCTTTTGGAGAAACAACTGGTAAAACACAACTGTCGTCAAGATCACGATCATCATCAATAGGTGTATCCATTACCCTTTGAATAATCTCTTCATTAGTAGGCTTTTCCATTAGTGCATCATTTTCACTTGGAAAATTCAAAAGAAGTTCTACATCCATCGACCTTCTATAATTTAGACTAGAAATGACTTGAGAGAATTCTTGGATCCCTTCATCTTCACCACCTTGTGTTTGAGAAGCCATGCCTTCAACTGAGTGAATCTTGCAATGCCGGAAATAATTTGCAATGGTTATTGTCTAGACATCAATAGTCCAAGCAACACTAATAAAGTTGATAGCATTTAAAATGTCAATATTTTCGAGATTTGTTGCCCCTGCCTTATAGCCCTCCAAGATGTTGGCATAAAACCGACGTCCATAATGAGCTTTCAATGCTCGAATGATCCCAACATCACATAGTTGAATTTTTTATGTGGTATTAGAAGGCAAGAAAAAATAGTTCAACATTCCTCAAGCCTTCAATAACCTTTGGATGGGCAGGACAATTGTCCACGATAAGGAGAACTTTCTACTATTCATTCTTTTGTCAAACCAACAAACAAATTTTTGAAAAAGTAAACCAGTCATCCATGCTTTCTAGTTTGCCCGATAATGACAACTTAGATTGCTCAAGTTCACATCTTTAAAGTATCTAGGATTAGCATACTTACCAATAATCCAAAGAGGTACTTTGTCTGAACCATCTCTCCTTATCCTTCTTGCGTCCTTCCAATTGCTTAGTAGAAAGCGAATGATCAGCTTTCAATCGATAAAATAACCAGGTTTCATCCATATTGTAGATATCCTTCCAATCAAATTGATCTAGTTTAGCTCGTATTTTCGGTAAAGCATCTTCGATATTTTCCATGACAGCCGAACCACTTTCACTGAACTTTCGATAAGATTTAATTCCATATCTTGCCTTGAACCAATCCAATTGAGAAGTTGAACTCTAGATTAATTTCACCATACATTTTCTGGAAAAAAAAATTTTGACTTTGCTCTAGATCATTTCTCCAGTCACTCCAGTCATAATAGGTTTCTCTTGATTTTAGAGAAACCACTTATACAATACTTTTTCTAACTCAAGATATTTTGTTGATTTGTGCCTCCTAGAATTGCTATTTTTCATCTCATTTGACTGATCTTTTGAGAGTGTCTGATATTGTTCCTTGGCTGATGGAGAGTTGAAAGTTTTTTTAAACCCACTGTTGTTGTTCCTTTTGAGTAGATGACATATGCTCAATTTTGTACTCACACAATGCTCTCCTCATCTCATCGGTCAAGTGTCAATTTTTTCACCCCTTTCAAATGTGACGTCATTGATAGGTGTTTGCAGAATATGAAAATTACTATGATTTTGGGTCTAACACTAAAGCTTATGATGATTGTATTTATACAGATGACGTTTAACACATGCATGTAACATCTTGATATATTTGATCTTCAATGGAATTTTTAAAAAAAAATTGAAGGAAATCTATGGTATTGTTCATTGTTTTGTGTATGTCTTGATTTGATGTATGTACTTAACTCTTGGTATACTATGTATGTACATACTAACTTCGATGTACATCGAACAAAAAACTTCTTTCTAAATTATACTATATTATTTTATCGATATAATAATAATAATTAATTTATTGATTAAATTATATTCCCGCTAAATTAATAATTTTCCGTGGTCCCAACCTTTCTAATTTATCTAAGTTTTAATGTATAAACTCTAAACTTAAAGTAGCATAACAGTAATTGCATACCTTATCATAGTCGGCCTCCAGCTTAATAAGTGGTGCAAATACATTTTGATACTGCCAAATGAAAAACCCGTCATTAACAGTTCAAAAGACAATTGAATGCTTAAGCAATGAATCATATCTGAAGCAAATTTCAAAACATAAATTGCAAATTCTAGCTTCCATCAGCAAGATCCAGAACCTGATACGCATCTTCATACTTCAAGGATACAGGCTGAGGTTCATCATCAACTCCAGGTTTCTCAAGATCTTCCAAAGATGCATCAGGATTTGTTTTCCACAGCTCTTCTACTTTATTGATTTGCTGAGCACTGATTTGGCGTGCTCTCAGCTGCTCCTGTTCAGAAGGGACCTGTGTGTGTTCACGATGAGAGAGAGAGAGAGAGAGATGTAAATTTAGTGGATGGTATATAGAAAGAATTGAATGCAAGAAAGAAAATGTAAATCAAAATTTCCAAACCTTGACCAGCCATGGGAGGAAACACCTATCATCAATTAGGGGACACCATTGACTGAGATCCCAATTCATGTCTTTCAGTGCATTAACATTAAGACAAGGCTCTCTGCACAAAAGAACAACAACACTCTCTGTTTTTGCAGAGATGAATCCAAGAAGGAACACATTTCTGCAGCCACAATTATAGCACTCAAGTATGGTTTCTCCTAATGGGCTGTCTTTGTGAAGACACACTTCTTTATGTTTTGCTCGAACCTGGAGAAACAATTTTATGTCAATATGAATATATTATGAAGTAGCAACTGTGGAGTTGTTCAAGCAATTAATGCATCATTATTGGGTATAACAGGAGTATTGCTATTAGTATATTGATAAACTATAATTTGCATAATTAATGCATTGTGTTCCTTCTATGAAGATGACAACTATTTACATCTATTTTGACAAAAGTACTTTTTGTGACTAATTGCTATCTAGAGCATTACTTATCTCTATGATTTCGACATAAGAAAACTATATAACTAATAGTTCTAATGTCTATGATTTACAAGGGCAAAGCTACGTCAAGGTGTGTGGTGTCTGGTTTAATTGGATTGCTAAGAATGGAAAAGGGATGGATCCAGCAGACCAAATGGGCATAAAAGCGCGTTGAGAAAAGGGAACCTCATACTTGTAGCAGATGGTTTCCTCATATTGAGTACTTATAATTACTTTGTAGAACCCCCTATGGACGATCAGCACTGTTTCGCCTATAAAATATCAAGTGTCTTTGTCTATGCTTTAAGTGGTTGCAAAACAAACGTTTTTCAATTACATAACTGATTGCCACCATACGATTCATTGGAAAGAAGCCTCCGAAAGTTTTATTTTTTTGTATGTGTTTTTATGATTAAAAATATTTAATGATCGGTATGGACGTGCATATAACGCCCCATCATATGAGTACAACTACTCTATATGAGGACATATTTCTCCTCTATGTGTGAGGCTCCCTTTCCTCTAAAAACAATAAATTCACAATCATAAGGCATATGTTGAAGATATTTTCATCAATGGCACAAGAGTCAAGACTACATTCAAGTAAAGAAGAATCCAAACTTCTGCAAGAAGATAGTAGAATTAATCAAATGTAATCTCGTTCGTGAATTTGTCCCAAATATGTAATAACAAATGTGATCATAAATGAACTGTATTAGTTATAATTAAAAGTTTAATGCATGAGTAGTTTAGAAATCTTATATAACTAATAAAAATTGAAAATAAACCCTCGTTTAATTTGTTTCTACCTGCATATTATTTCAGGCACCGCTGGGAAAGTGAGCTTAGCAGAGGTACATGGAGGTAGCCCAGTTATCCTACACATATCCTAAAATATTGGGCCCCAAAAACGAAGGTATCTCAACTCCAACAGAAATTCAAAGGGTAGGCCATGTTTAAATCCAGAGATTGGTGAAACTAACATGTAGTCTAAACTTTGATTTGTTTGAATGATATTTTGGAGTTAAGTTACCTCTAGGAATCTCACCATAAAGTTAAGACAATTATTATAGGTATCTAAAATTCAGTACAACCAAATCCTTTCTTGAGGTCTATTAAACATAGGTAGGTAAGTGGCGGTTAATGGATGTGACTTGTTTACCTATAGTTATCTAAACTTCAACCCATTTGGACCATATTCTAAAGTTAAGTTACCTCAATTTCTCTCACCTCAAAGTTAAGACAAATGTAGGTATCTAAACTTCTCGATCCGACCAAAATGTTGTTTAGAAGCCAAAATTAAAGGTCAAAGTATGCAACATATTCGTTACATTCCTCTACCTCCACTAAATCATAAACCATAGGTATCCTACCTTCATCGGCCATAATAACTAGACTAACAAATAACAATCGAAATCCTACACAAAACTCTACAAGCTACTACTTCACAAAAAGCAAAATTCGCACTACTCACCAGATGATTAACAATATGCGACCCCGACGTATTCCCCCTCGAATTGCAGAACCACTTCCTACATGACGGGACATTACACCTCGCCACGCATGCCGGGTTCTGAATCCCGCAATACCTACACGCATGTTCCACAAAGCCCCCTCCTTTCCCACCATACTCAAACCCCTCGTCCTCCCCCGTCTCATCAAAACTCAGTCCCCCCATCCCCGCCGCCAAAGAATCCACCGCCGCCGCCGTCTGACTCGCTCCTCCCCTCGTTTTCGAAGAGGAGGAAGGGGGAGTGGGGACCGCGTCGGAGGTCTGAGGGGGATCGGGGGGCTGCCACGTGGCGGAGGAGGGTTGGGAGAGTTCGGGGAAGTTGGGGTAGTTGAAGTCGTCGGCGTCGGCCTGGGAGTGGAAGTCAATGAAGGTGTAGGGGTCGCCTGCGGTGGTATCGGGCTGGGAGGCGGTGTCGAAGAGGTTGGATTGGGAATCCATGGCGAAAATTAGGGTTAGGGTGTGAGGAATTGGTGGAATTTTTTTGGGTTAGGGTTTTGGGGATCAGAGATCGGAGGGGAATGGGGAAGATGGGAAGAGAGAGAGAAAGAGAAAGCGATGGGGGGTTAAGTTACCCGGAGTTTGAATACGAGATCGGGTAATGGAACCCGGAATGCTGAACGGTACCCGACCGGTTTAGTAATTTACACGTGTGATGCATGTTAACTTGTGATGAGTTGAAGAAAAAAGAAAAAAATTATTATTTTTATAATCACGAAGAGGGTGCTAACCAGAGAAATGATAACATTTCAATCTAAATGTAAATTTCACACGTCATTAATTCATACATGATTTTAGAATATAAAATTAAAAAACAAGTATACTGAGTTGTAATCACTTGGTTTTGTTTGAGTATCTTCCCAAATACTCAAACTCGAAAAATATGACCGTAGAAATGCATGCATCCTGTGCATATCCGAGAAGAGTCGTGATATTTGATATTGTTTTCTCATCCATTTTTTCGCAGTATCATTTGATACAACACCCAATTATTTGTCGAAGAAAGGCATGGTTGTTCTCCTCGAGTATCTCACCATGGAAAACCATGCCACATCCCCTCGACCC
Organism: Hemerocallis citrina; assembly: GCA_017893485.1. Lineage (NCBI taxonomy): Eukaryota > Viridiplantae > Streptophyta > Magnoliopsida > Asparagales > Asphodelaceae > Hemerocallis > Hemerocallis citrina. Next base: position 304,441,112 of record CM030361.1, read on the forward strand.
AAATTTATGAGGAAATTTTGTGTGAAAAAACAAGATATCCAACAACAAATCCAACACCTTAATTAGACATTGGAAACAATTCGAGCCTTCAGTTTGACCATGGACTTGAACAAAACGGAGAAGATAAATTGTCATGACTTGCCATGGATCAAGTTGCTCTCATGAGTGTTCTCTCTCACTCTCTCATTCTCATCAACCATCTATATATTTTTTAAAGAGTTATTTTTTTAGAAAGTTCACTCATAAATGTTATAGTTTCAAATAAGTCACCAACAAATCACTTTTTTCATTTTTCATATGCTTTTATCAACGGCTCCCCCTAAACGAGTCGGTTTATTCACTATCAAATTATTGATGAGGTGAGCCACTCGGGTTATTCACTATCAATTTATTGAAGAAAATTTTCGTTATCAGTAGCGTATCAAGGATGAGCTTACAAATTTACCCTATAAAAAGAGAAGGGGATGCAGGGTGGAGGCATGGAGAGGTGGGCAATGTTAGAAAAGGGCAACACACTGAAGGGTAAAGGGTACAACTAGTTGGTGAGAGGAGCATAGAAGAGCATTGTTGGAGATTGATTATTTTCCTTCTTTGGTCAGATTGTTAGGATTTTAGGTTAAGTAAGCATTTAATCAGAGTTCTAGGTAAGGTTTAATAAGAGGATCATGTTAGAATTAAGGTTTATGGTTTAGAAGAAGAATAAGTAGAAGGATAGGAAAGTAAAACATGTTAGAATTAAGGTTTATGGTTTAGAAGAAGAACAAGTAGAAGGATAGGAAAGTAACATGTTAGAATTAAGGTTTATAGGTTTAGAAGAAGAATAAGCAGAGTAATAGGAAAATAATTTTGCAACCATGATTGGGGGTAGCTAGCATTAAACTAACAAAACTTATCAGAGTAGCTTTTTTCAAGGTGAACTTTATAATTTGGGAGGTATATATGAAAATAGTGATTAGTGGTGACTTATTTGGAATTAGAATATTTATGAGTAGTCTTTATGAACCTAGCATTGAACTTGAGACCACCTTTATTTTAGTCATACTTTTTAGTATCTACTTTGTACGAGCTACAACTCAATGGCCTTTCCATGCTGTCGTTGGGTTTTTAACTTCGATTGTTTTGTTTTGATATCCTAATTCGGTGTTTCGCGAAGAGTAGAACTGGTCCACCACTACATTTGCTACGACATCCCTTTTCTTTATACCTTTAACTCTATAAAGAGTTGATGTGTTTTACCTTATATTTTGATACAATTAGGTAAAAAAGGTAACCAAAAAATGTATTATAAGGTGTATGTATATATTTGATGGAACTCTCCAATATATAAATACATGGAACTCTTCTACTGTGCACTCTCCCACAGACGCCCGATCTTGACCTTGATCCGGCGGCTCTCCTTTCGCCTGTTCTTCTCACTTAATGTTGAGGATAGTTTGGTCATTTTATGCATATCCCTCTCTTTCTATCTCCTTCTCTTTCCCTCAAAACTCCGACGAAGTAGAAATAGCATAAGAAGTAGCATTAGTAACATGGATTAATTAGTGGTAGTAACTTGAGATTACATATAAGCAACTACAAAATCAAAAGCATAAATAGAATCAAAGAACAAGCACAACAACAGACTCAATCAACACCTTCAACTTCATTTGTACAATATCTGAAAGTTACAATAAGTTCAACAGCTTGAATTACACTAAGTACTAGCAGTTCAAGTAGAAAAACCAAAAACTTGAATTTCAAAATATGTTATAACTAGTAGAAAGAAGTTTTAAAAAATTGGAACCACATTATATGTTCAGACATGATTATTTCATCACTAGTCATTCTCTATAAATCATAGTGTGCAACTTCAGTTACATAATCCATCTCATCATCACTTAAAAACAATGAGAAAAAATAATCTAATTTTCAAACTCAGGCAAAAAGCAACTACATTACCTGAAAAAGCTACTCATTAACTTATAATCATGGAGAAGAGAGAATTGAGAAAGAAGGGAACTCTTCTGCTCACTCCTTTTGTGCGCATATTCGTGCGCACTCCCCCACAGTAATTAAGTCTTTTTATATCAGTCAGCTATCAAGTGTACTTCAAGCAAGGAAAAGGAACACCGACCAATCGACCAATACATTTGTAAAACAACAGATAACAGAATGAAGATAATAAAAGAACTAGGTACTGCTTAATTTGTACTGACTAATATTATGGCTGTATTTGAAAATAGAAGATGAGATCATGATACATATGTTAGACTAGGTAAATAAAATGCACTATTGCCATAACCTTACTTAATGTTACATATCTTTCCCATCTCCCACATTTCTCACTTAAATGTTGAGGATAGTTTGGTCATTTTATGCATATCCCTCTCCTTCTATCTTCTATTCTCTTTCTCATAAATCCGATGAAGAATTCCTCCCTAAACCCGCTCAAACTCTAGCTCTAAATCATGCTTCTCTCTCCAAATCCCCAAACCCGCTCAAACTAATACTCATGAGATAACTGTTGTTGCTGCTAATTTTGGTGCGGGAGCAAACAGATGAATTTGTGGATTCTTCGAGGAAAACGAATAAGCAAACCTGTCGATTTTCACTGACTTTTTGACTGGTTTCTTGCCATTGCCGAAAACCTGCAAAAAGTTCGATACACCAGGATGGATCCCGGCGACGAACCCTCCGACGCTCTTATCAGTAATCAGGAAGATTATGAAAGAGCTTTATGTGGAAAAAGATTGGTTACCTTGTTACGATGGGGGAGAGGGGTATTTATAGTCGTCCTTAGGGACAGTTTAGAGATAATAATTTATCTCTATGTCCCGGTGTTTTTGGATAAGATGTATAGAGTTTAAACCCGTTTCGTGATAAAAGATATTTAAACTGCCTCTTAGAGATAATCACGAATTTGAATTACTCTTTAAATATCTAAATTGGTTTGTAGCAGGTTGTTACCCATACCCAATAGGAAAGATCCGTTTATGGGTTATTGGGCTTCGAAAAAAGACCCAGTTCCCCATTCAGACCCGTTTATAGGTGAAATTACCGTTTTACCCCTGAAAGCTTTAAGACTCGTGCCCAATTTGAACGATCCCGATTTAATCTTATTTTTAGTCGTACCCCCACTCCTGAAGACTGAGTTTAACAGTCTTTGAGGAGTAGTTTTATTGTTCCAATGGCGTACGAAATTTTATCGGAGTTCTTGAGGGAATTTGGATCTTGCTCGAGGTGTAACGGTGTCAATCTGAGTTTGTGAAGTGCCCACAATGATTTTGCAACTTTCTGGATTTTTCTGATTTTTTTCTTCTAATTTTAAAATTATTTTTCGAATTATTTATTCAATTTTGCGAATCAATAATCTGTTTTCAAAAAGTATTAATTAATCGTTCTAATTAATAATTATTCATCCAGGAGTTCAAAAATATTTCCCTGAATTTATAATTATTTTTTAGAATTTTTAATTAATTTTCTTGAATTTTTAATTATTTTTCGCAATTTTTAACCAATTAATTTGAATTAATAATTTAAATAAAAGAATTAATCAGGGAATATCGATGTGGCGCGATCGAGAGCATTGCTCATGCCATTGGCATGAATTTTGGAGTGATTAGGCGGTGGATCTAGCGCTTAGGTGACGTGGCACGATCTAGGCGCTCTGATCAGGTGCACATATCGAGAGGTAAGAGTTTTCCCCCATTTTGGGGTCGGTGGCAAGAGTGCTCGGCACTCGTTGCCGAAGTCCAGGGGAGCGGCACGTGGCACGTTGACCGTTAACCAGTTAACGCAATTTTACACGTTTGGACGTCGGTGGCAAGAGTGCTCGGCATTTGTTGCCGAAGTCCAGGAGAGCGACACGTGGCGCGTTGACCATTGACCGTTGACCAGTCAACGTCATTTCTCACATTTGGACGTCGGTGGCAAGAGTGCTCGGCGTTTGTTGCTGAAGTCTAGGAGAGCAACATGTAGCGCATTGACCGTTGACCAGTCAACGTCATTTCTCACGTTTGGATGTCGGTGGCAAGAGTGCTCGGCACTTGTTGCCGAAGTCCATGAAAGTGATACATGGCATGTTGACCGTTGACCGTTGACCAGTCAACGCCATTTCTCACGTTTGGACGTCGATGGCAAGAGTGCTCGACACTTGTTGCCGAAGTCCAGGAGAGCGATGTAGCGCCCCGAATTTCTAATATGATATCTTAGAAAATAAGTGGCACAATCCCAGCATCCACTTCAATGTAACATTAAACACAACCAACTCCACTAAAATTTTCAACTTTTATTACAACAAACTTTTACATAGCACAGCGGAATTTAAAAACATCTCAATCAAAATCTTCTTTTATTTACAACACAGTCTTATTACAACACTGTTCTGACAAATTTACACAAACTCCATTAAATTAATTTATCTCAAAACTATCTCAAGCATCCACACCTCCAAACTCTAAGCAACAACCTGCAACACATGAGGCTAGATATGATCCCTAACCCCCAAAACTAAAGGGGTCAGCCATAAATGGTGTGAGTGACATAAAACAAACAAACAACATAAATAAACATTAGTCATGAATCCTTAAACAACAGGTAGTAAACATGAATACATAAAATACGATGTATCAAGGAAAAGTAAACAACAAGTGATACTAAACCAAGTGTCAAGTGTAGAAAGCAGGAAACCACATGCATAAAACCAAGTCAAAAAAACACAAATTCTATATGTGGACACTCTAATGCGTACTTGTCGAAGTCTATGCATCCCACTCTATATAGGTTCGGTGCAAGCCCTTAACGTCTCTACTTCATAGGGTTTAATCCCCGCTATGCAACTAATCCTAACACGATGACTACTACGAGACAAAGATAAGTTGTGAGTAGTAGCCCATGCCCCGATAATTCCGGAGATGAATCCCACACCTCAGGTGTTTTACCTGGATAATTCCGGAGATCATCCCACACTGAAACATTGACACATCACCACAAGAATACCACGTGTGCTTCGCCTCGACTCCGATAATTCCGGAGATCAATCCCACACCGCAAGTAACTACTTGGATAATTCCGGAGATATATCTCACACCGCAGGTAATTTACCTGGATAATTCCGGAGATAGATCCCACACCCAAAGTAAGATACTTGGATAATTGATGAACACATTATTATTCACTTTTTAGAGCAATAATCTTAATATAATTAGACATTTAAAAGCTCTATATATGGTATTTAACTCTTATTCTCTCTTTTCCATAGGAAACAGCGTAAAACAGCAAAACGAAGCAGATTCAGGACTTCAAAGATGATACACAGAAAAATGTAGAGGAACAGTCGACTTATTCCCAAGAGCAGTCGACTGGCCTGATCAAAGATGAAATCTACAGAAGTCTCGACTCAGTCGACTGGTCCAGAGATAAGTCGACTGGTCTGCGGCGGAGTAAACAAATTAAATCTTCAAAGATACACCTGCATCTAATTTCAAATCTATTTTGAATCAAGATTTTATGAAGCGAATCAAATCTAAAGACAGGGTATTTCCAAGTGGACGGGGTGAACGGATAAGGAAGGAAAGGAGAAAAGAGAAAGATATTAATCATCAAATCAAATAAAGAAGGATCTTCCTGAAAAAGTGGAAACCCTAATTCTCAGCCGTACTCTATAAATATCAGAAGAGGTCAACTTAGAAAAGGGGATCATCATATATATCTCTGGGAAGCGACTCAATCACCAAGTTCCTGAACAAACATCGAGAGCATCACTCCATCAACATCGAAGAAGGAGAGAGAAGATCCAGCAACCAGAAGGCAGTCGACTGTGTGACAGCCAGCCGACCATATTGCCGGAATCCATTAGTTTATTTCTTCTTTTCTCTTTATTCTTTTATGTTAATCATGTATTCAAACTTGTTAAGCAATAAAGTTATTATTATGTGGAACTAATTTCATAGTTGGGTAGATCGAAACCGTAGTTATGTAATGCTATTTTCTTCTGAACTCTTCTATGTTACTTATTGATTGAATCTAATTGAATTGGTATAGGTTTATGATAGTCAAACTAGTTTTCAAGACTGAGAGCAGTCGACTGAGGTGAGAGCCAGTCGACTGACGTACAGAACTTGGGAAGCTTAAGTTTGGATATCATTTATCTGAATCTGTTATATGAGCATATTGAGACGACCGAATCTCGTGCTCATAATTTGTAACAAAGGAATCTTTAGGGGTTCTTGGTTCAATCAACTTAGAGGATCTAGATCTGATACCAATTTCTAGAACTTTAAGTGTTTGTTCGTTTCCACTGTTCTTATGTTTTCTCTAAGTATAACTTAGTAGATACCATGCTAGATACTTACGGAAAGAAACGAATTAGAGTAGATACCATGCCTAATTCTTGGCTTAGGGAAACATTACTTTAAGGAGTAGATACCATGCCCTTGAAGTGAACAAACATGAGTAATTAGAAGTAAGTTCAGAAGGTAGCTTAGCATTATTAACTATTGGTGGAGATCAACAACCCAACTATTCAAGAGATATTTGTGATTCAACACCTCTCATCTTAGTTTTAATCTTTTAGTTCTTTTAGAATATTATGACAACTCTTATTCATTTTTATTATTAGTTTTATTGATTAGTAAGTTGAGGTCTACAATCTCTGTGGGATCGACCCTTGCTATTACTACGATTCTATAAACGATTCGTGCACTTGCGAGGTTTTATAATTTGTGTCTAGGTTTATCTATTTATTTAGGTATCTAGATTTCCAACAACAAGTTTTTGGCGCCGCTGCCGGGGATTGTTTAGTATTTTAACTTACAAGTCAGTAGAATTTTTATTAGTTTTTCTTTTCTTTTATTAATAATTTTCTTTTAGGTTACAGGACTTCGGTGAATGCACGGTAGACGATCACTTCGTCCAGAGCTACTACCTATTGACGCAGAAACAGAACGAACTTTGCACAGACTAGGTAAGCTGTTTTCAGCCAACCAGTCGACTGCTGTACGGACCCAGTCGACTGCACAGAGACAGATTTCACAGGGAAGAATGGCTGAAGAAATACAAAATCGAGTGCCAATGCAGGACAAATTCACTCCTAAGAATATTGAGCAACCTTCCTGCATTGCTTTTCAACCTAATGCTACAGGAAACATGCACCTATCTCCTCATTTACTTAGTATGGTTCCCCACTTTAGTGGCAGACCAGATGAAGAGCCTCATCTTCATCTGCAAGACTTTTTCGATCTTTGCAGGACACAAAGCGTCCAAGGGCTTACCGCTGAACAAATCAGGTTAATCTTGTTTCCTTTTTCTTTAAAACTTAATGCTAAGTTGTGGTATAATTCTTTGGAACCAGGATCAATTAATTCATGGGAGCAATTGGCAACGAAATTTTTAAAATAATTCTTTCCGGCCCAGAAAACCAAACAACTAAAAAGGGAGATTCAACTCTTCCAACAAAAGGATGAAGATTTATTCTTCGAGGCATGGAAGGATTTCAAAAGCAAGCTTCTCAAGTGTCCTACTCACAATCTGCCTAAGGATGATCAGGTACAAGCTTTTTATGAAGGTTTAAATGATACTAATAAGGCAATTGTGGATGCAGCTTGCAACGGAATTTTGATGAGGAAAAGTGGAGAAGAAGCCATTGAACTTTTTGAAGAACTCAGCGAGAACTCCCAACAATTCTCAACAAGAAGGGGACCTACGAAAAAACAGGGAGTTTACGAAATCTCTAATAGTAATAACATTCAATTAGAAATGGCAAACATGAATAAGAAAATTGATATGCTTGTTAATGCAATGTCGACGATGGGCGGAGTTAAAAAGCAAACAAATGAAATGTGTGCAATTTGTTCTCATTTAGATCACACAACTGATACATGTCCCATGTCTACTTTCACAGATCAGGAGCATGCGAATTATGTGGGTCGAGAAGTATTTCCACCAAAGAACAATCCATACTCGAACACATATAACCCAGGATGGAGGAATCATCCAAACTTCTCATGGAGCAATAATCAAAATAATCAAGGGAATCAATTCACACAAGGACATGCACGAAACCCTCAGATGGGAAGTGGGTTTGATCGACCAGCCCCAGAACAGAAGAAGTTGGATTTTGAGTCCACCGTTCTTCAATTACTCCAACAACAACATCAAACAAGCAACCAACAAGGACAAGCAATTCAGAAGTTAGAAACACAAATTGGGCAAATTGCAAAAGAGCTAAGCGAACGAAAGGCAGGAGAACTTCCTTCACAAACCATACCAAACCCAGGAGGTCAAGAACAACTCCAAGCAGTGACTACTTTAAGAAATGGTAAGGTAATTGATAACAAGGTTGAAGCACCTATAGACAAACCAGACACACAACCTTCAAAAGCTTTGGAGACAAATAAGGTAAGAGAAAAAGTAGGGACAGTTCCACCACCATTCCCTCAAAGGTTAGTCAATAAAAAGAAAGAACAACATTTATATGACATCTTTGAAACTCTCAAAAAGGTAGAAATTAATATTTCCCTACTTGATGCTATCAAACAAATTCCTTCTTATGCCAAATTTTTGAAAGATTGTTGTACTCACAAAAGAACATTTCAGGTTAAGGAGGATGTTGCTTTGACAGAAGAAGTGAGTGCTGTGTTATTAAGAAAATTACCACCTAAACTGAAAGATCCAGGTAGTTTTACTATTCCTTGCAAGGTTGGTGAGCACTTCTTTGAAAAGGCACTGCTAGACTTGGGGGCAAGCATCAACCTTCTTCCTTATTCTGTTTACGAAAAGCTTGGATTGGGGGAACTCAAGCCAACATCCATCACTTTGCAATTGGCTGATCGCAGCATAAAAAGACCTAGAGGTATTTTAGAAGATGTCCTAGTTCAGGTAAATGATTTTATTTTGCCTGCTGATTTTGTTGTGTTAGATATGGAGGAATCTTCTATGTCATCATCTCTACCGATCATATTAGGTAGGCCCTTTATGAGTACAGCTGATATAAAAATTTGTGTTAAAAAGGGTATTATAAGTATGAAGATAAACGGAGAAAAAGTGGAATTTAAAATGTTTGATACACTAAAATTACCACAAGATGATCATGAATGCTATAATATTGATGTGGTGCAGGAGATTGTTGATCAAACATTTCAGGTACATAGCGTTGAACCACTACAAGCCACAATCACTCAATCTCTAACTTTATCTCATGTTGAACAGGAATACGATGACTGGAGGATTGCAAAGACAGTACATCACCTTGAAACTCCACAGTCATATTCAGATCAGGCGACTGATGAACAGAGTAAGTCGACTGGTGTTCTAACCAGTCGACCAAACCCAGACACCCAGAACAAGTCGACTGCTGACATGGACCAGTCGACTGTACAGAAACTCCCAGACATAGAACTTAAGCAGTTGCCCGACCATTTGAAGCATGCATTTTTGGGCGAGAACCAGACGCTACCAGTAATAATTGCTGCAAACTTAAATGCACAGGAAGAAGAAAAGCTGCTGAAGGTATTGCGAGAACACAAAAATGCAATAGGATGGACCATTGCAGACATCAAAGGAATAAGTCCATCCAAGTGCATGCATAGAATATTGCTTGAAAACGATGCAAAACCTAGCAGGGAGGCACAGAGAAGGCTGAACCCCAACATGAAGGAAGTGGTAAGAGCAGAAATTTTGAAGCTACTAGATGTTGGCATCATCTATCCTATCTCAGATAGCAAATGGGTAAGTCCTATACATGTAGTACCTAAGAAAAGTGGAGTTACAGTGATAACAAATGAAGAGAATGAACTTATCCCAACAAGAGTAACCACAGGATGGAGGGTATGCATTGACTATAGGAAGTTGAATAATGAAACCAGGAAAGATCACTTCCCTCTTCCTTTTATTGATCAAATGTTAGAAAGATTAGCAGGATATAGTCATTATTATTTTCTAGATGGTTATAGTGGCTATAATCAAATTGCTATTGCTCCAGAAGATCAAGAAAAGACCACTTTTACATGCCCTTTTGGTACTTTTGCTTACAGGAGGATGCCCTTTGGATTATGCAATGCTCCAGCTACATTTCAAAGATGCATGATGAGTATATTTTCAGATATGGTGGAAAGGTTTATTGAGGTATTTATGGATGACTTTAGTGTTTTTGGATCTTGTTTTGATGAATGCCTTAACCATTTGCAGCTTGTTCTTAAAAGATGTGAAGAATGCAATTTAGTGCTGAATTGGGAAAAGTGCCATTTTATGGTACAACAAGGTATTGTTTTGGGGCATGTTGTGTCAAAAAGAGGCATAGAGGTAGACAAAGCCAAAATAGATATAATATCAAAACTACCCCCTCCCACTACAGTTAAGGGTATTAGGAGTTTTCTTGGACATGCAGGGTTCTATAGACGATTTATAAAAGATTTCTCCAAAATATCCAAACCCCTTTGTGATTTGTTGGCTAAGGATGTTGAATTCACATGGACAGAAGAGTGCACTAATGCTTTTATTACATTGAAAACTCTTCTCACTTCTGCACCTATTGTCATGGCACCAGATTGGAGCCATCCTTTCGAGCTCATGTGTGATGCAAGTGATTACGCCTTAGGAGCTGTTTTAGGTCAAAGAATCAATAAGAAACCCCATGTTATTTACTATGCTTCTCGAACTCTAAACGATGCACAGCTAAATTATTCTACCACCGAAAAAGAAATGTTAGCTGTTATTTTTGCTGTAGAGAAGTTTAGATCATATTTAATTGGTTCTAAAGTTATTGTTTTCACTGACCATGCTGCTTTGAGATATTTGTTGGCTAAAAAGGAAGCTAAGCCTAGGTTGATCAGATGGGTGCTGATGCTTCAAGAATTTGATCTTGAGATTAGAGACAAGAAAGGATGCGACAATGTTGTGGCAGATCACATGTCCAGACTACTTCAGGAGGAAGAGAGAATTGTGCCCCCGCTGAATGAAAATTTCCCAGATGAACATCTATTTAAAATAAATGTTCAAACTCTCGGGGCAGTCGACTGGTCCTTCCACCAGTCGACTGGACTCTCTGAACAGTTCCCCTGGTTTGCTGATATTGTCAATTTTCTAACTGCTCATGTTTTTCCTCCAGGTATGACACATCAGGAAAGGAAAAGATTGGTGGATCTGAGCAAACACTATTATTGGGATGATCCTTATTTATTCAAATTTTGCTCTGATCAAATTATAAGAAGATGTGTGGCAGACGAGGAACAAAGGAATATTCTACAACATTGCCACCAATATGCATGTGGAGGACATTTTGGGCCAAAGAGAACAGCACTTAAGGTATTGCAATCTGGTTTTTATTGGCCTAAAGTATTCAAAGATGCTTTTTCTTTTTGCAGGACTTGCGACAAATGCCAAAAGACAGGCAACATCTCTTCTAGAAATCAAATGCCACTACACAACATACAAGTAATCGAGCTTTTCGATGTTTGGGGAATCGACTTCATGGGTCCATTTCCTAACTCATTTGGTTATTTATATATTCTTGTTGGTGTAGATTATGTGTCTAAATGGGTCGAGGCTGTCCCCTCCAAAACTAATGATCACAAAGTTGTTGTCAAGTTCTTGCAGGAGAACATTTTCACTAGGTTTAGTACACCACGAGCGATAATTAGTGATGGAGGGAGCCATTTCAACAACTTTCCATTTGCTTCGTTAATGAAGAAGTATGGTATTACACATAGAGTGGGGACCCCTTATCATCCTCAAACCAGTGGACAGGTGGAGCTTAGCAATAGAGAGATCAAGAGCATCTTGGAAAAGACAGTCAATACAAGCAGAAGGGATTGGTCACTACGCTTGAACGATGCATTATGGGCCTACAGAACCGCTTTCAAGACACCCATTGGCATGTCACCATACCGTTTGGTCTTTGGAAAAGCATGTCATCTGCCGGTTGAATTGGAACACAAAGCGTATTGGGCCATCAAAAGGTTCAATTTTGATATGAAACAGGCAGGTGACAAAAGGAGATTGCAACTAAACGAGCTTGAAGAGTTGAGGCATGACGCTTATGAAAACGCAAAATTGTACAAGGAAAGGACCAAATTGTACCATGACAAACAGCTAGCAAGGAAGAAGTTTTATGAAGGACAGAAGGTATTGATCTACAACTCAAGACTGAGACTTTTTCCAGGCAAGCTTAAGTCACGATGGTATGGACCATATATTGTCACAAAAGTCTTTCCACATGGAGCATTGGAAGTTCACAGTGAAGAAAAAAATCAAACATTCAAGGTGAACGGGCATAGAGCGAAGCCATACATAGAGATGAGTCTAGAACCGCAAGAGGAAGATGTGAATCTTCAAACCATTCAATACATAGCATGACTCATCATGTCTAGCTGAAGACATGAAACACAGCGCTTATTGGGAGGCAACCCAACTTTTTAGGGGAGTATTTACACTTTCCTTTACTTTCTTTAGTTATTCATTTTTATTTTTCAGTCTCTCCTTACTAGATGGTAACACATGCCTATATCTTATGTTTTGTGCGAACATTGAGGACAATGTTCCATCTAAGTGTGGGGGTATTAGTTAGTTATATTTGGAATCTTTTGAATTTTTTTTTAGGATAAACAATTTCTTATAAAGTAAGAGTAAGGATACTTATTTACTTTAGGATTGTTGAGTTTCATAATTCCCTACAAAATTGTGCGAGTCATGCGATTATACATAATAAACAAATGTGATGCTTTTTCTGATAATTATTCCCTTTAGATCTAGTCCTAAATCGAGTTTAAGTAAATAGAGTGATACAATATATGTATATATTTGAATAAAGTCAGTCTACTCCAATGTTTTGAGCGCTTAGTAACTAGGGGTATTCATCACCAATGTTTACCTTTACGTCAAACGGCAACTTGAAATATGAGTATGCAAAGCACTTTAATGTTTGTGACTTGTTGAGTAACCGGGTGGATACATCACAAATGTTTCGCATTCGCGTCAAAAGACAAGTGACAACTTTAAAGAAGAGACTATAAAAAAAAAAAAAAAACACCTCTAGTTTGCTACTGGATTTGTAGTAGAGAAAAGGGATAATCACAGACTGAGTAGTTGCATACTATAACTACATTAATCGCATGACAATTATGATTAAGTTTGGGGATTATGACTGAACAATTGCACTAGAGAAAGTGGGTATGTTTAATTTTACTTTATCTGAAATTGTTTGTAGTTTTATATTTTTCATTTTGATGTCCACATAATAAGAAATCTTGGTGGTTGAGTCTATTGTTATTATTATTCTCCCTATTCATAATTCTAGTTTGCTTGAGGACAAGCAAAAGCTAAGTGTGGGGGTATTTGATGAACACATTATTATTCACTTTTTAGAGCAATAATCTTAATATAATTAGACATTTAAAAGCTCTATATATGGTATTTAACTCTTATTCTCTCTTTTCCATAGGAAACAGCGTAAAACAGCAAAACGAAGCAGATTCAGGACTTCAAAGATGATACACAGAAAAATGTAGAGGAACAGTCGACTTATTCCCAAGAGCAGTCGACTGGCCTGATCAAAGATGAAATCTACAGAAGTCTCGACTCAGTCGACTGGTCCAGAGATAAGTCGACTGGTCTGCGGCGGAGTAAACAAATTAAATCTTCAAAGATACACCTGCATCTAATTTCAAATCTATTTTGAATCAAGATTTTATGAAGCGAATCAAATCTAAAGACAGGGTATTTCCAAGTGGATGGGGTGAACGGATAAGGAAGGAAAGGAGAAAAGAGAAAGATATTAATCATCAAATCAAATAAAGAAGGATCTTCCTGAAAAAGTGGAAACCCTAATTCTCAGCCGTACTCTATAAATATCAGAAGAGGTCAACTTAGAAAAGGGGATCATCATATATATCTCTGGGAAGCGACTCAATCACCAAGTTCCTGAACAAACATCGAGAGCATCACTCCATCAACATCGAAGAAGGAGAGAGAAGATCCAGCAACCAGAAGGCAGTCGACTGTGTGACAGCCAGCCGACCATATTGCCGGAATCCATTAGTTTATTTCTTCTTTTCTCTTTATTCTTTTATGTTAATCATGTATTCAAACTTGTTAAGCAATAAAGTTATTATTATGTGGAACTAATTTCATAGTTGGGTAGATCGAAACCGTAGTTATGTAATGCTATTTTCTTCTGAACTCTTCTATGTTACTTATTGATTGAATCTAATTGAATTGGTATAGGTTTATGATAGTCAAACTAGTTTTCAAGACTGAGAGCAGTCGACTGAGGTGAGAGCCAGTCGACTGACGTACAGAACTTGGGAAGCTCAAGTTTGGATATCATTTATCTGAATCTGTTATATGAGCATATTGAGACGACCGAATCTCGTGCTCATAATTTGTAACAAAGGAATCTTTAGGGGTTCTTGGTTCAATCAACTTAGAGGATCTAGATCTGATACCAATTTCTAGAACTTTAAGTGTTTGTTCGTTTCCACTGTTCTTATGTTTTCTCTAAGTATAACTTAGTAGATACCATGCTAGATACTTACGGAAAGAAACGAATTAGAGTAGATACCATGCCTAATTCTTGGCTTAGGGAAACATTACTTTAAGGAGTAGATACCATGCCCTTGAAGTGAACAAACATGAGTAATTAGAAGTAAGTTCAGAAGGTAGCTTAGCATTATTAACTATTGGTGGAGATCAACAACCCAACTATTCAAGAGATATTTGTGATTCAACACCTCTCATCTTAGTTTTAATCTTTTAGTTCTTTTAGAATATTATGACAACTCTTATTCATTTTTATTATTAGTTTTATTGATTAGTAAGTTGAGGTCTACAATCTCTGTGGGATCGACCCTTGCTATTACTACGATTCTATAAACGATTCGTGCACTTGCGAGGTTTTATAATTTGTGTCTAGGTTTATCTATTTATTTAGGTATCTAGATTTCCAACAACAATAATTCCGGAGATTAAATCCCACACCGAAAGCCATACTGAGGTACTTGACCCATGTTCTCTTTCATCATATCACCACTAGTGCCTGTCCTTATTATTTTTGGGTTACTTACTTACTCAACGAATCTCCTAGAGTTAGTGTACCCTACCGGACTTAACTCAAAACTGAACAACTGAAATGCCTCAACAGGCCTCAACAAAATAACTCAACGCCGGTATACTAGGGTCACACACGTCCTCTAGAGACCCAAACTCAATGTCTAAACCAACTTTCCACCATAAATAGCTCAACTGAATATCTTAAAATCATATGCTTAACAGAAGACAAAGTATAGACTAAAATATTTGAAGACTAATCATTCGGAAGAACATTCAAGTTTATGAAAACTCATCAGTACCAGTCGACTTATTACTGTAGTAAGTCGACTGTCCAGAGGGAAAATATCCATGATTTTAAGAAAATAAGTTAAGTAAAATAAGTTGACTTATAAAAGTCATAAGTCGACTTACCAAAAATATAAGTTTTCTTATAAAAGTCATAAGTCGACTTACCAGATCATAAGTTGACTTATAAAAACATAAGTCGACTTACCAGAGAGAAATTCCAGAAATGTTTAAGAAAATATTCTAAGTGTTATAAGTCGACTTGCAAAGTCATAAGTCGACTTAAAAGAGAATATAAGTCGACTTAAAAGGTCATAAGTCGACTTACCAGAGAAAATCTACGATAACTTTGAAAAATAAATTCTAAGTGTACCAGTCGACTGAAAAGGGTCTAAGTCGACTGTCCAGAACGGATTTTCAAGAAAACTAAAGATACAGCAACTGGGTCGTGCCAGTCGACTGATAGGTCTTCCAGTCGACTGTCGGCCTACAGTCTGCATAGTTTTGGTTGTTCATGATAATCAAAATTAGAGTTTACCAAAAGAAATCATTGTTTACTAAAATAATTTGTATTTCAATAAAAACGACAGTCTCAAAGTATTCCCGGATCGAATACATTACTCAAAACATCCAATATCTCAAAACTCAAGTTCTCATGTCCTAAATTCCTAATTCTTCCATTAGGATTTCTCAATACTGAATTTCTTTCACAACTCATAACCAACATCTGATTTGTAAACACAAGATCCAGATGCTCACCCATCCGATCATAACCATACTCAAATCTTAAACATGATTTCTAGCAATACAATTTTATGAACCAAGATCTACTCAACATTCTTAGATTTCACATACATGGTACAAACAACCACCTTTGCATCGTTCTCATGCAAAATACTAAATAACATACATGCCAAACAAACAACACAACAATCATTCACGTAAATCAAACCACAAAACAAATTTCGTATTACTCAGAAAACAAAATAAAACAAAACAATCACTCACCTAAATCAAACAACAAAACAAAGTTCGTATCACTCACCTTGGAAACGACGAGATCCAACGATAAAGTCTCTCCTTTGCGAGATCCAAAACTTCATCTTGCTCTTCCAAAACAAATCACAAAAATCTATATTGTGCAGCGAATGACGGCTGCAAATTCCTTTTAAATATCCGGGATGAAGTTTAGGGTTTTACCCACTTCTGCAAAAATAATCCCCTCAAAATACAACTTTATATATATAGCACTATTCTTGGAAATTCAATAAAATTCATTTAAATTAGGATTTAAAAGTAAAATATAATCCTAAATCTCAACCGGTACTGTTCAAAACGTCCAGAAAGTACATTTTACATTTTAACCCCTAAAATGACAAATTTGCAAAAAGGTCATTCTTTTCTCAAAATTTGCAAATAGTTCCAATTAATTTCAGAAAAATCTGGAAAAATACTAAATAAATCCCAAATATTAAATAATGATTCTTCATGAAGAAAACTTGACTTTCAAACTTCTCAAGAAAATATTTGCACGTGTAAAAAGATAAATTTTTCTGAAAATATTCATAAATTCTCCAAAAATCATTTTAGTCATTTATAAACCTTTAAAAATAACATTTTAAAAACACGGGGTTCTACATCACTCCCTCCTTAGAAGAGTTCTGTCCTCAGAACTACTACTAATGAGTCCAAACCACATACCAACAAAGGGAACAATATCTCATAAATAGAACATAGTCCAAACAATTGCATACGACAACACAATCAGAATAGAGGAAATACGACTTAACTCAATCAACGGTACAAACATTCAAAAGAATCTCAATCACATAAAAGAAATACACTCATACAAAAAGCTCAGGGAAATCCTTCTGCATGCGATCCTCTGGCTCCCAAGTAGCCTCCTCGAACTGCTGATTCCTCCACAACACCTTGACCATAGGTATCACCTTGCTCCTAAGAACTTTCTCCCTACGATCAACGATCTCAACAGGCCGTTCCTTGTAACTCAAGTTCACCTGTAGATCTTCAGGAACCTCTACCAACTGATGATTCTGATCTGGCACATACTTCCTCAATAACAACACATGGAATACATCATGTACTTGTGCCAACTCCTCTGGAAGCTTCAATCTATATGCGGTTTTGCCAATCCGCTCCACGATCCTGTATGGCCCAATATACCTTGGCGCCAACTTGCCTCCCTTACCAAACCTGATTACTCCTTTGGTCGGAGAAACCTTGAGAAAAACTGCATCCCCAACCTCAAACTCCAAGTCTCTTCGTCGAGTATCAGCATAACTCTTCTGCCGACTCTGAGCCTCGACTAACCTCTTGCGAATCAGCTCAATCTGCTCCGATATTTGCTGCACGATATCAGGACCATACATCTGCCTCTCGCCAACCTCGTACCAACAAACAGGTGTCCTCCACCTCCGCCCGTACAAAGCCTCATACGGTGTCATCCCGATACTCGCATGGTAACTGTTGTTATAAGCAAACTCAACCAATGCCAAGTATCTCTCCCAACTACCACCGAAATCCATAACACAAGCCCTCAACATGTCTTCCAGCACTCGATTCACCCTCTCCGTCTGACCATCGGTCTGTGGATGAAAGGCGGTACTGAAATCAGTTCTGGTGCCTAAAGTTGCTTGTAGGCTCTTCCAAAACCTTGAAGTGAACCTTGCATCTCTATCGGATACAATCGACACAGAAACTCCATGAAGTCTCACAATTTCACCAATGTAAAACTCAGCCAATTTCTCCAATGACCAAGTAATCTTCATGGCTAGAAAATGAGCCGACTTAGTCAAATGGTCCACAATAACCCAAATCGAATCATTGCCCTTCGAACTCCTCGGCAAACCTGTGATGAAATCCATACTGATATTCTCCCATTTCCACTCCGGAATGGGCAACGGCTGTAACAAACCTCCAGGTCTCTGATTTTCTGCTTTGATCTGCTAACAAGTCAGACATCTTGCCACGAAATTTGCCACATCCCTCTTCATACCAGACCACCAAAAGTGCTGTTTGATGTCCCTGTACATCTTCGTACCTCCAGGATGAACTGACAACAAGGTACTGTGTGCTTCCTGTAAGATACTATCTCTCAAATCTGCATTATTCGGAACACACAACCTCTCACCCATCCAAAGAATTCCATCTTGGACACGAAACTCTGATAGTCTATCCTCTGAAACCTGTTACAACATCTTCTGAATCTCTGAGTCTGATCTCTGACCTTCCACAATCCTCTCTCTCAAGGACGGTTGCAGCCTCAACTTAGCCAAAGACGCCCCTAAACCCTGCAGCACCACCTCGATACCTGCCTGATCGATCTCTGCTGTCAACTCACTTCGAGTAGTGATCAAACTTGATAAACTACTCTTCCTGCTAAGTCCATCAGCTACCACATTCGCCTTGCCCGGATGATACTTGATCTCAGGACGAATGTCTTCCAATACCTCCAACCACCTTCTCTGCCGAAGATTCAGAATCTTCTGTTGATAAATGTACTTCAGACTCTTGTGGTCAGTGTACATATTGACCTTCTCACCATAAACATAATGCCTCCACTGCTTCAAGGCATAAATGATAGCTGCTATCTCCAAATCATGCGTCGGATAATTCTTCTCATGCGGACACAATTGCCTCGAACCATAAGCAATAACCTTGCCTTCTTGCATCAAGACACAACCCAAACCTCTGAGAGACGCATCACTGAAGATATCATAATCCTTCCCAGCTTGTGGCAAAGCTAAGATAGGTGCAGTAGTCAACCTTTCCTTTAACTCAAGGAAACTCTCCTCACACTTATCGGTCCATAGAAATGCCACATTCTTCCGGGTCAAACCTGTCAAAGGAACTGCAATCTGAGAATAACCCTGAATGAATCTTCTGTAGTAACCAGCTAAACCCATGAAACTTCTGATTTCCTTCACAGACGTTGGCCTGGGCCAATCCTTCACTGCTTCAACTTTCTGAGGATCAGTGGCTACTCCCTCCTTAGAAAGAATATGACCAAGGAAAGCTACCTCAAACTTCCAAAACTCACACTTCGACAACTTGGCATACAAGCTATGCTCCTGCAATTTCTGTAATACCGCTGTCAAGTGCATAGAATGATCCTCCTTCGACTTCGAATACACCAAGATATCGTCGATGAAAACCACCACGAAGGAGTCAATAAATAGCCTCAAAACCCGATTCATCATATCCATGAAAACTGCTGGCGCATTCGTCAACCCGAATGGCATCACCAAAAACTCATAGAGCCCATGACGAGTCCTGAAAGCTGTCTTACTCACATCTTCCTCCTTGACTCGAACCTGATGATACCCTGATCTCAAATCAATCTTCGAGAACACAGCTGCTCCTCGAAGCCTATCGAATAAATCATCAATCCGCGGCAGTGGATACTTGTTCCGAATAGTTACCCTATTTAACTCCCGATAGTCAATGCACATCCTCATTGACCCATCCTTCTTCTTGACCAACAATACTGGCGCTCCCCACGGAGAAGAAATCGGCCTAATAAGCCCTTTGCTCAACAGCTCCTCAATCTGCTTCTTCACCTCATCTTGCTCTACAGATGCCATCCTGTACGGAGCCTTAGAAATCGGCGCGCTCCCTGGCTGAACATTGATGCAAAACTCCACATCTCTCTGCGGCGGTAATCCTGGAAAATCATCCAAGAACATCTTAGGAAAATCTCGGACAACCGGAATGCCCTTGACTTCATCTGAAATAACCATCTTGGATACCATTACAGTCACCTTCGGAATCTTCTTCTTCCCTTGGAAAGTCACTGCGGGTCCACCTAGTGCTTTCACCAACACCTCCTTCTGCTTGCATTCAATTGTGGCATCATATATTGCCATCCAATCAATGCCCACGATGACATCCACTCCTAAGACTTGCAACTTGATCAAATCAATGCCGAATAACCTCCCACCAATCTCGATATCACAGCCCTCGTAATATCGATCCGTAATCAACTCTTCACCTGACGGCGTTGCCACCGACAAAATCCTTCCTGGAAACAATTTAGGTTCCACACCTAAGATCCTTGCAAAATTTGGCGATACAAAAGTATGCAATGAACCAGTATCAAATAAAACCCTTGCCTTTATTCCATTAATTAAAACAATTCCTGTTACAAGAAGAGTGATACTCAATCTCCAATTGTTCTCAAATAAAGGTTTTACTTATTACATTGATTTAAAATAAAAATCAAAATTCTTGCATACCCTGTATTACATCTTCCGAGTTACCCGTGTCCTCCTCGGTTAATGCAAATACTCGCCATTGCCTCTGGAATTTGCTTCCACCTGAACCATCCTTCCTCAATTGTGGACAATGGGGCTTAGAATGTCCTGCCTGCCCACACTGGGAACAAATCTGCTTCGCCAACTTCGGACACGCTGACCTATAATGTCCTGCCTCCTTGCAGTAATAACAAGTCACTCCCTGAGTTGCAGGTGCCTTCTGCACCGGATCATTGAACTTGATCTACTTCGCGGGGAATCCCTTCCCACTCTGACCTGATGCTGGCCTCTTGTTCTGGTTCCATGTATCTTGCTTCTTCTAGAACTGGTCCATGTCCTCCTCAGTCATAGCTGCTCTCCTGACCAGCTTGTCGAATCTTCTGATGCCCAACGGGATCATCCTCGACCTCAAGTTTGGCCTCAAGCCCTGCTCAAACTTTTTGGCCTTCTTCGCCTCGTCAATGACCAACTTTGATGCATACCTCGAAAGCTGAGCAAACTTGGTCTCATACTCCCGCACGGTCATGCTGCCCTGCTGAAGGTTCAAGAACTCGGTCGCCTTCTTCTCCTGAACATCTAGGGGAAAGAAGCGATCCCTGAATTCCTCCAGAAAAGCTTCCCAAGTTATCGGCTGATCTCCCAAAGTCCTCTTTAGTGACTCCCACCAGACACCAGCGTCCTTTTCCAGCTGCATTGTAGCCAACTTCACCTTGCTGGCTACCGGAGTCTCCGATACTTTGAAGATTGTCTCCATCCTTCTAATCCAATCATCAGCTGCGGTTGGATCAGATTGCCCCTCAAAAACTGGCGGCCTCATCCTCTTAAAGGACTCGATCTGCTTGATAGGATTAGCGTTAACCAATCCCTGTCCAGCTCCATGATTTTGCTGCTGATTCTGCTGTTGATTCTGACTTTGTGCCAAATTAAATGCCATTAGCACATTCAGAGTCTGATACACCTTGGCGAATTTAGCCTCAAGATCAATTCCAGTTCCTCGAGAACTACCAGATCCATCCTCATTGTTACCACCATTCCTGGGCCTGGGTGCAACCATTCTGAATACTGCAAAACGAGGGAAAAGTTAGAGCATCACACAATTCAAACTCGCATCAATATCCTTTGGCAAAACTTCACTTGTATCCCAAAGGTAAAACATCATATTTCAGTTCTATGTGATACTCACTCTTTAATGTCCACACCTAGGTACTCACACTCTAGTGTCTACACCTAGGTTATTTTTATGCCATGTTTATTATTACTATTGAAGCATGCTCTGATACCAACTTCTGTAGCGCTCCGAATTTCTAATATGATATCTTAGAAAATACGTGGCACAATTCCAGCATCCACTTCAATGTAACATTAAACACAACCAACTCTACTAAAATTTTCAACTTTTATTACAACAAACTTTTACATAGCACAGCGGAATTTAAAAACATCTCAATCAAAATCTTCTTTTATTTACAACACAGTCTTATTACAACACTGTTCTGACAAATTTACACAAACTCCATTAAATTAATTTATCTCAAAACTATCTCAAGCATCCACACCTCCAAACTCTAAGCAACAACCTGCAACATATGAGGCTAGAGATGATCCCTAACCCCCAAAACTAAAGGGGTCAGCCATAAATGGTGTGAGTTACATAAAACAAACAAACAACATAAATAAACATTAGTCATGAATCCTTAAACAACAGGTAGTAAACATGAATACATAAAATACGATGTAGCAAGGAAAAGTAAACAACAAGTGATACTAAACCAAGTGTCAAGTGTAGAAAGCAGGAAACCACATGCATAAAACCAAGTCAAAAAAACACAAATTCTATATGCGGACTCTCTAATGCGTACTTGTCGAAGTCTATGCATCCCACTCTACATAGGTTCGGTGCAAGCCCTTAACGTCTCTACTTCATAGCGTTTAATCCCCGCTATGCAACTAATCCTAACACGATGACTACTACGAGATAAAGATAAGCTGTGAGTAGTAGCCCATGCCCCGATAATTCCGGAGATGAATCCCACACCTCAGGTGTTTTATCTGGATAATTCCGGAGATCATCCCACACCGAAACATTGACACATCACCACAAGAATACCACATGTGCTTCGCCTCGACTCCGATAATTCCGGAGATCAATCCCACACCGCAAGTAACTACTTGGATAATTCCGGAGATGTATCTCACACCGCAGGTAATTTACCTGGATAATTCCGGAGATAGATCCCACACCCAAAGTAAGATACTTGGATAATTTCGGAGATTAAATCCCACACCGAAAGCCATACTGAGGTACTTGACCCATGTTCTCTTTCATCATATCACCACTAGTGCCTGTCCTTATTATTTTTGGGTTACTTACTTACTCAACGAATCTCCTATAGTTGGTGTACCCTACCGGACTTAACTCAAAACTGAACAACTGAAATGTCTCAACAGGCCTCAACAAAATAACTCAACGCCGGTATACTAGGGTCACACACGTCCTCTAGAGACCCAAACTCAATGTCTAAACCAACTTTCCACCATAAATAGCTCAACTGAATATCTTAAAATCATATGCTTAACAGAAGACAAAGTATAGACTAAAATATTTGAATACTAATCATTCGGAAGAACATTCAAGTTTATGAAAACTCATCAGTACCAGTCGACTTATTACTGTAGTAAGTCGACTGTCCAGAGGGAAAATATCCATGATTTTAAGAAAATAAGTTAAGTAAAATAAGTTGACTTATAAAAGTCATAAGTCGACTTACCAAAAATATAAGTTTTCTTATAAAAGTCATAAGTCGACTTACCAGATCATAAGTTGACTTATAAAAACATAAGTCGACTTACCAGAGAGAAATTCCAGAAATGTTTAAGAAAATATTCTAAGTGTTATAAGTCGACTTGCAAAGTCATAAGTCGACTTAAAAGAGAATATAAGTCGACTTAAAAGGTCATAAGTCGACTTACCAGAGAAAATCTACGATAACTTTGAAAAATAAATTCTAAGTGTACCAGTCGACTGAAAAGGGTCTAAGTCGACTGTCCAGAACGGATTTTCAAGAAAACTAAAGATACAGCAACTGGGTCGTGCCAGTCGACTGATAGGTCTTCCAGTCGACTGTCGGCCTACAGTCTGCATAGTTTTGGTTGTTCATGATAATCAAAATTAGAGTTTACCAAAAGAAATCATTGTTTACTAAAATAATTTGTATTTCAATAAAAACGACAGTCTCAAAGTATTCCCAGATCGAATACATTACTCAAAACATCCAATATCTCAAAACTCAAGTTCTCATGTCCTAAATTCCTAATTCTTCCATTAGGATTTCTCAATACTGAATTTCTTTCACAACTCATAACCAACATCTGATTTGTAAACACAAGATCCAGATGCTCACCCATCCGATCATAACCATACTCAAATCTTAAACATGATTTCTAGCAATACAATTTTATGAACCAAGATCTACTCAACATTCTTAGATTTCACATACATGGTACAAACAACCACCTTTGCATCGTTCTCATGCAAAATACTAAATAACATACATGCCAAACAAACAACACAACAATCATTCACGTAAATCAAACCACAAAACAAATTTCGTATTACTCAGAAAACAAAATAAAACAAAACAATCACTCACCTAAATCAAACAACAAAACAAAGTTCGTATCACTCACCTTGGAAACGACGAGATCCAACGATAAAGTCTCTCCTTTGCGAGATCCAAAACTTCATCTTGCTCTTCCAAAACAAATCACAAAAATCTATATTGTGCAGCGAATGACGGCTGCAAATTCCTTTTAAATATCCGGGATGAAGTTTAGGGTTTTACCCACTTTTGCAAAAATAATCCCCTCAAAATACAACTTTATATATATAGCACTATTCTTGGAAATTCAATAAAATTCATTTAAATTAGGATTTAAAAGTAAAATATAATCCTAAATCTCAATCGGTACTGTTCAAAATGTTCAGAAAGTACATTTTACATTTTAACCCCTAAAATGACAAATTTGCAAAAAGGTCATTCTTTTCTCAAAATTTGCAAATAGTTCCAATTAATTTCAGAAAAATCTGGAAAAATACTAAATAAATCCCAAATATTAAATAATGATTCTTCATGAAGAAAACTTGACTTTCAAACTTCTCAAGAAAGTATTTGCACGTGTTTTGCACGTGTAAAAAGATAAATTTTTCTAAAAATATTCATAAATTCTCCAAAAATCAATTTAGTCATCTATAAACCATTAAAAATAACATTTTAAAAATACGGGGTTCTACAAGCGACACGTGGTTCGTTGACCGTTGACCAGTTAATGCATTTTCTTGCATTTTGACGTCGGTGGCAAGAACGGTTGACACTCTTTACCGAAGTCGAGAAGGACTTCGAGAGGGTGATGCTTGGCAGCGTTGACTGTTGACCCTTGACCAGTCAAGCGTCTATTGAGTTGCCCATATTTTTTGTTGTTTTGCGGTAAATGGGCCAAGCCTCTGCGCTCTTGGGGGCCTTTTAGCCTTGGTTAATGTGCCAACAACCCCTCTTTCTATAAAACTTCACCCCCCTCTTATTTGCTCATTCTCTTGTTTTTTACTCAGGCGATTTCTTCTTTCTAATGGGAGCTTCAGGCGAGAATCTCTTACTTCCGGCAATCTTTTCCGGCAGTTGCTATCAAATTAATCAAGGTAATTTTTGATACTTAGCTTATTTTTAGAGAATGTCTAGCATTCCTTCGAGGTAAGAGACCTCCCATACTATCGCCCCTGAGGTGACCTCTTGTCAGGTTCCCCCAATCGATAAGAGTAAGGCCGTAGTAGGGTCATCTTCAGTCATAGTAGAGACCGTGGTTGAGAGCGAGTGGAGGATGGGAGAGTTTGGCAGATTGCCAGGGGCGCTAACCGGGCTTCAAAGGGTTCGGGATCTTCTAGACCACCAGGCCAAGTGCATTATGTACGGTATGGGGCAGAGCTTCGAGGAGAATGCGGTAAGAGAGACTTCGGAGGCCGACGAGCGATCTCCATTCTTAACGAGGCGGATCTGATGTCGATTCGGGAATGTTTTCAGATCCTGAAGGAATATGACTTGATGTTGCCTGGTCCCGGGGTGAGGGCTAACTCGTCGATGCCAGTGGACATGTGCTTCTGGCCTGTCGACGTTTTCTTGGCCGGTGTTCGGCTCTCTCTTCATCCATTCGTCGTCGAAGTACTACGATGGTTTCAGATCAGTCTCGTTCAGTACATGCCAAACGTATGGAGGTTGATCAACGAGTTCATCCTTCACTGCCAGGCAGCGAGTCTCGAGCCGAAGTTGAGCATGTTGCGGACCGTGTACCGGGTGCATCAACAGCAGAAGTCGGAGTTTAGGTTATACCTGGCTCCGAGGCATGGTGCAAAGCTCGTCAGCTGCCCCAACTCGATAAAAAATTGGAGGGATAAGTATTTCCTCATCTGAAGTTGAGAGCCATGGGTCATCCCGATGACTTGGGTCGAAGAAGTTTCGCGGTGGGTGAAGGAGAGCTCGGTACTTAGTTCCAAAGAAGATGAGATGGTCCGGACGCTCCTCGATCGGCCGAAGTTCAATTGGAAGGACCTGACTGAAGAGGTGCTCTTCAGGGGGGTCTCAGCCTTATAAACCCCAGTATGCTTTTTATTTTTTGCCCCATGCTCTCCTTTTTCTTCTTAAGCCAAGTCTTATTTGCATTTAACCTCGGTATTCTAATGTTTTTTGCAGAATCCATGGACTTCGATGACATGCTGGTGCAATGCGGGATCTTGGGTAGCAAGGCCCCTAGGAAGAGGAAGAGGATGGCCTCGAATGTGTCATCGCCGAGTGTGAAGACCCTTGTCGCTGTTGTGGAGCAGCCAGCGAAGCAGGCCGCAGTTGTTCAGCGGCTGCCGACCCCCACAACGACGTCGGCTTCTGCTGAGACTGGGGCCTTCCCCTTATCAGTGGCATTGGGCTTGGAGGGCCCACCGTTAACTACCGAGACCGAGGTGTTTCTGACCGAGGAACACAAGAAGATATTCATCCTGGAATGGCAAGTCCACAAGCTCGACGGGTTCCTTGGCGACTCATCGTCCTGCATGCAAGCCGTTCGGCACCTTGCCACGCCGAAGGACAAGGCCTCCATGGATGAGGGGAGCGTTGGCGACGACGCGCTCGAGATCGATCGAGCGGCTGTGTCGATAAGTCTTGCATCGACTCACAGTTTTCGTCTTTTGTAGAGTTTGTTTTCTTTTCGTAAACTCGAGTAACGGTGTTTTGCTTCTCGTAGATAACTTGCCACTTCGGTCATCTGATGGAGAAGATGACCGAGCAAGAGAGGGAGCTGAAGCAGGAGGCTAACAGGGCTCGGTCAGAAAAAGCTCGGATCGCCAAAGACCTCGAGCAATCGAGGCTTGAAGCCGAGATGAAGGCTTCGAGGTTGGAGCACCTTGAGGCCGTTGTTGCAAAGCTCGAGGCGGATAACGCCCTGCTGCTCCAAGAGAAAGAGTTGGCAGCAAAAGACAAGGAAGACGCTGTTGCCACCGCAAAGGTCACCGCGGCGAAGGAGGCCGAGGACCAAGTGATGGAGAAGGCCAAGGGGTACCTCTACGTCAATTTGGCGAAGGCCTATGCTCGTGCAATCGACCAAGTAAGGGAGACCTTCCCGGAGGTAGACTGTGCCAGATGGCGTTTGTTCCCCGACCCTATCCCCGGGTTCGACGACGTCTCCGAACGAAGGAGACGAGGAGGTTGAATTGGTCGAGGTAGGGACCAACAAGGCAGAGGTAGAGGCTGCTGCGGATGTCATGCCCCTAGCCATTGTCACCTAGACACAAGGGTTGGAGCCCTCGGCGACCGGTGATCGCTCGAAAGAGGTCCGCCCTTGACCTTGTTGCACTTTTATACTTCTTTTATTTTGGACATTATGTACTGTAGCCTAATTGTGGATTGGCCACCGCTTCTTGTATTTATTGCTGAAATTTAATGAAAAGCTATTTTGTGGACAAGTGTTGTGAAGTCTCGAAACTTTTGTGGGTTCGTTTTGCTTTCGAACCGTCTCATATTAGCTTCATTTAGACGTAGTATCGTCATGTTGGCTCTTCGGACTTAAAGATTTACACTTTATTTTTTGGTTGACTTCCTAGGATAGCGAGGTGCCACGACTTCGCTCTGAGATAGTCATCATCAAGTTGGGGCTAGCTCGGTCTCGAGAGATGCTTTATAGAGCGAAGCGGGAGTTGGGTCATTTAAGGGTGACCCTGTCACATCGAGACATCGAGATTAGGCACCTTGAGGAGAGGGTTCGCAAAGTGCCACCCGAAGGCGAGGAGTCCTGCCGCTCGATGGTCGTTAGCCAAGGCTTGAGACTCAAGTTCCTTTGTCACTCTCTATTCGAGGCGAGATCCGAGAGAGACGAATTAAAGAACGTGGTGCTCGAGAAGTGTCTAAAGTTGGCACACCTTCGAAGGGCTATCTCTGAGGTCTCGCGAGGGAGTAGTTCGGGATGATTGCCTCGTTTGAAGATCAAAGTGATGGATGACTCTCTGAAAAAGTGGGTCGTCGAACTAGAGGCGGAGAATCTTCGCCTGCGACGACTTTCTGGGAGGAGCAACGTTAGAAGCACTTCCTACCCTCGGGGTGAGTATGCTCAAGGAAGGTCGCTCCACGAGTTAGCACTTCATTCGTTTCCTGTTTTACAGAATCCAGGTGATGCATAAAGTGGAGTGGCCGACTCGTCAAGTGGGGTATCTGTCGGGGCAACCGTTAGACTCTTGGGTGCTGGCGACGTGACTAGGCCCGCTGGCTTAGAGACCTTCATGGAGACGAGGCGAGATCAGAACGGCGCTCGCTTCCCTTGTGTATCACTTAATAGGAGCATCCTCCTCCCTAGGAGAAGTTAGGGCTAGAGCAAGACTTGAATCTCCAATTTTGTAATCTTTTTGTCTTGTATGACCTTTTGGTCTTGTATGACTTCTTGGTCTTGAATAAGACTTGTATTTTCAATTTTGATGGAATAATATATCGCTTTTTCCGATCTGGTAACGAGCTCCTCCGAAGAATTTGTGCTTTGCTAACTTTCGCAAGAGAATTTCAACAGTTGTAGGAGCAATTTCGAATGGAGGGCTACTTTTTACTCGCTCATTCGCAAGTAGCTAAAGCGGCATCGAACCAAGTGTTGGACTCCGAACTTGTCGTTAAGAGAGTTTCAACAGTTGTGGGAGCAATTTCGAATGGTAAGATACTTTGTACTCGCTCGTTCATATGTAGCTAAAGTGGCATCGAACCAAGTGTTGGACTCCGAACTTGTGGTTAAGAGAATTTCAACAGTTGTCGGAGAAATTTTGAATGGTGAGCTACTTTGTACTCGCTCGTTCGCAGCATCGAACCAAGTGTTGGACTCCGAACTTGTCATTAAGAGAGTTTCAACAGTTGTGGGAGCAATTTCGAATGGTAGGCTACTTTATACTCGCCCGTTCGCAAGTAGCTAAAGCGGCATCGAACCACGTGTTGGACTCCGAACTTGTTGTTTAAGAGAGATTTTTGTATGCTCTAAGGTATGACAACTAGAACATTTAGAATAGAGAATTTCCAGGAAGTAAATTGCTTTTATTAAAAACAACTAAGTGGCTGCTTCTGAGTTGCAAGCCATTATTACACTTCAAAAAATTGACGGAATAAAAAGAAACAAGTGTTTGAAATGCTTTAAGAACGCTCTAGGAGTTGAATTTGCTTGGAGAGGTGTTCAAACACCCTCTTGGTACTTCAACAAGTGTTCTGCATTCCATGTCCTCCACACTCTCTTGCCCCCGGGTCTTCAATTTGATAAGCACCAGGTCGGACAACTTTGGAGACCCTATATGGTCTTTCCCAATTGGGTGCTAGCTCGCCTTTCTTGCTTGGAAAAGAAATTGATAGTTTTCTGAGCACCAGATCTCCTATTTTGAGATTAGTAGGGAGGATTCTCTTGTTATAGGACTGCTCAATCCTATGTCGATAGATTTCTTGTCAGATGGAGGATCTCCCGCAGATCTCATCGATGAGGTCCAAGTTACCACGAAGCTCGTTCGCATTTTTCTCTTCGTTGTAGGCAATCAAGCGGGGGGAAGGTAGACCGACCTCTAGTGGGATGACGGCTTCGAAGCCGTAAGTAAGGTTGAAGGGAGATTCTCCTGTGGGGGTCCTCTTAGTAGTGCGATAGCTCCAGAGCACATTGGGGAGCTGTTTGACCCATAAACCCTTAGCAGACTTATCCAGTCTCTTTTTCAGGCCGGAGATAATTTGCCGATTTACGTTCTCTGCTTGACCGTTGGACTGCGGGTGGGAGATTGAGGAGAATCATTCCCAGATACCAAGGTCTGTACAAAAATTGCGAAAGGCTGCCCCCGTAAATTGAGTCCCATTGTCTGTTACCAAGATTCGAGGCACACCGAATCTGCAGACAACGTTCTTCCAGAAGAAATGCTGGACTCTGTTATCTGTGATCTTTGCTAGAGGCTCGGCTTCAATCCATTTAGAGAAGTAGTTGATTGCCGTGATAAGGAACTTCAGCTGGCCCGGCACTGGAGGAAAAGGCCCGAGCAAGTTCATTCCCCACATTGCAAAAGGAGTTGGGCTGGATAAAGAGGAGAGCTGGGCTTGTGGTAAGCTACGGATTGTTGAGAATCTTTGGCAGGGGCCACATTGTCGAACATGTTATTCGGCATCGCTAAGGAGAGTGGGCCAGAAGTATCCATAATTTAGGATTTTGCAGGCAAGGGACCTTGCTCCCAAGTGGGTGCCACACATCCCTTCATGGACCTCCTTCAAAGCATACTGGGCTTCCTCGAGGGAAAGACATCTCAAGTAGGGTCTGCCATCTACTTGAGTGTAAGAGTGTTTGTACATGACCCCCTGGATGAGTGTGTACCGCTCAGCTCTGGTTCTGATCTTTCGAGCCTCTTTAGGGTATAAAGGGAGGATCCCATCCTTGAGGAACTCGAGCATGGGCCTCATCCAATTCTCCCTGAGTTCTAGGGGCAGCGTCTCAATCGGTTCGAGATCTTCTTCCTTGATGCTAGGTCTCAAGAGAACTTCTATTA
The DNA here is from genome assembly GCA_017893485.1 of Hemerocallis citrina. NCBI lineage: Eukaryota > Viridiplantae > Streptophyta > Magnoliopsida > Asparagales > Asphodelaceae > Hemerocallis > Hemerocallis citrina. The sequence goes on from CM030361.1 coordinate 304,471,763, forward strand.
AGACAGTTTGTTCGAGTCCCTAGAGGGAAGAGGAAGCTGGCTTTGAGAGGGCATCTGGCTGTGCATTCTCTTCTTGGGGGATTCACTGGAGTTGTGCATCTTCGAAAGATACCAGCAGTTATTTGACCTTGGTCAAGTATTTGGCCATGCGACCATCTCGCGCTTCGTATTTCCCTGATACCTGGTTCACTACCAGCTGTGAGTCACTGAATATCTTTACGTGCTTAGCCCCGACCTTGCGAGACATACACAGGCCGACTATAAGGGCTTCATATTTAGCCTCGTTGTTGGACGCCCGAAAGTTGATACGGAGTGAGTATTGGAGGATGAAATCATCGGGGCCAGTCAGGATGACCCCAGCTCCGCTCCCATCGGCGCACGAGGACCCATCAACATACACGGTCCATAACGGGGGTTCCTCTATCGCTTTGCTAGCATTGGGAATTGTGCTATCTACTATGAACTCGGTTAGGGCTTGGGCCTTGCGCTAGTCAAAGGACTTTTGCTATTGTTGCCCCCACTTGAAGCCTTTAGCCCGTCTGAGGGCCTTGAGGAATGAGAGACATTTATCTCCTGATTTTGAGAGGAAACGCCCTATGGCCGCCAGGCGTCCTATGAGCTTCTGTACGTCTTTGACACTTAAAGGATGTACCATATTCAGAATGACTTGAATCTTTTCTGGGTTGGCCTCTATGCTTCTTCGGCTAACCATGAACCCAAGGAATTTACCGGATGAGACGCCGAAAGCACACTTGTTCGGGTTCAGTCTCTTGTTGTGCCTCCTCAGCACATCAAAGGCCTCCTGGAGATCGGAAACATGATCCGATTTGCTGACGCTCTTTACCAACATGTCGTCTACGTAGACTTCCATGTTCTGACCGATCTGTTCCTTGAAGACCTTGTTAACAAGGCACTGATAGGTGGCACCGCCATTCTTGATCCCGAAGGGCATAACCCGATAGCAGTATAGATCCTGGTCGGTTACGAAAGAGGTATTCGGGATATCTAGTGGGAACATCCTGATCTGGTTGTACCCGAAAAATGCATCCATGAAACTTAAAAGTTCGTGGCCCGATGTTCCATCAATCAGGGCATCAATGCTCAGGAGTGGGAACGGATCTTTGGGGCAAGCTTTGTTTAGATCCGTGAAGTCAATGCAGATCATCCAGCTCCTGTTGGCTTTTTTGACCATCACTACATTGGACAGCCATTCAGGATAGTTGACCTCTTGTATGAACCGGGCATTCAAGAGTTTCTCCACCTCTTCTTTAATTGCTTGCTGGCGTTCAGGAGTGAATTTGCGTTGCTTTTGCTGAACGGGTTTGGCCCCAGAAGCAACACTAAGGTGATGCATGAGGAGCTCTGTGGATATTCCAGGCATATCGGTCACAGTCCAGGCGAATAGATCGCGATTTCTCCTTATACACTGAATAATGTCGGTTCTGACGGGAGGGGGAATGGTTTTACTAATCAGGAATGTCCTGGTCGGACCCCCTTCTGAGAAGGCCACCTCTTTCAGCTCGTCGACCGGCTCTAATATAGGTTGGCTACTCCCTTGAGAGAGTTCAAGAGCTTCAAGGGAGTGGAATGGCCCTCCTACCGATGTCATGTAGCATTAGCGAGCCGCCTCCTGACTCCTTCTGACTTCTCCCACTTCTACTTTGGTGGGGAACTTCATCTTCAGGTGGTAGGCTGAGGGTACATCCTAGAGAGCAGCTAGTTCGGGTCGGCCCAGAATGACATTGTAAGCTGCCTTCACATCCACCACCATGAAATCCATCATCTCAGTTCGGGTGGTCAGGGTTTTTCCAGCGGTTATGTCAAGAGTTATGATACCCTCGATCATTACTGGCACCCTGGTGAACCCGTGGATAGTATAGCTGGCAGGCTTGAGTCGATCTCTGGATAACATAAGACCCTAGAAGGCTTCTAAAAAATGATGTTGACCAAACTTCCATTGTCAACCAGTACCCAGCGTACATCGAAGTTGGCCATATGAAGGTTGATGACCAGAGCATCACAATGGGGCATTCGGACGCCCTCCAGATCTTTATCTCAAAAAGTAATAGGAACCCCAAGGCCCTTGGGGGGAGGATGGTTCTGCATGGATTTCACCTCTCGGACAAAGGCTTTTTGGGAGGAGTTCGAATCTCCCCCCATTGGGCCTCCGTGTATGAGATGTAGGACAACTTCAGCTTCGGAGTTCAGGGTCTCCGCGTGCCGCTAGGTTCGCTTATTAGCCCCCTGTGGGGGGCGGATGAGCATCTTCCCTATCCTTTCTTACGAACCTGGAAAGTTTCCCTCTCTGAATAAGGGCCTCAATCTCATCTTTTAGGGCCCGACAGTCATCCGTGTCGTGGTCGTGGTCCCTGTGGAAGCAGCACCATTCGTCCCTATTTCTCTTTTTGCCCGGTGTGTTCATCTTCGGAGGTGATGGGAGGAGACCTTCTTTCCTGACCTCCATCAGGATGGCTGAGACACTCGCGTTGAGTAGAGCGAACTTCTTGAAGCGAGGAGGAAGGCGACGCTGGGCTCCATTATCTTTCTGGAGCTTCTTCTTCAGCACCTTTCCGTTTGTTTCTGGAGGATGATCCCTCAAGAGTGGGGTGGGTGAGAGCCTCTTCCACTCGGATGTACTTTTCACTCCTATGTAGGAGTTCTGAGTAATCCGATGAGGCTTCTTGGCAAGGGATGCCCTGAGATTGTCGTTGGTGAGGTTGGATTGGAAAGCAGCGGAGGCCACTGACTAGTCTAGGGAGGCGATGGACCGGGACTCGGAGGTGAAACGCTTAACATAGTCCCTTAGCCGCTCGCCCTTCCTTTGATGGAGTAACAGTAAAGAGGTGCTTCTCTGTTCAGCGCAGTGGCAACTCACGAAATGAGTAAGGAAGAGCCCTTCGAACTAATCGAAGGAGAAGATGGAGGCCGGGGCGAGTCGTGAGTACCATTCTCTTGCTGGGCCCTTAAGCGTGGTCGGGAAAGTTTTCCAAAGAAGCGCATCCGATGCCTGGTGGATCATCATGAGAGTTTTAAAACTCTCGATGTGGTCAGCGAGGTCTGACTCCCCGTTGTATGACTCAAAATGAGGGAGTTTGAAGTTCTCTGGAACCGGTGCTTCCATTATGGTTCGGGAGAATGGAGACCTACTAGGGCAGAAATTCCTTGTCTGTTGTTCCTTTTCTCTATCAAGTCTGGCCAAGGTGCCTCTCCATCTCGTGGAGACGGACAGTAGACCGAATCTTCCCTTCGTTCATACCTTGCTGAGCCCCGGGACTCGTCCTAATGCGAAAGGGGACTGGGAGTGCGACGGTGATAGCTTGGGGCAGGTTGAGGACTGGGAGTACAATGCCGATAGCTTGGGGCAGGTTGAGGACTGGGTGCCCGCTGATCGTGGTCAGGAACAACATTGAGGTCCCTCAGGATTGCATCTTGAAATTGCTGGAACACCGCCCTTGTGACTGGTGCCTCCCTCTCTCGGTGGTCCCTGTGGGGCGGGTCGACCGGTCGGAGAGTGGCTCCTCCTTTGACGACGCTGGGGTGACTCCCTCTGCCTCCTGGGAGAGTTAGATCTTTTGCGGTCTGGTCTACAGGGGGATTGGGCTCTAGGGGACCGGATTGCCGGACCCCTTTGATCTTCACAGCGGGAAATCCCGTCATGGGTCCGCTTCTCATCCAAGCGGGTTCGAAGATCTATCCCATGTTTCCGGTTGACAATAATGTGCCAGAAATCCTTCAGAGTTGGAGGACTGTGAGAGGCCATGGAGTCAGATGAGGGGTTATGTATCAAAACATGGTCATGATGAGGAGGTTGCCCTTGTCGACTTTGGTAGGAGGGTCCCGCGGCAGCCCCTTGAGGCCCTTGAGAAGCCTGCTGAGGCTGAGGCTGCTGAGGAAGGGGCCGTCCAGGCTGCTGTTGTTGGACGAGTTGAGGGAGAGGCTGTCCAGGCTGCGGTTGCTGGGCTTGCTATCCGGGTTGAGAGGGGACCTCCGGAAGTGGAGGAGGAGAAGAAGCGGGAGTCGCTTTGCGGTTAGAGACCGTTGCCTTCCCCTTCTTTGGAGGCATAGCTTGAAACTATTTTCGCAGATGAAATAGGGTTGGATTCCTCTCTGTTCCCACAGAAGGCGCCAATCTGTTGCTGCTAATTTTGGTGCGGGAGCAAAAAGATGAATTTGTGGATTCTTTAAGGAAAACAAATAAGCAAACCTGTCGATTTTCACCAGTGTTTTGACTGGTTTCTTGCCTCTGCCGTGAACTTGCAAAAAGTTCGATACACCGGGATGGATCCCGGCGATGAACCCCCCGATGCTCTTGTCAGTAATCAGGAAGATTATGAAAGAGCTTTATGTGGAAAAAGATTGATTACCTTGTTATGGTGGGGGATAGGGGTATTTATAGTTGCCTTTAGAGACAGTTTAGAGATAATAATTTATCTCTATGTCCCGGTGTTTCTGGATAAGATGTATAGAGTTTAAACCTGTTTCGTGATAAGAGAGATTGTTTAAACTGCCTCTTAAGGATAATCACGAATTTGAATTACTCTTTAAATATCTGATTTGGTTTGTAGCGGGTTGTTACCCGTACCCAATAGGACAGATCCGTTTATGGGTTATTTGGGTTGGAAAAAAGATCCAGTTCCCCTTTCAAACCCGTTTATAGGTGAAATTACCGTTTTACCCCTGAGAGCTTTAAGATTTGTGCCCGATTTGAACGATCCCGATTTAATCCTATTTTTGACCGTATCAACTATCAATTGAAGCCACATTATAAGTTCATACATGATTATTTCATCACTAATCACTCCTCTATAAATCATAGTGTGCAACTTCAGTTAGATAATTCATCTCATCATCACTTAAAACCAATGAGATTTTTTTTTCTCATTTCCAAATTCAGGCAAAATAACAACTAGCACATATCAATTTCAAAGATATGGTAATCTTGCTATTTTCAAAGAATTGTTAATCTAAACTCAACCATCAAGTGCAAACATCAGACCCAATCTCAAACCCAATAATAGAGATCACCAACAATTAACAATTAACCATAAAGACAAGTGTCGAGCAGCAGGAGAATAACTCGATGAGGAAGCGACCTCAGCTATTCTCTTTAACACATAGAATTCACCAATCAAAACCCAAAATGAATTAGAGCCCAAATCAACAGCCATATGCAAAACCCATAAAAATCCACAGATCCCATGTCCAAACATCAATCCAAACCCTAAGTTAGAGAGGTAGAATAATACCATAGAGAAGGTGGAGCTAGGTTTTCTTCAAATTTGGAGGTGACGAGGTTGCTGGGTGGAGCTACAGGATGGAGTTCTAGGGTGGGTGTTTCTAGGTGGTGCTTGAGAGAGGCATCGAGCGGTGGAGGGAGAGGGGCATCGGAAACTTTGGAGATGGAGGTCGGACATCGAGCGTCGGGTTTGGAGCTAGGGTTTCAGCGATTTGGAAAGGGAAGCGATTTGGAGCTAGGGTTTAAGCGGGATTGGGGATTTGAAGAGAGAAGCGAGATTTGGAGCTAGGGTTTGAGCGGGTTTGGGGATGAATTCCTTATCGGGTTTCTGAGAGAGAGATGGGGAGATAGAAGGAAAGGGATATGCATAAAATGACCAAACTACCCTCAACATTAAGTGAGAAGAGCGGGAGAAAGGAGAGCGGCCCGATCAAGATCAAGATCGGGCGGCTGTGGGAGAGTGCGCACAGGGGGGTGCGCACAAAACGAGTGCGCAACGGAAGGGCACCCTATAAATATATATTAACTAAAAGGAAGCTCAGCTAGTTTCACATAGATATATAGTTGTTTGTAGGACATGATGAAAGTGTGCATTACAACTTGTCATGATCATTTGTTATCTATTTGTCTCAAAACATAATCTAATCCAATGCTAGTAATTCATTCATTTTCGAGATATATATTTTCACTTTATTGCATGCCAAGTACTTTTGCAAAAAAGTAGTCTAACATTCTATCTATGGTGCCCAAGTGTTGGGTTTTATGTCTTGCATAGTTGTAGTTCGATGAGTGAAAGATGATGAAGTGAGGAGATCGAAGCAATCACAGAAGAAGAAGAAGAAGAAGAAGAAGAAGAAGAAGAAGAAGAAATAGCAAGCAGCTAGTAGTAGCATGGACAATCGATTGTCCATTATGGACAGCCGACCGACCATCCCTCTAGATGGATTTCGGAGTATTACGGTCGACTGTCACTTTGGACAGTCGACCGCCGCAGTGGCTTGCTATTTTTAGGCCCGTATCTATGTAACCTCTATTTTTCTATTTTGGGTTCTTTTATTCTCTTTTGATCATTCCGTGCTCTTTTGGCTTGAATTCTGCTATCTTTGGCTCATTGCAAATTTTGCCCTTCGTGTTTTGAGTTTGAATTGTTTCGCTATATGTTCATCCCATTGATTCCTATGTGTTTTTCTCTTTTTGGAGCCTAAACCTGTACCCTAAACCATTAACCTGCAACCCAAAACCCCACATCCAATCTCCTATATAAATACCCCTTTAAACCCTAATATAATAATCCCTAATCTCTCTTCCTCTCTCCTACCGCCGCTCACTCTCTCCTACCCCCGACTCCCTCCCTCTGTTTCACTTCAAACCCATACACCCAAGCCGTCGCTCTGATCCCGTTCTCCGACCACCACTTTGACCGTCCCTCTCCCTCCTCGTCGCGTCCCCTTGCCGTCATCATCACCATCCCGCCACCTTATCCTGTCGTCTTTGTCTCTCGCTTGAACCCATTACCTCAGCAACCGAACCCATCGCCTGCACCTTCCAATTCGCCTCGTTGCCACCGTCTTCGCCTCTCTGCTGTCCCTCGCAACCACCGAAGACCCCTCACCCCTCGCCGTCTTCGTCCAGAGCTTGAATTTCCTTCGTCCCGCTCTCCTCTATTTTTGGTGCGAAACAGAGTGCCGCTGTTCTCGCCGCTGCGTCGCTTCCCGACTGCTATCGCCCCGCCGTCAGCTGCCCTCGCCGTGGGTCACTGCCGTCACCAGTCTCCACCCCTCGCCATCGTTCCCTACCTTCGAGTCTCTCTCTATCTCCCTCTCAGTCGATTGTTTGTAGGAGAGAGGATCCGTTGGATTTGTGGTGTTTGCTGTTTTGGTGGAGAGATCGGCCATTTGCTGTTTTGCGATCTGTGTTGGAGTGTTGCTGTGTTTTGCTGTTTTGCACGTGCTCGCACGTGTTTCCGTGTTCGTGGTTGGTTGCCCGGGATTCTCATCCCGTTATTCTGAATATTCAAAATTAACAACTAAAAGACAAGTCTCTTCTTGAACTAGTTTATTGTTTTGTTCAAGATTCTTTGATCTCTGCAAGTAGATCCAAATTCTTTTTATCGTACTGCTATTTGAATTCCGTTAAGTATATTGAGGGATTACACGAGTGTATTCTTAACATCGTGTCTACATCTTTGATCTAAAATCTAGTCCCTCTTGCACATTGCATATGCACATTTACAGGAAAAATAACTAGATCCATGTTATAGAATTGTTTGATGAATTGAATATGCTAGATTGAATTTGGTTAATGAATTGATTACCATGCCGGTGAAATTGCATCTTAAAACTGTAATTATGCATGTTAAACATATAGCATTACTTTGATAATTAATTAGCATGAACTATATGGTTGTATGATTAAGTTATTGCCTATTCATATCAAACTATATTCTGGACTGCTGTTTGTTCCTTTTTGTATCAGATTTTTGACCATATTGTTGTTGTAAGTTGAAATAAATTTCTATACATGAATTATATCCCCATGAATCTATTTTCTAGAACTTTTAACAGATCTGAATTTCGAGTTGTAATCTGTGAGATATCTTATTTTTAGTACAACTGAGTCTGAATTTCCAGATTCACAAATTCATGCATATCTTTCTGTTTCGTAATTAAATTGAACATGATAACAGTAAAATAAAAATATGAAATTAATTTCGCTGAAACTAGACATGTGTAGGAAGCACCCTCAAATTTTGTAGATTTAATTGATGAATTTTCTAACCTATTTTATATGTGTTTATACAATTTATAACTTTCTACCTGAATATAAAATCTGGAAAGAATAGAATTTTCACCATAGTTTCTATAACTTTTATATGTCGTGTATATATTCGCTGGAATCGGCAGAGAGTCTAGTTTCTAGAATTTCTGACGGATCCATATTTGCTTTTCTTTAGTAGCGGTAATATGTGTTTTTGTACAACAACGTCATGCTGTCCAGATTGTGTGATTTGTGTATAATTAATATGGTTGCTTATTGATTTGTCTGTAACGAGTAGAATTAGTCACACCTAGCATAATACAACCTTGACACCTTCTTGCATGCTCACATAGGATGAAAATAAAATATTAACAAGTCGGGGTATTATGGGTTGACTTGGCAGTGAACAACTGGAAAATGCACTCGGTAAAGGCCTTCTTGTTTGCATGATTTATTACATGGAAGGTGGAGAATTGCTTGTCATTGTGTGATCAAGCTATCATGATATCTTGTCATCTTGTTACCGAGTACACGATCCGTGAATTCGCCATCAGTCTAAAACGTTCACTGTTTGCTTGCACCGAAACTGTGGTATGGAACATATGGGACGCAATAGTATGTGCACTAGATAGATTAATAAAATAATTAATAACCTGCATTTGATATTCCATGATTGATCCTGTATATTGTCATCAAGATAGAATTTAAATTGACATCATTCATTACATGCATGACTAAATATAAACCTTTGATATTATTGTATATTTTTGAGTTTGTTATAGACTTTGATCTCGTCCCTTTTCTTTGATATAATATGTTCCTATTATTCTCTGTTTCCCTCTACTTACTATTCACGACTTGCTCTAAGGATATTATTTTCTTTCTTTTTAGATCAAGAATTTACAGGCACTGGAGGAATAATACCAAAAGGAATTGGTGAGCAACGATTCTAGAAAATGGAACTAAAGATTGAGCTGCTTAGTTTATTTTGTTGCTAGATTTATTTCTTTTAAACATTGTCTGGATATTATACTTTGTTTTGGGATTTTGTTCTCGTCGTTTATTTTTATTCCCAAATATTGGATATTGTGATGGATATTATTTGGATTATTTCATTATTATTGAAGTTTATCTTTGATTCATGTGATTATATCTTTCTTGTGTGGCTGTATTTATTGTTCATATTGCTGAGTTAGTCTGGTATAACTTATGGATGGTGTTTACATTATTCGCTGGGCCTACGTTACATACTCGTATGCCGTATTTTGGGAAACGGGGTGTGACAATCTAGGTGATTCTTTCGGGCCCAACATTGTCTTCAAGTTAGATCGTATGGCTCCTATTGTGTCTCTTTATTCAATATATATAGAACGACTTATGTATTAAGACTACAACCTAGGGTTTCTCTATATCTCTATATGTAGAACCCCGTATTTTTAAAATATTATTTTTAAAGGTTTATAAATGGCTAAAATGATTTTTGGAGAATTTATGAATATTTTCAGAAAAATTTATCTTTTTACACGTGCAAAACACGTGCAAATACTTTCTTGAGAAGTTTGAAAGTCAAGTTTTCTTCATGAAAAATTATTATTTAATATTTGGGATTTATTTAGTATTTTTCCAGATTTTTCTGAAATTAATTGGAACTATTTGCAAATTTTGAGAAAAGAATGACCTTTTTGTAAATTTGTCATTTTTAGGGGTTAAAATGTAAAATGTACTTTCTGGACGTTTTGAACAGTACCGGTTGAGATTTAGGATTATATTTTACTTTTAAATCCTAATTTAAATGAATTTTATTGAATTTCCAAGAATAGAGCTATATATATAAAGTTGTATTTTGAAGGGATTATTTTGCAAAGGTGGGTAAAACCCTAAACTCTTATCCCGGATATTTAAAAGAGATTTGCATCCATCATTCTGCTGCACAACATAATATTTGGTGATTTTTGAGAGATCAAGAGGAGGATTTTGGATCTCGTAAAAAGGAAGGCTTTTTTCGTTGGATCTTCTCAATTCTAAGGTGAGTGACATGTTGTTTTGCTTTGTGTATGTTTTATGTGAGTGATTGTTTTGTTTTATTTTGTTTTGTGAGTAATACGAAATTTGTTTTGTGGTTTGATTTATGAGAACGATTGTTGTGTTGTTTATTTGGCATGTATGTTTATTTAGTATTTTGCATGAAAACGATGCAATGGTTGTTGTTTGTACCATGTATGTGAAATCTAAGAATGTTGAGTAGATCTTGGTTCATAAGATTGTATTGCTAGAAAGAATGTTTAAGATTTGAGTATGGTTATGATCGGATGGATGAACATCTGGATCATGTGTTATAAATCAGATTTTGGTTTTGAGTTGTGAAAGAATTTCAGTATTAAGAAACCCTAATGGAAGAATTAGGAATTTAGAACATGAGAACTTGAGATTTGAGACATGGATTGATTTGAGTAATGTATCCAACCTGAGGATACTTTGAGATTGTCACTTTTTACCTGAATATGAATTATTTTCACAAACGATGAATCTTTAGAAAAACTCAAGTTTTGATTATTGTATACAGACCTAAACTATGCAAACTGTAGGCCGATAGTCGACTGGTATACTTTTCAGTCGACTGGTACGACCCAACTGCTGTGTCTTTAGCTTTTTGAAAATCCGTTCTGGACAGTCGACTTAGACCCTTGTTCAGTCGACTGGTGTACTTAGAACTTATTTTGTAAAGTTATTGCAGTTTCTTTTCTGGACAGTCGACCTATGACCCCTTAAGTCGACTTATAATACTTAGAATATTTCTTGAAATAACTGGAATTTACCTCGGGTAAGTCGGCTGATGGCTTTTTAAGTCAACTTATGTTACTTAACTTATTTTCTTAGAATCATGGATATCTTTTCTCTGGACAGTCGACTTACTACAGTATAAGTCGACTGGTACTGATAAGTTTTCATAAACTCGAATGTTTTGCGAATGATTAGTCTTCAGATGTTTTAGCCTATACTTGTCTTCTGTTAAGCATATGAGTTTAAGATATTCAGTTGAGCTATTTATGGTGGAAAGTTGGTTTAGACATTGAGTTTGAGTCTCTAGAGGATGTGTGTTACCCTAGTATACCGACGTTGAGTTCTTTTGTTGAGGCTTGTTGAGGCATTTCAGTTGTTCAGTTTGGAGTTAAGTCCGGTAGGGTACACCAACTCTAGGAGATTCGTTGAGTAATTAAGTAACCCAAAAATAATAAGGACAGGCACTAGTGGTGATATGATGAACGAGAACATGGGTCAAGTACCTCAGTATGGCTTTCGGTGTGGGATTTAATCTCCGGAATTATCACGGTAGATTACTTGTGGTGTGGGATATATCTCCGGAATTATCACGGTAGATTACTTGTGGTGTGGGATTTATCTCCGGAATTATCACGGTAATTACTTGTGGTGTGGGATTGATCTCCGGAATTATCGGAGTCGAGGCGACGCACATGTGGTATTCGTGTGATGATGTGTCAATGTTTCGGTGTGGGATGGTCTCCGGAATTATCCAGGTAAAACACCTGAGGTGTGGGATTCATCTCCGGAATTATCGGGCATGGGCTAATATTCACAGTTTATCTTTATCTCGTAGTAGTCATCGTGTTAGGATTAGTTGCATAGCGAGGGATTGAACCCTATGATGTGGAGACGTTAAGGGCTTGCACCGAACCTATGTAGAGTGGGATGCATAGACTTCGACAAGTACGCATTAGAGAGTCCGCATATAGAATTTGTGTTTTCTTGACTTGGTTTTCATGCATGTGGATTTCCTGTTTTCTACACATGACACTTGGTTTAGTCTCACTGTTGATTACTTTTCCTTGCTACATCATATTTTAAGTATTCATGTTTACTACCTGTTGTTTAAGGATTCATGATTAATGTTCATTCATGTTGTTTGTTGTTTTTATGTCACTCACACCATTTATGGCTGACCCCTTTAGTTTTGGGGGTTAGGGATCATCTCTAGCCTCATGTGTTGCAGGTTGTTGCTTAGAGTTTGGAGGTTTGGATGCTTGAGATAGTTTTGAGATAAATTAATTTAATGGAGTTTGTGTAAAGTTGTAAAAGCAGTATTGTAATAAGACTGTGTTGTAAATAAAAGAAAATTTTGAGTTGAGTTGTTTTGTATTCCGCTGCGCTATGAAAAAGTTTGTTGTAATGAGAATTGAAAATTTTAGTGGAGTTGGTTGTGTTTAATGTTACATTGAAGTGGATGCTGGGATTGTGCCACGTATTTTCTAAGATATCATATTAGAAATTCGGGGCGCTACACTATATATTGTTTTGTAAGTCTCCATCGAGAGACAAGAGAGATTACTTCATTGAGAGTTGAGATTGAGAGTCCTCCATTATAAACAGCTAGCTATCTTCTAGTGAGGCTTGAGAGATAGTTATATTCTTGATGCGAGTGTAATACTTTGTATCTTCTCTAGTTGAATAATATTTTTCTTCTTTCTCCACTGGATTAGGAACCGGGATAAATCATTGTGTGCTTTGTGTGATTAGTTTCATCTACTTGTTTGATTGATCATCATTTGGATCTGTTGTCGCATAAACTCAGCAACAAATTTTCCTATCAATTGATATCAGAGCATCATGTCAGAATTCTTTTGCAGTTCAGGAGTTACTCGAGTTTTGTAACCCCTATTGCTCACTTTTGTATTTTTATTATATTTTAATAAAATTCTGAATTATTTATTTTATTTTTAGATTGTGTTTATTTCTTGTTGTTGTTTTCTTGAGATTCGTTCCGTTGGTTTCAGCCTTTATTTTCTCTTTTGATTGATCTACAACTTGTTCTTGACCCTGTTTATTGTTTAAACCTATTTTTGGCCTAATTGTCTCTTATTAGATCTCTTTCACCCTATTGGCTACTACCCAGTTCATCCAAACCCATTTTGTCCCTATTTATACATCCTAATTGAACCCTAATCCTACTTACCAAACCCTAATACATCTCTCCTCTCTCCTAGCCGTCACCCCTCTCTCTCCCTACTCTCGGCCTACCCCCTGACTATCCCCGTCTCCGTCGTCGTTTGTCGATCGCTGGCGACACCCCAAACCCCACCACCGCACTTCCCTTTTCTTCTTCCTCCTTACGTCGTGACCCAGCAACCCAACACCCCATGTAAAGCCCCGGCCCGGCTCAGCTGTGCACATGGCTACATGTGCGCGCACGCGAAAGAACAGACACAAAACTCTAACCATGCCCACCACAGGCACCATCAAAATGTGGGTTAACCCTTAGGTGACCTTTATCATTTGAATTTACTAATATATATACTCACTCTTCCTACCATTTTTCCGATAAGGGATTTTATCCCCAAGCAAGCCACGTCACCACATGCCACCTTTCTCCATGCATGCATTTTTTCTTTCATGCATATTAATAGCCTAGGCCACATAGATCATTTCTATAGGCTCCATCTCAATCCAATTAATTTCAAGCCTCCTAGAAATTCCATGGGCCAACAACCAATCATCTCACTCTTTTATATTATTATTATTATTATTATTATTATTATTATTATTATTATATATTTCTATATAATATTATATATATACTCGCTTAAGTACGGGGTGTTACACATACCCCTCCTTAAGAACTCAGCATCCTCGCTGAACCCGGGACCCGCAAGCTAATACAGGACCGCCTTTCTAGCCAATGTGGAGTGGAGTACCCTGCTAGCGTACTGCCCCTGATCTCTACCAGCGTACTGTCTTTAGCCAGGCGTACCTCTAACCCACTCTGACCCACGATCGGTGTCGAAAGTAGGCTCTGATACCATTTTGTAACGCCCTGAGCCCAGCTCAGCTGCGCACATGGTTACGTGTACGCGCACGCGAAAGAACGGACACAAATCTCTAGCCACGCCCACCACAAGCACCATCAAAAGGTGGGTTAACCCTATAGGTGACCTTTATCATTTGGATTTCCTAATATATATACTTACTCTTCCTACCATTTTTCCGATAAGGGATTTTATCCCCAAACATGCCACGTCACCACATGCCACCTTTCTCTATGAATGCATTTTTTCCCCTTTCATGCACATTAATAGCCTATGCCCTATAAATCATTTCTATAGGCTCCATCTCAATCCAATTAATTCCAAGCCTCCTATAGAAATTCCATGGGCCAACAACCAACCATCTCACTCTTTTATATTATTATATATTTCTATATAATATTATATATATACCCGCTTAAGTACGGGGTGTTACACCCCAGGCCGACCCCCTTGCGTCGTGTCCCTGTGCTCGACCGCCTGCAGCATTGCGCCGCCGCGCCGCGACCCCGTCACTGCCGTCCCCTGCTGTCGCCGCCTTCGCTGGTGGTGTTGCTATCGCCCTTGCTTCGGGTTGTTGTTGTCTCTTTCTGTTGATTTGGAGTGAAGATCATTGATGGCGTCTCTCGGCTACAACCCGGATTAGGTGAACATCCCGAAGAGGCCTCACAATCGCATGATAGTACATAAGCGCATGGTACTACACAACTGCATGGTAGTGCACAACCTCATGATGAAGGCAGTGGACATGTACCTACACGCGTGAGGGACCCACAACAATGCATTACAATGGGAAGGCCTCGCGCCAAGAGATTGAGGCCGATAAGAGAGCAACTTCGCTTTAAAAAACCGAGACGGTGCAGAACATGCGGTATTGTGCAAATGGATCATGATTCAAGAGATTGTCCAATATTATTTGAGGGGTAATACATTTTTTGATTTGGTTATCATTAATTTAAATTTATTCTATTTGATTTGTGGTAAATAAATTTGTCACTAACTAAAACTTGTCATTTAATTAAGGACAACCAATTCACAAGAAGTGAATCCATCCGATGAAGAGAGTTCCGACAAGAGATATGATGAAGCGTTGTGAAATATTTTTTGGATGTACAGTTCGAGTATGTTAGATTTTGATGCAATAATTTGGATTGTTGTTGATGTGTAAGATTTGTTATTAATTTTTCATTTTGTTAGGACTCAAGTGTTGTTGTTTTGTTATTGCTGATTGTATTGTGTATTTATATGTTGGTTGGATTGAAGTGTAGCAGCTACAGCTGTAGTTGAAACTTTTAAATTTTTTTTCCTTTTTATACCTAGGCCGTTGTCTCCAACAACAGTCTAAGTTGTATATATTAATATTGGATTTTTTTGAGTTTCTCTCTGTCTTTATGAAGCCATAAGAAGCAGCAGCTCATAAAAAATTCCCTCCTTTTTTTTATACCTAGGCCGTTGTCTCCAACAACGTGCTAGGTTATATGAAAAAATTGGATTTTTATGAGTTGCTCTCTGTTTTTATGAAGCCATAAGAAGCAGTAGCTCATAAAAAGTTCCCATTTTTTTTTATAACCTAGGCCGCTGTTGGAGACAACGGCCTAGGTTATATGAAAAAAATTGAAATTGGATGAGTTGCACTCTGTCTTAGCCAAGCCATAAGGAGCAACAGCTCATCAAAAATCCGTTTTTTTTTTAAAACTAAGGCCAGTGTTTCCAACAACGGTCTAGGTTATGTGAAAACAATTGGATTTTTACAAGTTGCTCTCTGTCTTGGCCAAGCCAAAAGGAGCAGCAGGTCATAAAAAGTTTCAGTTCTTTTTACTTAAGCCGTTGTCGCCAACAACGGCCTAGGTTATATTCAAAAAATTCGATTTTTGATGAGTAGCTCCCTGTCTTGGCCAAGCTATAAGGAGCAACAAGTCATCAAAAATACAATTTTTTTTTGTAACTAAGGTTGTTGTCTCCAACAATAGTCTAAGTTATATGAAAAAAATTGGAATTTTATGAGTTGCTCTCTGTTTTGGCCAAGCCAAAAGGAGCAACAACTCATAAAAAATGCAATTTTTTTTACTACCTAGGCCGTAGGTTATATGATTAAATTGGATTTTTTTTTTTGCTTTTTACAAGTATCTCTCCACTCTTTACGAACATTGTCTCTTGAACTGTACACCAAAGACATTCATATGCTTGTATATCGTTTCTATATTTTATTAATTTCCATTTTTAGCCACCTAAATGAACAATATACAATCGTTAAGATTAAATGCTTAAATATCTAGCAGAAAATAAAAGATGATCTTCTTTTTTATAAAACCCCTTTTTTTTACCCCTAATATTTTATTTCTTCTGGAAAGTGTATACCTATTTAGCTTAACATCTAACCCCTAACCATACCCCTCTAACCCATAATATTTCAACCACAGGTTTGGTTAGGGTTAGGGTAAGGTTAAGGTTAGTGTTAACAAGGGTTAGGGTAAACTAGGTGGTAAATCCCAGCATTCACAATTTTGGTAGGGTTATAGCAGGTTTACGGGTTAGTGTAGGGTTATGAGTAGGGTCATGGTGGTGGTTACGGGTTACTGAAGGGTTATGAGTAGGGTTATGGTATGGTTAGGATAATGTCTGTATAAACGATTGAATCTATTAGATAATACATGGGAACTAGTTCAAATCGAGAGAGTACATCCATGTTCAGATTATCTGTCAAGTTACTCATTACCCGCCCCTAACCATACTGTTAACCCTAACCCTACCCTAACAAACTCATAACCCTAACCCCACCCTTTACTCGAATATTTGGTATTGTTTCAAGCTTTCCATATTAATTTTGGGAGATTCACCACTTGATTATTAGACTTTCTTCAATTCATTGAATTGTTTGTGATGGACTCAAATATTATATTTTTTGTAAATTTATTTTTGAACATGGACAAATAAAATAATCATAAAAATTTTCTCTATATTTTATTAAAATTATTTTTTACTAACGTAAACGATCAAAATATTTTTGAACACCTTTAGAACAATCTACTTATACCAATGATTACTACTTTACAAAATTAGAATTTTTTTTTGGGTCCATGTCCAAGAAAAATAAAAAAAACAAAAAAAACTTGCCTAGGCCGTTGTTTAGCCGTTGTTGTAAACAACGACCTAAGTACAGGAGGGTTATGCGAGGGTTAGGGTAGCGGTTGTGTAGAGTTGTGGACTTTATTATTATTATTATTATTTTTATTTTTATTGTGTATTCCCTTTTTTTGTAGTGAAGTCTGTGGTTGAAGTTAACCTAGTTTATTTCACAATTATTTCAATATTTAAATGTTGTGGCATCTATGATTTCTGAGGTGAACACATCTATTGACATCACATGTAACGTAAGAAACAGTCTTTTTCTGTAATAATTTAAAATATTTCTCAATATTCTATATTCTATTCATGTGATCCATATTTTATTCCCAACCACTATCGTTCTCTATTAAGACACTCGATCCGAACTAGTTCCCATGTATTATCTAATAGATTCAATCGTTTATACAGAAATTATCCTAAACCTACCATAACCGTACTCATAACCCTTCACTAACCCGTAACCCTACCATAACCATACTCACAACCCTACACTAACCCGCAACCCTATCATAACCCTACCAAAATTATGAATGCTAGGATTTACCACCTAGCTTTCCCTAACCCTATCCTAATCCTCGTTAACACTAACCTTAACCTTACCCTAACCCTAACCAAACATGTGGTTGAAATATTATGGGTTAGGGGGGTATGGTTAGGGGTTAGGTGTTAAGCTGAATAGGTATACACTTTCCAGAAAAAATTACATATTAGGGGTAAAAAAAGTTTTTACAAAAAAAAAGATTATATTTTATTTTCTGCTAGATACTTAAGCATTTAACCTTAGTGATTGTATTTTGTTCATTTAGGTGGCTAAAAAATGGAAATTAATAAAATATAGAGACAATATACAAGCATATAAATGTCTTTGGTGTACAGTTCAAGAGACACTGTTCGTAAAGAGTGGAGAGATAGTTGTAAAAAGCAAAAAAAATCCAATTTAATCATATAACCTAGGTCGTTGTTAGCGACAACGGCCTAGGTAGTATTTTTTTTTTTTTTTGGATTTTTGATGAGTTCTTGCTTCTTTTGGCTTGGCCAATATAGAGAGCAACTCATAAAAAATCTAATTTTATGACTATAACTTAGGTCGTTGTTGGAGACAACAGCCTTATTTTTTAAAAAAAAATTGGATTTTTATGAGTTGTTGCTCCTTATGGCTTGGCCAAGACAGAGAGCTACTCATCAAAAATCCAATTTTTTGAATATAACCTAGGCCGCTGTTGGCGACAACGGCCTAGGTTAAAAAAATTTGGAATTTTTTATGACCTGCTGCTTCTTTTGGATTGGCCAAGACAGAGAGCAACTCATAAAAGTCCAAATTTTTTCCCATAACCTAGACCGTTGTTGGAAACAATGGCCTTAGTTAAAAAAAATTGGATTTTTGATAAGCTGTTGCTCCTTATGGCTTGGTCAAGACAGATAGCAACTCATCAAAATCCAATTTTTTACATGTAACTTAGGCCATTGTTGGAGATAACGGCCTAGGTGAAATTACGTATATCGCCTCAATTTATTGATAAAACCTAGGCCGTTGTTGAAATAGCACTACAGCTGCTGCACTACATTCTAAAAAAAATGCTATACACAATCCCATCAACAACAACAAAACAACACTTGAATCCCACCAACATGTACAATTAACAACAAAACTAACACCAATAACAATAACAAAATCCACAAAATTAACAATCAGCACAAAATAACAACAACAACAACAACAAAAACTAACCATACCTCAATAACAACCCCAACAAGTTCTATCAATTACAATCAACAACAACAAAAAATTTAAAGAGGAAAAAAACTGTATCGGGAAGCACTCAACCACCGGGCGTGTAAGTTTATGGTGCTTACCTCTTCCGAGCAGGTTGTCGCCGCCGGATTGGGGATGATGCCGCGAAAATTTCTTCTTCTTCTCCCTCCTCTTGTCTTTCTCCAACAACACTTTCTTGATGCTTTTCTTCTTGCTCTTCTTCTTGAGGTGGAGATGGAGCATGATATTGCCATTGTTGCCCCGGGCCAGACACGCTCTTACGCGCTGTGTACGTACGGTCTTATCCAAATAACGGTTCAAAGCTTTACCCTCTCCTAAAACTTCTAAATTTCCCTGACTTGAAGAGAGCATCTTCTGAGCGAACTTCTTCATAGGTTGTGCAACATTACTTTTGAGTACCCGTGCGCATTCTTTTGCCATGTCCCATGTATTATCGATCTAAAACAAAAAAATAAGTATCTTAAACACAGTCCGATTTGCAATAAATTTAATCATTTAAAAAATTTAACATCCTACTTTTTCATTTATAATTAATTGAGAAATTGTTGTTTTTACGTGTTTTGGACGTACAAATTCATGTGCATTTTCCCTAGAAAATTATTTATTTTTATAACATGAATAAATAATTATTTTCCTTCTCTTTATTTCTTTTAAAAGCCTATTTTAAAAGCCAATGCCTAATTGTCTAATCTAGCCCACTCTAATTAATTAATTATTTTATTAATAACCCATGGGTTTAAGGCCCACAAATTTTGAGCCCACTAGTTAATTTACCTTTTAACTGTCATAACATGTAGTGTAGACTAATTTGATAGATAATTAATTAACTAATCTTGTACAACAATTAATAGGGGTACTATGGAGACATGTGCATTGCACTAGCACGTGTCTAGTGTGCATGGGAAGTGTGGCCGGATGGGAGCAAGAGAGATGGAGAGAGTGGAGTTGTGGATTTGGTGGTTATGTGTTCATGGGTGGTTGCTACAACTCCCTAATACATCATAGCCTTCTATCCTTAACCATCTAGATCAATCCTAGCCATCTATCTTGTTCTTCAAAAATTATAAATACCCCCACCCCTCATTCTTCTCATGTAGTACATTAGAAAATTTTAATAAAGAAAGAAAGAAAGAAAAGAATTAGTGTGAGAAAAGATTGAGAGTTTGTGGTGAGTAAAAGATTGAGAGAGTTTGTGAGTGTTCATTCAAGAGGAGGCCAGCCTACACCTAGGAGCAAGATGAGAGGGCTCGGGTTCCACCTCGCACAAGGAAGAGGAGACTTTTTGGTGGCACAATATATGAGGAGAAGGATCCATTCGTGCATTCTAGGAGATTTCTATTTTTTTTCTCCAAATAGATGGGTGATTTCTCATGCTTCTACTTTAGACATCATGCTAGGGTTTGGATTGATAAAATTGCTAAGAAAAACTAATTAGATTGGCCCCATGTTTGTTTATATAGAGACAAATTGTAGTGATTGCTTGGGAAATTGATTGCTAGTTGATAAAATTGTGATTTCCATGCTAAAATTTATCATGTTGACATGAAAAATATGTTTGAGCCATGCTAAATTGACAAAATTGTGTCTATGAGATGACTAGTTGATTAAATGCACCCTTGAAACTTTATTGTCTAAATTAATGTGATATTAATGTGGAAGGGGAAGATTGTGTCTTAAAAAAAATATATTGTAGAATAATAACAAGTAAAAATAAAGAGAAAAAAAGTAGTCTTTCGGTGGAAATCTTGATTGTAAATTATGTGAAAAAGTGATTCGTTCTCAATGTCGAAATTATAGACATAGAACACAAAATAGAACTAAGAATTCATGTTTTCAAGTCAAATAATTATTATAAAAATACTGTTTTACTGTAAATCCCTATTGGATACAATCTGGAAATTTTGATACAAAAAAGAGAAGAAAAAGAACTAGAAAAGCTTTGGAATTATGAAAAATTAGTACTAAACAGAGAGCTGAATCATAAGCAACGCAACTCGATTTTATAACGGGTGAGTCACTTGGACCTACTAGTCTTCGGGTGCATATTAGAGCGCTTACTGTAGCGCTGGTCTAGTCTTTGGTTGCGGGTTCGAAACTGGGCAGAGCCCTTTTATTTTCTTTTTTTAAAAAAATCCAAGTGGCACGAGAATTGACCCATATAGAATTTAACTCATTTCACATCACCTTGGCACCTTGGACTCTATGGTCTTCGGTGGTGCCACAGTGCTGTCACTGTAGCGCTGACGTGGTTGTTGGTTGTGGGTTCGGAACCGGACATTCGGTTTTATTAAAAACATTTGACTTTTTTTAAGTTTAATTATTTTCAAGAGTTTTAAATTGAAATAAAATTGAGGAAAAATACTAGAAAAATTCCAGTAATGTCTAGACTTCATGAGAATTTTCCTATAACTCTTGGCCTATTTATAAGTGAGATTTAAGACTACTTCAAGAAGATTTTATTACAAATTGTCTTCTTGAGTTATTGATTAAATAAAGAAAAATGAATATTTATTCTAAAGGCTTTAATAAAGAGTTTGAAATGAAATTTGAAAGTATGATTTGAACTTAATATTGGTACTTTGAGAATAAGAGAAATTATATGAAAGAATGAATTATGAATGTGACAAGTTGAAAAATGAATTTATTGTTTATGCATGAAATTGTACATTAAAGTGAAATAGAAGATCAAGTTGAATTATGAAAGATTTTATGAGTATGAGCATTCAATTCTATGAACATGAAATGGAATTAAAAGCTAGAGTGTAGCTAAGCCTTATACTGGCATTGAATGAATACTTTTGAGATAAGATTTTGAAATGGAAAGACCAAGTTTGGGTTGTATTGTTGAATTGATGGTTAAGACCGGTATAGAGGGAGTGCTAACTCTAGGGTATTGATTTTATTAATGATTCAAATAATTAAGGATTAGAAACATAGTGAAGATGTGATGAAAATAAGAGAAAAACACGAGTATGAGGGCCTCGGAACTATGGCGTGAGAGTATTCACAGGCTGTCTACACGATGCGTCGTGTCATGACGTGGATATATCTCCAGGAGTCCGTACCGCAGGCGATACTTGTGGGGTGTTTGGTGACTACAGGTGGTGTCATGTCCCATGACGGAGAATGAATTGTCCATAGGTTATACACGATGTGTCATGTCCCATGACAGAGGCTGAATTGTTCATAGGTTCTACACGATGCATCGTGTCATGACGTGGGATTTCCCTCCAGGCAGTCTGGACATGAGCTCGTAATTCATAGAATATTTAGGATACTTATCGTAGTTACCGTAGTAGTTTAAGTCATGGCGAGGGATTGAACCCTACAAGATAAAGAACGATTAAGGGCTTGTCCTCGGACCTATGTAGTATGGGATGCATAGAATCCGAACAAGTGCACATTAGTGTCATGTAACATAAATAATTGCATTAAGGACTAAGTGCACATTCACACACGACATTAATAGGATAGTCCTTGTAGCTTTGTCAAGTGTGTGCTTTCTAAGTAAGAGAAAATGATGTATTATATCCTTGCGTCAGTTGAATGAACTGACGTGCCCACAGTTTCTATGCAGGATAAAAGTGAATGAAAAAGACTAAGGAGGAATTGATACTTAAAGAATTATTCAAGTGTTGTTTTATTTCATTCATGTAATTATTGTAATTTTTATATCCTTGCGTCAGTTGAATGAACTGACGTGCCCACAGTTTCTATGCAGGATAAAAGTGAATGAAAAAGACTAAGGAGGAATTGATACTTAAAGAATTATTCAAGTGTTGTTTTATTTCATTCATGTAATTATTGTAATTTTTCTTCTGCTGTTTAAAATGTAACTCTGATGTAATAAAAGTTTTTATTTCCTTGTAAAATTGTACGAAGAAAAGTGTAAAGATCCTGTGGAAATTCGACTTCGGTTCTATTTGGAATTCGGGGTGTTACAAAAAATAAGGAAATTTCAATAAAATTTAATCATTATACTCACCAATGTACGTACAGATGACGCTTCGGTTGGAACATGGGTTGTGAACTAGAATACCCGGGTGGTGGTTCAATCTCTCTCTCCTCAATTGGTAGTTGAATACCAGCAGGTAGTTCTGTATTCGGAGAGATGTACAAACGTGTAATAATCTTGTACCAATCCATGTACTTCATTTGCTGCGTGCCATCGTACGGGGGAACTTCATCAATTACAAGTTCCAACCGTCTCTCATTCCAATCTGCAAAATGAGCACGGTGGAAATCTGCCCAATCATGGGTAGGCATACGACTGGTACCCCTAACAGCATGTAACTCAAAGTTGTATAGGTTTTCACTTAGTTCGGGTACATTTTGTTGAAGACCAAATTGCCGAAGGACTCTGTCCGGTCGCGGATGCTCCACTGTACCAAAGTTGATGAGTGGAGCCATCGTCATCCATAATTGCGACCCGGTCATGCACACCGGTGGTAGTCTTTCCACCCGCTCGGGTGTATACAACACCCAAATCACGAACTCTTATCTTAGTTGGTTGAGCTCGTCTCTGTAGTAAGTTAGTACACATTTTGGGTTGTCTCTATAACTCCATCTACCTGCCCAATATACACCTAAAGGTGCTAACATATCCACATTTGGTTCTTCGGCCATCCAACCGTTTGCCGGTCTCGTAATTTGGGGATGACCCAAGTGTAGACGCTCCCATGACTAAATCTGTAACAAGACCATCGGACCGGTCATCTCGGTTCTATCTAACGCTATCGAACACAGCGTCCTTTACAACGTTGCTAACGCGCAGCTTTCCCAGGTGTATCGACCAGCTAAGCCTAGGTCGGCGAGCAATCGTAGATACATAAGCGGTACGGTATCTCCAGATGAGTTAGGCAAGATAACCTCTCCAAGCACCGTTAGAATGTACGCTCTGGTGTAGAACTGCACTTCGTGGTTGGTCGATTGCTCAGTCAAACTCTCCTCAAAATAGTCATTCAACCAAGATAGTCGGATTGATTGTCCCACAAAAATAACCCTATCGTCCTCGTCCTCCTCATCAAACTCTGTACCGAGGAGTTCATTGCACAACTCTCTCTTATCAAAATTTATATTACCTGTCACGGCCATCCCATCAATCAGAAGACCGGAGATCATCGCTATATCCTGTAGCATCATCGTCATCTCTTCGACCGGTAGATGGAAGGTGTGCGTCTCCGGCCTCCATCGTTCGACGAGTGCTGCAAGAAGTGCTGGTCGAGTTTCACCTGACCCCATCATACTGATTCCGTAGAAACCGGCCTGGACTAGGTACTCGACGATACGTGGGTGCACCGCCATAGTCTTGTGAGTGCAGAAATTACACCTCCGCGTCGTTCCACCCCACACTGCCTCAGATCTGTGGCGGTCTTGCAAAGTGAGCACATCTTTATATAATGGTCCTGGACCTTGTTTTGTTGCCGAAGAGGATGCACCAACCTACATCAACACAACATATTATTATTAGTGTAGTAACAATATCATTATATACAAAATTTATAGTGAAAATTAATACTTCTCTTACTTCTGTGGAATGTTCGCCCTGCCCAGTAACAGATGGCCTTCCGGTTCCCCTCGTTCTAACCATTTCTGTAAGAAAGTTTGCATATATAAAATAATTTGTTCACAAAAAATTGGCATATATATGATTGATGATGTGGCATACATGTGAGCAACTTGCTCATTTAGTAAATGAGCAATTGATGATGTGGCATACATGTGATTGGAAAATCCTTAAAAGGGTTAGTTGTCCAATGTATCACATGCATGCCACATAATCAATTGCTCTTTTACTAAATGAGCAAGTTGTTCATATCCCTTTTACCCCCCCCCCCCCCCCCCCCCCCCCCCCTGACACACACACACATATATATAGGGAAAGCTTCGGTTGTGCACTACCTCTAGTGCACACGGCGTGTGCACTAGGCCTTCGGGCATTCATATTGACAATCCGAACCGTTCACATTGATCTACACATCTAAATTAGTCTAAAAATATAAAATCAAATCATTTGAAATTTATTTGCCCATCCATTGAAGTGTTACAAAATTGTATGGCTGAAAATCATTGTTTTTATAGTCACACGATGGATGGGCAAATGAATTTCAAATGATTTGATTTTACATATTTAGACTAATTTAAATGTGTAGATCAATGTGAACGGTTCGGATCGTCGATATGAACGTCCAAAGGCCTAGTGCACACATCGTGTGCACTAGAGGAGTGCACAACCGAAGCTTTCCCTATATATATATATATATATATATATATATATATATATATATGAAACAAAATACGTAAGAAAACCGCACAAACGAATTTCAAAAATGTTTTCGCACAAACGAATTTCAAAAAATACCAAACTTTGCGATTGGGTCTAAATTGCAGCACACAAGCCAAGGCAACTTGTAGAAGCGAGTTTGGACTCACGGTCTTCAAGATACGGCCGTGTATTGCTTTCACTCTTGAAAAAAGAGCGGAATGCGATCCACGGACGCATATAGCAAACCGTGGGTGAGAACTCACAACTACAAGTTGCTTCGGCTTGTGAGTGGCGAAAACGACCTACTCGCAAAATTTTGTAATTTTTGAGCCAGTTCTCTATTGAAAACTCGCTAAAAACATAACAAAATACGTAAGAAAACCACACATGCAACCTCCAAAAAATACAAAACTTTACAATTGGGTCGGACTCTCCGCACACAAGCCAACACAACTTGTAGAAGCGAGTTCCAACCCACGGTTTGAAAGATACGGTAGTGTATCGCTTTCACTCTTGAAAAAAGAACGGAAAGCGATACATTGACGTATCTCGCAAACCGTGGGTCGGAACTCGCAACTACAAGTTGCGTTGGGTTGTGAATGGTTAGCCCGACCTACTCGCACAATTTCGTATTTTTTGGACTTCGTTTGAGCAATTTTCTAGTGAGACCGTACTAAAAAGGTTTCGACGTATATAGAAGTCTACGCGACAGAACAACACAAACGAGATGCAGTGTCATGCCCCGCTTCCCAAAAATACGGAACACGAGTACGTAACGTAGGCCCAGTAAATGATGTGAACACCATCCATAAGTTGTACTAGACTAATTCAGCAATAAGAACATCAAAGTACAACCATGCAGGAAATATAACCACAAGAATCAAAGATAAATTCCAATAATAAATGAAATAATCCAACAATATAAATATCCAACATCTGGGATCAAAACAAACTCTGGATCATAAATCCCAAAACAAAGTACAAGTCAATAATAATATTCAAGAAATAAAACTAGCAGCAAATAAATCTAAGTAATGCAGACTGGTTCCATCTTTAGAAACGTTGCTCACCAATTCCTTCAGGGATAGATCCTTCAGTACCTGTAAAATCTTGATCTAAAAAGAAATAAAAGAGTGCCCTTAGAGAAAGTCGTGGGCAGCAAGTAGAGAAAACAAAGGATAAAGGAAAGCATGTATATCAAAGAATAAGGACAGGATCAATGACAAAGATCAAAGCAAAGAGCAGACAATAATATCAAAGGTCTACAATAATCACGCATTTAATGAGTGATGTCAATTCAAGATCAAGCATGAGATGCAGGTTATTAAGTATTTTATTAATCTATCTAGTGCACGTACGACTGCGTCCCATTCCACAGGTTCGGCATAAACACACAGTGAACGTTTTAGACCGATGGTGAATTCACGGATCGTGTACTCGGCATTGATAACAATAATTTACGTGCAAGAATTATCAATCAATCATTGCAATCAATACTCCTCCTTCTATGTCAAGTATTCGTGCGAGCGAGAAGGCCTTACCGAGTACATTTCCCAATCGTTCACTACCAAGTCTACCCATAATATCCCGGCTTGTTAATAGTTAATTTTCATCCTATGTGAGCATGCAAGAGGGTGTCAATGTCGTATATTACCAAGTGTGACTAATTCTAAGCATTACAGACAAAGGATGAGGCAAACACATCATATAAACACATTTCACAAAATCAGGACAGTATGACCTCGCTGTACAAAAACATGGATTATGGTCACTAAAAAATAGCAAAACTGAATCTGTCAGAAGGACTAGGAAGTAGACTTCCACACGGTTCCAGCGAATATAATTAACGCATATAAAAGATACCGAAACTAGGGTGAAAACTCTATTCTAATCAGGTTTTATGTTCAGGCAGCATGGAGTAGGTTGTGTTCAACTAATTATTTCAAGTCAGAAAACTCATTAATAAATTCTATAAAACTTCTGGGGCATACCTATACATGTCTAGGTCCAACTAGATTTATTTCAGATTTTTCTCTTACTTTTAGCATGGTCAATTAAATTAAGAAACAGCAGAATACGCATATATTTGTGAATCTGGAATTACTAACATAGTTGCACTAAAATGATGATATCTAGCAGATGAAAAATTGGAATTTAAATCTACACCAGAGAAAAGTGATCTAGACATCCAGGGCTACAATTTATGTTCAGGAAGTATTGTCAAATTATGTCATTAGCAGGGTCAAAAATCTGATTCAAAGATAAACAACTAACAGTCCAGAAATTGTGATTACATGAATAGGCAATAAATAAATCATATCATCATATATTTCTTGCAAATTGGCAATCAAACTGATCCTAGGTGTTAACATGCAAATTTCTAAGTTTAAGATACAATTATCACAGGCATGGTACCAATACATCGATCAACTTCAATCTAGCACATCCAATTTAACATGTCCAATCTATCAAGTAGTCCTATGCATAAATCTAGTTATTTAAATGTGCATATGCATGAAACAATGGGGACTAGGTTTTAGATCAAAGAGATAGCACGATGTTAAGAGTATGTCAGGTTAGCTCGTGCAAACCCTTAATAAACTTAACGGAATTGTCAAAGCAGTATGATAACGAAATGGACGGGATCTACTTGCAGGAGATCAAATAAACTTGAACAGAATAAAATGCTAGTTCAAGAAAAGACTTGCCTGTTATATTGCAGATACCATTAATAAGAATAACAGGATCAGAATCCCAGGCGAAACTCCCAAAAACACGTGTGAACTACGTGTGAAGAAAACCAAACAAACAAAGCACAACAACCCACAGCGGAACCACACACCGGATCAGGATGAACACGGGACAGCGATCGGGGATTCGCTGCGCCAAAGCACGGGACAACAATCTCGACCAATAGATGGTCGTCTTCAACCTTCGGCAAGGAGAGAGAGAGAGAGAGAGCACGATGTACGGCGGCGGCGACTATGACGGGGCGGCACTGCGGCGGGGCACCACGGCGAAGACGTCGGCACCATGGTCGGGAAGCGACAGCGGTGATGGCAGCCTCGACGAGCGGAGCTCTGTTTTTTCGGTTGGAAACAGAGAGCAAAGACAACGGTGATCAGGAACTCGAACGGCGACGCTAGGGCTTTCGGTGGGTCAGCGAGGGACGACGGGACAATGAAGAGGTGCACGGAGAAGGGCTGGGGTGACGGCGATGGGTTAAGGCGATGGCGAAGGTTCGGTGGATTGGGTGAGTGGTGAGATGGTGGAGACGAAGGGGACGATGAGGATGAAGGTGGTGACGGTGGTGGAAGACGATCGGAGATGGCAATGGGGTAGGGTTTCGGTTTGGGTTGTTGGGGTTTTTGAAGGGAAACAGAGAGATAGAAGGAGAGGGGTGAGGGATCGGGGAGAGCGAAACGGAGAGGAGAGAGAAGGATTATTTTTAGGGTTTAATTAATAGGGTATATATATAGGGATCAAGAATTAGGGTTTTGGGTTGAGATTATGTGGGTTCTGGGTATCGGTTTTGGCTCCATAAAGAGAAAAATAAATGCAATAAGATGAGACGAACACAAAGGAGAACAAATCAAACTCAAAATAGAAAGAGTAAAATTTGCAAAGAGAACAGAATCTACTAACCAAAAGAACACAGATCGATCAAGGGAGAACAAAAGAACCCAAGAAAAGACAAAATACACTATAACAAATGAATCCAAATACAATAATCAAAACAAAACAAAATACAATAAAATCTAAAAATATGGCTTACATGCAAAAATTCCAAAATTTGGCCGTTACGTCTAGCACACCAAACACAAGCCAACGCAACTTGCAGAGGTGAGTTCTGACTCACGGTTTGTAATATATGACTGTGTATCGCTTTATTTCCACTTTATTGAATAAAAGTAATAAACGGATGTATCTTGCAAACCGTGAGTCGAAAATCGCCTCTACAAGTTGCGTTGCCTTGTGCGTGGTGAGTCCGACCTACTCGTAAAATTGGGAAATTTATGGATCAAGTTTGTTTGCTTTTCCTATATTCTACAACTACAACTAACACTACATCTACAAAAATGTCCCAAAATATATACAACACAGATGGTACAAAAATTGTAGACTCTCTAAATTGTAGACTACTAGCATAATACAAAAAATCAAACTCAGAAATTGAAAAAAATTAAATAAATTAACATAGTTCATTCTACTAAATTGTGAAAAGGTGAATACCTAATCCACAGAGAGAGAGAGAGAGAGAGAGAGAGAGAGATTTTTCGAAGATGTGAGGAGTCGCTGTTGTAGACGAAGAAGTTTTAGACTTTAGGGTTTCGAAGAATTTGTGTAGGGTTCGGATGATTTGGAATTTCGGGTTGGGTTAGGGTTTGGGGTATTCGGGAGAGGGAGAGAGGGATAGTGAGGCTTCAAGAAGAGGAGGAGATCGAGAACAGGTGGTCGGAGTAGAGCTAGGGTTTGGAAAATGGGTTTCGCGAGCTCCAGTTGCGAGAGAGTGAGTTGTCGAAAAAGTGAGAAAGATGGCGATCTGAGTATGTACAAGTGTTTGGAAAAACACTTTTACATACCTAGGCCGTTGTTGGTTGATTTTTTTTTATATTTAAAGTTCATGCCAAATAGCACTAAGTCTGAAGCGTTTTTGGCGTGAACTACCCAAAATACCCCTCCGCTCTTATTAGGAGCTCCGCTCAGATATGGAAAATAGCGATCTGAGCCGTTGATCACGATCTTCATTGATATTTTGATAGATAACTTGGCAGATTCCAGTCTTCGAAGTAGAAAACACGTGGGCAGCAAGAATCCACCACTGATCTTATTGCATGCTACTCTATCTATGACGCCTTACCTTCCTCAAAATTTGCCTCGCCTATTTATGTGCAATAAATCACACCTCACTCATTTAACATGAAGTTCTTCTTCAATATGTATATGTTTTTCCCCTCCTTTTCCCTTAGAAATATGTCAATTGCATACGATTCAATATTCTATCAATACTTTAAAAACAGCATCTTTATCGATACATACTCTGATAGATAGCTGGATAATGTACTAGAAAGAATCCAAATACGTTCTTCAACGTAGATGACACGTGAACAACAAGAATATTCCATGTTCCACCACCCAAATCACAACCCATATGCCGACATTTTTAAATGAAAATATGACATCATCACCGTTTAATTAATAAATTATTAAGTATTACAACTACTATACATATATTTGTTCCTAAAACGGAACAACTGAAAACAATTACATATCTAAGCATACAATAATAACTAGTCCATCTCTTAGCTAAACTTGTAGATGAAAGCATTAGCAGCCTGTTCTCCCACCCATTCCTACTAGATGTAATTTGAATTAAAAAAAAAAATCTAATTTGAAATTCGAATTCCATCAAAATTCTTCTCCACCCCAGAAGCTCCATCCACTTTCCCCCAAACATCCACATTGGAAACAACTACATCCTTCATCTCTTGCCGGCATGCTTCCTCCTACCCGACGACATTGTCGTTGTACCACCACTCCAACCCCACCACGACGCAATCTTCCAATTGTGTGAAACCCAACCCTCAACAGTAGCCATAGTTCTCAACCGACAAGTCGACTCTCCAGACGAACTCCCCCACCGACGAACACCCTCGTCGTGACTGCTCATTTTAGGGGATCCCACAGTCCAGCCCAAACTCCCCAAAAATAATGTGAATTTCAAAAAATCTAGATGAAATTCAAAAGTCAATCAAACTTTCTCTCCCCACTCTCCAACTATGTTTTGAATTTCAAAAATCTAAATTGGAATTCAAAAGTGATCCAGATCTCCCCCTCCATATATGTTTTGAATTTCAAAAATCTAAACTGAAAAAAAAATCGTTCAGATCTTTCCCTCCAAACCCCCAAATATAATTTGAATTTCAAACCCTAATTTGAAATTCAAATTTCAAAAATCCATCCAAAATTCTCTCTCTACACTCCCCAACTATAATTTGAATTTCAAAATTAATCCAAAATTTTCCCTTCACACCCCCAACTCAAATTTGAATTTCAAAACCACAATTTGAAATTCAAAATTCAAAAGTCAACACACTCCCTCCACAGTCCTCCTCAAATCCACTCTGACATCCACCCCTGCCACTATTGCCCTTCGGCACACCTCCACTCCTCCCAGCGTGCACATCTATCAAGCCATCTCTGCCCCCACTTGGCCATCAACCGATGGCACCCAACCACTCCTACAACAGCTAACGATGTCTGCGCCGGCAGCAGACCCGCCTCTGCCAGTCTTGACGAGGTCCACCAATCCAACCCAAAGTTAGCCGCCATTGCCAACCCCGTCTTCATCCTCGTCGATGCTGACCTCGATGCAAGCCTCGACGAAGGCAGCCAATCACTCCCTACAACTATCGACGATGTCGACGATCACACTATCGAGCCCGCCCCAACGTCAGGCACCAAATCCCAACAACCTGACCCCACTGGCTTTGCCTTGCACCACCGTGCTCTCTCTCAGTACCCCTTGCACCCCCATATCATAATCTCACGCCATCAATCTTGCTCCCTCCCGACGACACCCAACCACCGCACAGCCTGCATCTCTCCTTGCGGCGCGACATCTACCCTCGCGCCAGCCATCGAGGCGTCGTTCTTCCCGCTGCGCATCCGCCTCAATACATCTCTACTCTAAAAAACCCCCAAATCACTACCCCTCATTGGAGGCACCGACGCTAAATCCAAATGTTATACCTACTCGATATAATTTTGTACGTACCCCAACCCCACCCTATTCAAGGGATCCCATTTCCAAATATACATATGTGGTGCTTCACATGCTACACACTACAAATAGTCAAACACTCTTCCTTTCAATCTTCTAAGCAGTAAACATCTGCCTCAGTTTTTATTCTAGGCTCCAAGCTTAACCCAACATTAACGAGATTCTCTATTCGTGATGGCGATATGATGTTGGGTCGAGGTGTTCCTGAACCGATAACGAGTGCTGCTGAGAGTCACTGTACTTACGAGATGAATAAGCCTATGTAATGCATGAGGTTGGGCTTTTCACAGAATTTCTAAAGTGAAATGAAGGGAGAACGATAATTTGTGCCATATTAGTTTAGTTTACAAGATTTACTGTACAAGTCTGCACGATGTGAGATGTAAAAGTACTTAAAACATTGGTCAAATGCAGTAATATGGTTTTTGTTTTACTTCATTCAAACGATTGGTTTGCCAGATTTACTGTTATGATTGTTATACAAGATTTTTTTTTGATATAGAATATGTGTTTTCTTCACGAAAACAAACTTGAGACAATTTTTTTGTAAATTTGAAAAAAGTTGCAATCACATAAGGGACTACACACAAAATTCCCCCCCCTACTTATTTTCCCCTCACTCACTCAACCCCTCCCAAACCTAAACAATTCATACACACCCAATCACTAACAAAAACATGAAGCCTTTCATTCTCTCACTATCATTCCTTCTCTTCTTCACCACCACCTCCTCCTCCTCATCATCATCATTAATCACCCAAACTTGCCAAACCATCACCCAAACCCGTCCCGATATCGAGTACGGCTTTTGCCTCACCTCCCTCCAGTCCGACGACCCTACAACATCAAGAACCAACACATCCGACCCGGTCCACCTGGCTATTGTTGTATCCAGACCCGGCCCAGGGGTAAGCCAAGCAAGCCAGTGGGCTTGAGCAACCCCCCTTTCATGGGGCAACAAAATTAAAATAAAATTCAATATATATATATAGTAAAGTAAAATTTATTAAGGGCCTATGTGTAAAGTTCGATTTTTTTTAAACTCTCCTCTTTCTCTTTCTCTTTCTCTTCCTCTTTCATTAGTGTACATTTGGTGTTTTTCATGACTTTGCGTAAATTTATTTTATTTGCTTTTACTTTTACCTTTTGTTGTTGTTATTAAAAAGAGTTACTGAGGGGCAACAAAATATGAGCTTGGCTAGGGCAACCCGGATCTCCGGGCCGGCCCTGGTTGCATCCAACTTGTCCATTGCCAATGCGACCTCCATCATGTCAAAAGTTGCGTCCATGATGGAAATGCAGTCTGACCCTATGCTAAAGAGACTGTGTGAGCACGTGCTCGGAAGTGTTTGATGAGGCTATAGACAACTTGAATGGTGCGGTCGCGAGTCTTAATAGATTGAATTACGAAGTGGCGCAGGCGTATTTGAGTGCAGCTCTTGATGCGTCAGAGAATTGCGAGGATGCATTTGATGAGGACGGGGCGGAGTCGCCGGTGGGCGGTGGATTACCATAATTATGGGAGGTTGGCGGATATTGCACTTGCTATCACTGCCTCTTTGAGGTGATCATGGAAAATTTAGTTTGAACCCCCCTCATTTGTACACTTAAAATCATCCTGCTGTCTGAAGTATTTTGAAAGAAATGTGTCTTTGGAACAAAGCTAAGTTAGGATAATTCACGTTTTCTATATAACTATCTAAACTTTGAACTGTTTGAAACTTTTTTGGAGTTAAGATAATTGCAGTTATCACAAAACCCAAAAGTTGAAATACAACAGTTATTGAGACTCCAAGATCTAATTCATCGCGCGAAGTTGTGATCGAGCAAGGCTTCTATCCTAGTTTGGATTGGGAGGGGTTTAGGTATGAACAAAGATGGTCAAATTAGCTTATAGGAAATCATTGTCAAATGACGGGCTTAAAAAGAGAATTTCCCTTTCACCTATATATATATTAATGTAACTAATTGTTAATTAGTACTGTTGGGAACTTGAGTGTGAGTTTGTTTGTTTGTTTGCTCAGTTTGTGTAATAATAGCTGTAGTAAGAGTACTTAAGATCGGTAAAGAGCTAGGGATCTTGGATGTGAAATCAGACTAGGATATATATAAATCCTTTATTTGAAAATAAACAGTTGATGTATTTTAAAGTATGATATGTATAATTCAAGGAATGAATTAGTGTATTGGAAATATAGAATCCAATGGATTTCTACAACCATGCTTGTGCGCTTAGAATCTTTCAATCTCTTAGTTAGTGGAGCTAGCATCAAAGATATCCATGATTGCGATTCCCATGGTCGACAATGTCCAAAGTAAAGGAAGTTCTTTTGGCAAGGAAATGGAAGGAGGTTAGTGACTCTTCTCAATGTACAGTGGTGCGATTGGTGAGATATTCAATAATGCTACTAAAAATTCAACATCTATACGAGAAAAAAATCATGCACATGTGTTATACGGGCATACATCAACGTTCTAAAACTCGATCGGCCACTAGATCGCAGGGCCGGCCTTGAGTTTCTGGGACCCAAGGCGAAAGATCCAAATAATTATTTTTGGAGCCCCTAATTACAATATAATTTTTTTACGCGCAAAATATGTGCCTATATTTACAAGGAAAATACAAATTTGGGAGCTCCTAAAATTGCAAAAAAATCGGGGGCCTGAGGTAGCCGCCTCACCCGCCTCAAGGTGGGGCCCGGCCCTGACCCTAGTTGTTTACCCTTTTCTACTAATTTCTCCCTGATCTTTCCTTTATTTTTTTAAAAGAATTGGCAGAAACTGACCCGGCCTATCTGGGTCCGGGTCCGGGTCCTAAAATGGGACCCGTTGTACTTTCGGGTCCGGGTCCGGATCCGCTAAAAAAAGACCCGACCCGGACCGAACCCGGACCCGTTAAAAAAAATCCAAAAAATCATCATAAAAAATAAATATTCTATCCTCATCCCTCCTCTATTTCCTCCTCAATTCTAAATTTTCCTCTTCCGAACTCAAAACTCATGCATTTTTCTTCTCTCATCTATTTAAATCTCTACTCGCCGCCTCTGCTCGCCGCTCACACTCCCGCTCCTACCCGAACGGGTAGGAATATTTTAATAGGACCCGACTAGGAACCGGATCCGGTCCTCACGGATCCGGGTCCGGGTCCAATTTTTGGACCCGTAGGGGACCGGGTCCGGGTCCGGGTAGTGAACGACCCGACCTGACCCGACCCGACCAGATACCAATGTTAGTTAAAAGATGAACGGTCGACTATCCATCATTGCGGTCGATCGTCTAAGTGCAGATCTGACTATTTCGGAAATATTTTTTTATTTTCGAAAAGACACATTTCCCCACTCTATAAATTGAGGCAATTTTGCAGTGTATTCTTTACCCCCCCCCCCCCCCCCCCCCCCCCCCCCGCGATCAAAACTCTTCTAAACTAATCATTCAATCAATACTCTGAGTGTGCGAGATTTTTAATATCTTCTTCAGTCAAGGTCTTTTTAGATCTTGAGAGTTTCTTTTTCTTCTTCCACTTCGGTAAGTTTTGCAGGACTTATTTGTATAAGCCCTGCGGATGTAATAGGTCTCTCGGCCTGAATTTCGAGAATCATTATACAAGGGTTTAAAGATACTGGAACGATTGTGGCAGAAAATTTCTACAAGTAGGTGGTGTGGACGTAGACCTGGGGTCGAACCATGTTATATCGATGTGTCTTGCTCGTTGCTCTGTTTTCTTTCTCTTACTCTATCTTTTTACTTTACGCATTTCATTTGAATTTTTAATTTCCGCACAATCACCCTATTCACCCCCCCTCCCCCCAGGGTGATTAACAGTGGTATCAGAGCGAGGTTCTTATTAAGAGCTTAAAAGCTTGAGCAAAATGTCTAATGGCCGAAATCCCTCCTCCCCAAAACTTTTACTCGTCAGAGTCATTTATCTCCAATGGGACAAGTCTAACACGCTATTTTGATAGAAAATGCTATGATATTTGGAAAGTTCGTATATTTCACTTTTTGCAGATGCTTGGAGAAGAAGTTTGGAACGTTTGCATAAACAAAACATATATTCTTGTTAGTGATGGAAAGAGGGCTTTCACAAAAACTGAACTAGCACTAAAAACTGCAAACTCGAAAGCTATGACAGCACTCTATGCAGGTCTAAACAAAAAAGAGTTGATGCGATGTGGGCAAAATTGCAAGACGGCCTATGAAATTTGGAACATGCTAAAACAGCATGAAGTAACCACATTTGGGGTAAAGACAAAAATTAATTTATGATTTTATAAGTTTGATGTTTTTCGTATGTTGTCAGGAGAGAACATAGATCATATGCTTGCCCGCTTCGACATTATCGCACAGGAGCTTGAGAGCTTAGGTAAGGGGTTGGATGATGACCGACAGGTCGAAAAAACTCATAATCTATCTCACACCTGAATGGGACGTTAAAGCTGCAACAATGAGGGAGACGCTTGAAGAAGAGGGGTTCGACTACTAAACTTTCCAAGAAATTGAAGATGTATGAGATGCAAATGAAAGAAACAAATAGGTACCGGTAGAACATCGGGATTGAGCCTAAAACTGAAGAAAAGACCATCGCCTTGAAAGCAGAAAAATCTCGACAATCAAAATCAGAGTCGGATCGTAAAGAATCAGATGAAGATTTCGCATTGTTGACCAAGTAATTCCGTAAGTATCTTAAACACAAAAAATTTGATAGGTCCCAAGGAGAAAGAGAAAAGAACAAAGACGACACATGCTACAAATGCAAGAAGCCTGGGCATATTCGCGCAAATTGTCCCATCTCGCAGGACAGAAACAAGGATCATTATCACTTCAACTCAGGATTTAGAAAGAAGGTATTGAAAGCAACATGGCTAGATTCAGATTCCAGTGATGAAGAGCAAGAATACAACAACTTTGAATTCATAGCTCTTGGAAATGGTGAGGTGCAATCACCGTCCCAAGAAGTGGTAATCGAAGAACCCACCTATGATGATTTAGTTGACATGTGTAATGGTTTAAGACATTATGCAAAAAAATTAAGTCGTGAGTTGAGACAATAGAAAAAAATGTCAAATGAATCACATGACTCTTGCCTTGCTAAAAATCAAAAGTTAAAAAATAAAATTCTTTGATTATTAAAAAATTTGAGTCATTTAGAAAAGACCATGATGTGTTGATAGAGGAAAATGAGTATTTAAAATAAAAAATTCAAAAATCTTTAGCAACACATGATGAAAATCTAAGGGAAATACATGAGAAATCTGTTTATATTGCTAAACTTTCCGATGATCTGAATGAATACAAAAGAAAATTTGATGAGGAAGTTGAAGGTTGTAAGAAAGCACTCGAACATAATAGAATACTTGATGCTACTCTAGACCCTCTTCGTTGGAGCACCAAAGACGATGAGAAGACTATAAAAAAGGCTTTGTAATAGAATAATTGAGCTCGAACTTTTTTTTTGAAAAATATGAGCGGCCCAGTTATCTTATTAGCTAAATTTGCAAAAAAACACTTTGAACTATACCCTTTATGCAGAAAATCTCACTGAACTTTTTTTTGGGCAGAAAACCCTCTGAAGTATGTTTTCGAAAACCCCTCGTGAAGTATATTTTCAAAGAACCACATCTAACTTTTCTACTTGTATTAGATTACCCCATTCATCTTTGTAAGTTGGTTCAGAAAACATCATGTATCTTTCTCATTACTGTCAAAAAACCTCACTCAACTTTAGCAAAAAGCTTTCCTTCAAAAAAAAAAAAACTTTCGCAGAAAGCTCACACCATCGGAGTGGGTTTTTTGCAATCATACTTGAGTGTAGTTTTCTGCACACAAAAAAGTTCAGTGAGGTTTTCTACATAAAGGGTATAGTTCAATGAGGTTTTTTAAAATTTAGCATATGTTATTACAAAGAATTCAAGGTCATATCATGATAATCGAGGTCTTGATTATAATGAGCCAATACAACATCAAAATCCTAAGCAATCGTGTCATACACATATGCATAGTCATCAAAACAGTTACAAACCAACACATAACTATGCACATGTGCATGATCCAAGACATAATCATATTACATGTCATTATTGCTGTAAATTAGGACATATATCTTATAACTTTTCATTGAAAAGGAATACTAACTTTGTTTTGGTAAGAAATAATGTAAGTGCAGGTTTAGTACCAACTTGGGCACCCAAAATTACACATACTAATCTTCATGTAGGTGCATCAACATCTTCATTTTAAAAGATTGTAGGTTCCTTGATGTTAGATGCTCGAAACTCACGACTAATTACAACAACGAAATCTGCATCTATATCAAGGGAAAAAGAGAAGGACATTAGTTCTTCTGATGAGTAAAACTCTGCGTAAAATCTAAACCAATTTTGATTCACTTTTACTTTATGGATGACATATATTTAAGTAAGAAATCCAAAAACTGGTTATCCATCTATGAAATGCATGCACTTTGTTAATTTTACTTATAAGATGTACAACTTCATCTAAGATCATTTTTTTAAGGGGGAAATATTATTCTAGAATACATTTTAATAAATTAACTGATATATTTCTAACACCACAGAAGAAAAATGTTGTCATGTTTTAAAAGATGAACTAAATTGTAAATCACCCTTAGGGGGGGGGGGTGAATAGGGTGATCGTGCGGAATTTAAAAAAAATTAAAAGAATAAAGTAAAATAAATCAAAGTAATGCAAGAGAGGCAAGAAAAGCAAACTCAGATAACATAGCGATATAACGTGGTTCGACCCCCAGGTCTACGTCCACACCACCTACTTGTAGCAATTCTCCGCTACAAGCGTTCCACTATACTAAAAAACCCTTAGTACAGTGATTCTCGGATTTCGGCCGAGAGACCTATTACACCCACAAGACTTCTAGTCCAAGTCTCGTCAATCTCACCGAAGTGGAAAAGAAAAGAAAATAAAACTCAAGATCGTTTGAGATATTGACTAAAGAATACAACCAATTCAACGCTCACACTCGGATTGATTATCAAGAGATTAGTTCAAAGTAATTTTCTCAGAAGGAATAGGTGAAGAAGACACAGTAGATTCGTTCGATTAAATAGAAGAGGAAGTATATCGATCAAAAGAAGAAACGATACATTCCAAAAAAGATTTACAGCCAAGTTGTGGTCGACCGGTCAAAGTGTGCGGTCGACCGTTCAGCTCTCTGGCGTAGCTAGAGAGTTGAAAGGTCGACCGCTATCTTAAATCATATAGGTTGTGGTCGACTGTGACGGTCGACCGACATAAGGTACGGTCGACCGGTCGTTGGCTGTATAAATCAAATCCACTTTGTTTTCTTACCATAAACTCATCTCTCTTTAATCAATCAATTACAATAATTATCTCACGAAAATATTGCTAAAAATTCAAACTTGATAGATTGCTTGGAGGCCAATTAATTGAGAGCTCTTTCCTCTTTAGCTTGTAGATGCAATCTCCCTTTATTTAATTGAGAGCTCTTTCCTCTTTAGCTTGTAGATGCAATTTCCCTTTATTACTTTCCTTGTTTGTATATTTGTGAATCTCTCTTGGATCTCTTTTTGATATTAATTAATTCTGAAAATCTGATACATTAAATTCAAACTTATTAGTACAAGTGAGCACGTTTTGTGCACACCAAACCAAGAGTCAACATAAATGACATTAATCTTTCGATTATGCATGGTTGATCGATCGACTGCATTGTCGATTGTTCCTTCATAAGTGGTTCGGTCGACGTCCTATACTCGGGAAATTCTCTTCAAAATATCTGGTTAGTCGAAAGTGGACCGGTCGACTGCACGGTCGACCGTCCTGCTTTCTGCCAGATTCGTTACAGTTAATTCTTCTTTTTCCCTGAGTTGCGGTCGACCGTCTTCTTAAATCGGTCGACCGATCCTATTGGCTGATCAGATCTCAAAACATTTCTTTCCTTCTATGACATGCGAGGTCCACATTTCTAAAATAAATAACCCTTCTTCTTCTTTCTTCCAGCCTCCAAGAAAACCCTAAACTCGTTTCTCCCAAACCCATCAAAATCTTCAAAAGTCTCTTGCGATTTCCTCTTTAGTTTTTTTGGG
Source organism: Hemerocallis citrina (assembly GCA_017893485.1). Classification (NCBI taxonomy): domain Eukaryota; kingdom Viridiplantae; phylum Streptophyta; class Magnoliopsida; order Asparagales; family Asphodelaceae; genus Hemerocallis; species Hemerocallis citrina. The sequence goes on from CM030361.1 coordinate 304,511,602, forward strand.
CGATCTCTCTTTCTCTTTCATGGCTTCTCACGGTCCTTCTTCCTCTCACAGATCTAAGGGTAAGAAAGTTGTTGCCTCTAAATTTATTACTAGAGAAGGAATCACGTTTAGAAATGCAATTTGTGCAGATCTCTATTTCTCAACTCTTTCTTCTGCTCAGGTTGTTGCAAACCGAGAGATAAATCTTGAAACCTTGGGTGGGCAATTTAGTGCCATGGTTAGAATTATTTGAAATTTTGGGTGGGAAAACTATCTTACTACACCTAGCACCCACTCTAAATCCTTTACCCGCCAATTTTTCACAAATCTCGAGGGTATTCAAAATGATGATCTTACTTTATCATCTATCATTCTTGGCAAACAGGTTAAACTCACTCCCGAATATCTTCGCACGCGATATGCGTTGCCCGAAGGTGAATTTGATGCCTATCACCTTGATTTCAATTCTCTTGACTACAAACCAGGTCATGACAAAACAACTGTCAACTCTATGATTGTTAGACCCGACCTTCTTTATATTCCTCGTCCCGCTCCCACAAATTTCATTGATAGTGACCGTGTTTTAATTAAAATTTTCAATGCCAACATTTGGCCTAAAAAGAATGATAAGACCGAAATTCGGGTGGACCAATCATTCATAATTTTTCTTATCTTAGGGGAATACAAATTTGATCTTGCTACAAACATCATTCGAACAATAAACTTTGCCACCAATCGTAATCGTGGTCTACCTTTCATCTCCCTTATCTATAATCTTGCTATTGATTCCCGCATTAATGTTGGGAATTTTCTTCTTAGCAAAAATTCCATGCCAATCATTCCCCAACAAATGGGTATCGATGTGCCATTCACACAACGTGCACGTCGTCATCAAGCCCAACAAGATCGTCAAGCTGAAAAATCCCAACAAGCTCCTTCCTCCTCTCGTCGTAAGATTGCTACTCCTCCATCCACCTCATCTACGTTGTGACTTATGAACAATTTTTCGCCCATCAAAGGCAAGTTTACAATTACTATGTCAACACCATTGAGTACTTGCAAGGCAAAGAAGACTGGGAACTCCTCCCTTCTCCTTCCAATGGAGAGGAGAACGATGATGAAGACGATGAAGACTGTAACGCCCCGAGCCCGGCTCAGCTGCCTACGTGACTACACGTGCACGCAACACGCGAATAAATAAAATCCTAATAACTGCCCACCACAGGCTGCCATCAAATGGGTGGCTAACCGTTAGGTACCCTTATCACTTGGCACATTCTATATAACTCACACTCTATCATTTTATTAGGCGATGTGGGACTAACCATCCAACATACCACGTCACTCAAATAGGCATCCACTCTTCCTTTTTTTCATTTCATATTTTTGTCCTTTAGTGCAATATTAATGTCATAGTGTAACGCCCCTGCCCCAAACTCATATAATTTATACAATTTATCAGAAAAATTATTTATTATTTAGTACAACTGCCCACCATATGTTGCCTCTCAAAAGGTGGTTAACCGGATTGGTGACTCTTGATCATAGGCATTATTATTTATAGTTAATTATTTCATTTGTATTCCCGATGTGGGACTAATTTCTCACATTCTCTCTCTACTCTCTCTTGTGTGTATAGCCGAAGCCAAGACCCTGGGTCCTGGGCCCCACGGCCACGTCACACAAGAGCACACAACACACAAGTGCTGTTTCTTTCCCTGGCGGGCCCCACATCAAAGGCCACGTCACCACATGGTAACGTCAGTCGCTGAAACCAACAAATTTTTTTTGTTGTTTTACTTCACGTGGCCCCCCCTCAACTTCAAATTAATTTCAAGTCTGCCATTACCCTTTTATTATATATATATATATATATCTTTGAAAATTACGGGGATGTCACAGATAGCCCCATAGCTCACTCTATGGGCTCCTTTAGAAATCTTATTTAATCTCAAGCCCATAGAAGTCCTATAGGCCAACCACACTTCTCAACTATTTATTATTTATATATATACTAGGTTTGCCGTTGACACGTGCCTACGGCACGTCTTCGGAACGGTGCACCTTGTTTGATTATATAAAATAGTTTTAGAGGTCCAGAAAATTAATTGAATTAGGAAACATATTATATGAGGAAGCAACATATCTACCTTTAAGCTCAACCATCACCTTCTTGATCATTAGCTTGAACTTACCTGGAATGCATATAGTTTGTTGGAAACACTGCATAGAGTTTTTTAACTTCAGCATCACTTTTAGATACTTGTAATAGTTATGCAAGGACATCATCATATAGGTTTATAGAGCTTACTCTAATCTCATAACCACTATGAGCATGTCTAAATACAATGGTAGCCCAAGTGTAGGTGTGAAGGTATCTACAATACCAATAATCTAAACATTTGTTTGTTTGAGACCCAGTTTGCAACTGAAATACCTCTTATTATTATTTCAACCAAAATGTAATACATGAAGTTCTTAAAACTCTATTCCAAGTTAATCATTTCTTTTATCTCCACTTTGACTCCCCATTGCACCTTTATATAAAAAAATCAAAATGGATCAATAAAAAATTTACTTTAGCTATCTTTCTTGAGTGGCGAGTTTGCACCCTTCACTGGTAAATTCCAGTCATCCCAATCCTATATATCCAAACATACACTAAAAGTTCTTATATGTTATGTTATCCATGGTTTCTAATAACCAGTGAAGGAAACACTTCACGATAGTATATTCTCTTGTAGTCAAGAAATTAATGTTTCATATTTGCCAAATTATTTTAGGTTGCTGATCAGCTTATCTGTCCTGCTATGGTTTGGAAGCCCAAATTGAGCCCACCAAATAATTCATCTCTCACTTGCGTACACCTTAAATCAAAACCAATAAAAAACTCATGAAATAAATCACCAAATTAAAATTTTTTAAATCCAAAAATAAAAAAATCATACCTCTCTGAACTTAGATCTTATGCACACACAAAATTTGAATCAGCAAAAAACTGTGTAATCCCCTGCACACACAAAATAAAAAATTAGAATGAGAATTGGGTTAATGAGATGAAATTAGAGTCGTTGCATCGCATGTAGAGGCTCTCGATTCGGTGGAGGGGAGTCGCCGATACGGAATCAGCAGCGGATCAGATATCAGCGACGACGTCTTGATTGGGGTTCGACAATAGATTTGGATTGGGATTTGCTTTGAGATTTGCGCTTGAGAGGACGATGGAGGCTTCGTCAATGGAATGGACGCGAAGGTTTAAGAAATAGTTTTAGGGATTTGGAGTTAGCTGCTTAAAAACCCAAGGGGAGCAAAAGATAAATTGGAGCTCTCTGGTTTGGGGAATAAAGGGAGCAAACTGATCTGAATAGGAAAGAGAGAGAGAGAGAGAGAGAGAGAGAGAGAGAGAGAGAGAGAGGAGAGAGAGAGAATAATTAAATAAATAAAGGAGTTGTTTTGGGGGGAAACTTTTGTCGGGGGGGGGATGATTTCCTTACTATTGAAGGAGAGCCACTTGATAGCTTTCTTTGTGTTTTATTATATATATATATGTATATTATTATATTATTCCAATATAATATAATATTATATATATATATATATATATATATATATATATATATATATATATATATATATATATATATATACTCTTAAATACGGGGTGTTACAAAGATGAAGATGATGATGGTGATGATGATGAGGAATAACCTGTATTGGTTAGGAATATGTCTTAGATGATTGCAATGATCATATGTGGAAAAGTTTACATTGGTTAGGAAGATTGTTGCTCTTGTATAATTTCTGTTTAAAATGTCTTGTAACCATATCTATCAACAAAATCAAATGGCGGTGCTTGTAATGATCATCATATATCTCGCATTTATCTTTGTGTTGTGCTTTTGTTTAAAAAATGAATTAAATGTTATTGATATTTCAGCATAATTTGTCTTCGGTCGACAAGGCGGTCGACTGTCATCCTGCAAAGGTGTACAGTCGACCAGGCGATCGACCGGTCCCCTCTTTGTTTTCTCTTTCAGTCTCAAACACACATGTTCTGATTTCTTCAGTCGACTGTGCAGTCGACCATCCCACTCTTTGTCTACTCTTACAGTCGCTTGTTCTAATTTCTTCAGTTGACCAGTCTCTATTCTGTTTTCGGATTTCTAACGGTCACATTTTTTATCTTTTGGTGTGTTCCAAAAGGGGGAAGAATTTTTTCACTTAGAATTTCAAATTTACTTCAATTAAATTTTGAATCTTTTATCTATGTCTCTTGAATCTTTTTCTTTTATCTTTTATCTATGCTCTTCAATCCTTTTCTTTTATCTATGTCTCCTATGTATTATGTATTGGAGAAATCTCAAATCTATAATACCATGTAGAGCTTTCACTGTATATCAAAGAGTTTCGTGATCAACGGTATCATGTAAGTAGATTTTTCTTTGACTTTCAAAAATATAATATTACCCCAAAATTGCTTGATTCTCAAAATATATGTATGCATGTTTTTTAAACAAGTTTTGGTCTTTACATATATGTTATATCATGAACACACATTTATTAACATCTTTCCATGCATGAATTTAGGGGGAGTAATTAAATCTCTTCGAATAAATTTTTGTTTACATTTTTAAATTCTAAGGTATGTTTTGTACACACCAAAAGGGGGAGATTTTTGAACTATGTTTGGTGTGCACAAAACGTATCATTTACAACTAATATCTTCAGTTAAGATTTGCAAGAAATACATGAAAAGGAAAAATCAAAATTAAAGATACAAAAGATTTTAAAAACAAGCAAAAGAGGCATGAATAGAAAAGATTGGAAAATCAAGGAAGAGTGCATCATATGAAACATGTACTTCAAATCATCAAGAAAGCTAGCAAAAATAGATGATTTATTTCTGTTTATGTAAGGAAAATATATGTACATTAGTATTGATTGATAAATTAATTTAGGAAAGAATATAAAGTAAATTGCCAAAGAAAAGTCGAATATGTACGACAGCGGTCGACCGCACAGAATGACGGTCGACCGACACAACCGCCGACCGCTCATCTCTGTGAAAAAGATGAGTCAGTCGACCGGTCATCGCTTGACTTACGAAGTAAAAGATGAACGGTCGACTGTCCATCATTGCGGTCAACCGTCCAATTGCAGATCTGACTATTTGGAAATATCTTTTTATTTTCGGAAAGACACATTTCCGCACTCTTTAAATTGAGGCGAATTCACAGTGTATTTTTTACACCCCTTGTGATCATAACTCTTCTGAACTAATCATTCAATCAATACTTCGAGTGTGTGAGCGAACATAACTCTTCTAAACTAATCATTCAATCAATACTCCGAGTGTGAGAGATTTTTATTATCTTCTTCAGTCAATGTCTTTTTAGGTCTTGAGAGTTTCTTTTTCTTCTTCCACTTCGGTGAGTTTTGTAGGACTTATTTGTAGAAGCCCTACGGGTGTAATAGGTCTCTCGGCCCGAATTCCGAGAATCAATGTACAAGGGTTTAAAGTATAGTGGAAGGCTTGTGGCGGAGAATTGCTACAACACTAATAGTCTTACCGACGTTTTTTTTCACATTCACCGGCATTTTTAAACGCCGCTGTAGATACCACCGGCGTTTTAAAAATGCCGGTGCAAGTGTCGCTGAATCGTGTGTCGCTGTATCTTAGGGACATTCACCGGCATTTTTTTACAAATGCCGGTATAGGTTTAAGCTACACCGGCGGTTTAAAAATGCCACCAAAAGGGTGACTTCGTTTTGGATCCCATCACCTACACCGGCGTTTTTAAAATGCCGGTATAGAGTTCTAAGTTTTGCACGTGGCTACCCCGGCGCTTGTAAAAACACCGGGGTAGATATATTTTTAAATTTTTTTTTAATTAAAAAAAAAACCTACAACACTCACAATCAAAACCAATTGCAAAGCTAAAAGAGACGCAAATTAAGACCACAACATAAGTTCAAACATGATTATTTCATCACCAGTCACTCCTCTGTAAATCATAGTATGCAACTTCAGTTACATAATCCATCTCATCATCACTTAAAACCAATGAGAAAGAAAAATCTCATTTTCAAACCCAAGCAACAAGCATGAACATTATCTTAGAAACTGATACTCATCTAGACATCATGATATAATTGTATATGAAGTTTAGATTTAAAAAATTCACCTTTAACTCCAAATGTCAGTAACCTGAACTATATACCTGCTTCATACTTCAATCATAATGAAGCATAATAGTATAATATCATCAAATTGTGATCTCATAATGAAACATAATAATGTGATCTCATCACATCTATAACCAAAATATGGAGTTCAAAATATTGAGTTACAAAGAGTGAAAAAGAATATTTTCACTGTCAAATTCAGGCAAAAATGCTACTAACTGAGATGAAACTTATACTTTTATAATACTTGATATGGCTAAAAATGGGGTTAAATCGGAACCGTCCAAACCTGGCGCGAATCTTAAAGCCTGAGGGTAAAAAGGTAATTTCACCTACAAATGGGTCTGAAGCGAGTACTGGATCTTTTCCTCTAAGACCCACCAACCCCCAAACGGATCCATCTCAGCTGGGTGCGGGTTCCAACCCGCGATGAACCCAGTCCATCAGGATAGAATTAGGGTTTCTGATTGCATTCAATCAACGGCCCTGATTCGCTCTATCCTTTCACTGAGAATTAGGGATTACATTCCTAATCTGATCCCAACGGCGGCTATAAATACCCCCCTTCCACCACCATTAAGAGGTAATCAATTTTTGCCAATTTACGCTCTCTCATAATCTTCCTGATTACTGACTTGAGCATCGGAGGGTGCATCGCCGGGATCAACCCCGGTGTCTCGCACTTTTTTGCAGGTGAACGGTGGGAGCCAACGGTCAAACTCCGGCGGAAAAGGTTTCAGGTTTGCTATTCAATTTTCCTAAGAATCCACAAATACTATCTGTTTGCCCCCACACCAGATTTAGCGGTAACAGATTGGCATCGTCTGTTGGAAATAACGAATAGCAGCCCTTCCTCTTCTCGTTGGTCAGATCCTACCCAACCATGCCTCCAAAGAAACTTAGATCTAGGGGTTCCAACCGTGGACCTACTGCTCAACAAGAGAACCCCCTAGAAACGGTCCAGCCACAGGGACTCCCTCCTCAACCCGACCAAGCCCCGTAGCAGGACCAACTTCCTTCTCAGAATCTTCAACCCCCTCGCGGTCAAACCGATCCCCAGAATGCCGGTGCGGGGGGCTCCCGTCCCAATCCTCCGAAACAACCTCTCCAGCATGACCACGTCTCCGTACACAATCCCTCTACCGATTCCATGGCATCCCACAACCCCCGAGCTTCCGATGACCTTCGCAATACCATCCTCAATCGGTAGAAGGAAGAGAATCTTCGCTGCCATTTGGATAAAAGGCGAGCCCGAGAGGGAGCCTCCCGCCAACAACGTCCAAATGAGCGATCTCCTCATCCCCGAGACTACAGAAGGTCCCCCCCTCGCCGAGGGCGGAGAGAGTCCCCCGGCCACCATAGGAGAAGACCTCACTCTCCTGATGGCCGGTGACCTCTAAGGAACGATGATGCACCCATCACTCGTGCCGAGTTCCAGTAATTCCAAGCAACCATCTTACAAGCCCTCCATCTCCGACCCAACAACAACAATGCTCGGAGGGTCCCCACTCCTCCTCCGGTCCAAAGTCCTCGCCGATGGTCCCTAAATCCTCCCCCAGCTCCTAGCAACCACCAGCACATTCTTAGTCCTCGCCACTCTCGGAGCTACCGTCGTCGTAGCCCCCGCTCTCCCTCGTACGAAGACGAGTCCAGAGGCTCATTTGATTATCGTCGAAGGGATGACACAGTCTACCGTCGTCTCCACAAAATGGAGAGGCACTTGGGTCAGCTAGACAGAGAAGAAGAGCTTAGAGGAAGGACCCTCCGTCCGAGCCGACCTCCTTTCTCTCGAACCATCATGGAGGCGCCAATTCCAGTAGGCTTCAAGCCACCACAATTTGAGATTTATTCCGAGGAGTCCGTCCCCGTGGACCACATCGAAAGCTTTAAGACCATCATGCTAATCCACCAAGCTTCTGACGCCCTGCTCTACAAAACTTTCCCCGCTACTCTCAAGGGTCCGGTCCGGGAATGGTACTCTCGCCTCGCCCTATCCTCAATATTCTCCTTCGAGCAATTTGAGACCCTATTCGTCACCCACTTCGTGAGTAGCCGCCGAACTGAGAAGACCAGCATTTCGCTACTCTACCTCAACCAGAAGAAGGGTGAGAAGTTGAGAGACTATGTGAAAAGGTTCACCGCGGAAGCTAGGTCCATTGCTTCCCTCGACCAGTCGGTCGCTGCAGCAGCATTCCAATCAAATGTCCGTAACTCCAGCCTTCGGTCCTCCCTCGCCAAGAAGCCCCCGCAGAACTTCTCCGACCTCCTTCTCCGTAGCGAGAAGTATATCCGGGCTGAGGAAGCTGAGCATCGCCCCACCTTTGAGGGGCCTTCCTCCGGAACCAAAAGAAAGGCAGGTGAAGAAGAGGGAGCCAAGAAGCTCCAGAAGTACAATGGCGGTCAGCGCCGCCCTCCTCCCAGATTTGAAAAATCCACTCCTCTTAATGCTAACATTTCTACTATTCTCATGGAAGTTGAGAAGGAAAGGGTGATACCTCCTGCCCCGAAGATGAAAACCCCTGGCAAGAAGAGGGACAAAGAGAAGTGGTGCCGCTATCACCGGGACCATGGCCACGACACCAATGATTGTCGAGCCTTGAAGAATGAGATTGAGGCCCTCATCCAGAGGGGGCAGCTGGCCAACTTTGTGAGAAAGGACCGAACCGATCTTCCTCCTCCCCCTTCGGGGGGCTAACAAGCATCCTGAACGATGCGATGAGACACCCGAGTTCGAAGAGGAACGCATCCTACATCTCATCCATAGAGGCCCCATGGGAGGCACCTCCAACTCCTCTCGAAAGGCTTTCATAAGAGGAATGCAAGTTCTTTATCAGCAAGACCCTCCCATCTGCCCTATGCTCAGACATAGTCTAATGCATTCGAAAGAACCGTGACCTCTTTGCATGGTTGGCTGCCGACATGCCAGGGATTTCCGAAGAGCTCCTCGTCCACCACCTGAGTGTTACACCGGGGTCCAAACCGGTTCAATAGAAGAGGCGCAAATTTGCTCCCGAGCGCCAACAAGCTATAAAAGAAGAGGTGGACAAGCTCCTTAAGGCTCGGTTCATACAGGAGGTCAATTATCCCGAATGACTTTCAAATGTTGTGATGGTAAAGAAGGCCAACGGGAGCTGGAGAATCTGCATCGATTTTACCAACCTGAATAAAGCATGCCCCAAAGATCCATTCCCTCTTCCAATCATCGACACCTTGATTGACGCCACTTCGGGCCATGAGCTTCTCAGCTTCATGGACGCTTTCTCTGGGTACAATCAACTCCGCATGTTCCCCCCGGATATCTCGAAGGCCTCCTTTGTTACCGATCAGGGCCTCTACTGCTACAGGGTGATGCCTTTCGGGTTGAAGAATGCAGGCGCCACATATCAACGCCTCGTTAACAAAGTGTTCCAGAATCAGATCGGCCGCAACATGGAGGTGTATATTGATGATATGCTTGTGAAGAGCATCCATGGGGCCGAACATGTCACCGATCTGCAAGAGGCGTTCGATGTATTAAGGAAGCATGATATGAGGCTCAATCAGAATAAGTGTGCGTTCGGAGTCTTGTGGGGGAAATTCCTAGGCTTCATGGTCAGCCAAAGAGGGATCGAAGCCAATCCCGAGAAGATCAAAGCCATATTGGACATGGCTCCTTCCAAAAATGTGAAAGAGATTCAGAAGCTAACTGGGCACCTCGCAGCTATAGGGCGCTTCCTTTCCAAGTCCGGGGAGAAGTGTCTTCCCTTCTTCAAGGCTCTCAGGGGGGCTAAGGGCTTCGAATGGGGTCAACAACAGCAGGAATCGTTCGACCAGCTTAAAGCCTATCTAGTCAACCCCCCTCTCCTCAGCAAGCCTATCCCCGGGGAAACACTCTACCTCTACTTAACTGCCTTCGAACAAACCCTCAGTGCTATCTTGGTAAGGGAAGAAGACGGGGCTGAGAAGCCCATCTACTACGTGAGCAAGGTACTTCGAGATGCCGAGCTTCGTTATCCAAGGCTAGAGAAGGTGGCATACGCCTTGGTTATGGTATCTAGGAAGCTTCGCCCATATTTCCAATCCCACTCGGTGGTCGTTCTTACCGACCAACCGCTGAAGCAAGTCCTTCACAAGTCGGAGACCTCTGGCCACCTCATGAAGTGGTCGATTGAGCTGAGCCAGCATGATATATCCTACCAGCCTCGGACCGCGATCAAGACTCAGGCCTTAGCTGAATTCATAGTTGAAAGCACCATTTCCGAGGTCAGTCAAGCAGCAAACGGACCTCCTGTTTGGACGGTATATGTAGATGGGTCCTCTTGCACTGAAGGGAGCGGAGCCAGGGTCATTCTGGCAGGCCCAGATGACTTCGTCCTCCAATACTCCCTCCGCATCAACTTCAAGGCCTCCAACAATGAAGCGGAATATGAAGCCCTTATAGCCGGTCTCGGAATGGTCCGCAAGGCAGGGGCACAACGCCTCTGCATATTTAGTGACTCTCAGCTGGTCGTGAATCAAGTATTGGGCGAGTATGAAGCGCGAGATGACCGAATGGCTAAGTATCTAGCCAAGGTCTAAAATCTCATAGCTCTATTCGAAGAGGCACTTATTCGGCGAATCTCCAGGGAGGAAAATGTCCAAGCAGATGCCCTCTCCAAGTTAGCCTCTTCCTCCCTCCAAGGCCTCGAGCAGACCGTCTTGATTGAAGTGCTCCTGAGACCGAGCATAGAAGAGGAAACTTTCAGCTCAATGGAGTCACTGCCTGTTCAACTTCAAGATAATTGGATGAAACCCTTGGTAGAATTTCTAAGGGATGGGCTCCTCCCCGAAGACCCTAAGGAAGCTCGTCGAGTCAGAACCAGAGCGGAGTGGTACACCCTTGTTGAGGGGATCTTGTACAAATGCTCCTTCACACAAGTTGACGGTGGATAGAGGCAAAGCCCTTGGCTACAATCACCGAGAACAAAGTCTAAAGACGAGTTCGGAGTCCAACACTTGGCTCGACTCTGCTTCGTAAGTTCATTCTTAAGCAAGCTAGAAGTGGTTCACCATTCGGAATTGCTCTCACAACCGTTGAAACAAACTCTAACGACGAGTTCGGAGTCTAACACTTGGCTCGACTCAGCTTTGCAAATTCGTTCTTAAGCGAGCTAGAAGTGGTTCACCATTCGGAATTGCTCCCACAACCGTTGAAACAAACTCGAATGACGAGTTCGGAGTCTAACACTTGGCTCGACTCCGCTTCGTAAGTTCGTTCTTAAGCGAGCTAGAAGTGGTTTGCCATTCGGGATTGCTCCCACAACCGTTGAAACAAACTCTAACGACGAGTTCGGAGTCCAACACTTGGCTTGACTCCGCTTCGCAAGCTCACTCTTAAGCGAGCTAGAAGTGGGTCGCCATTCGGAATTTCTCCCACGACCCTCGCCTCTTCGTATCTATGATTGGACGAGCTAACATTTGGTTCTTATGGTTCGTTTCAAAATTGGAGTAACCACAGTACGTCTCGAGCGCACAAACTCTGATTTTATTAAAGAACTTTAATGTTATTACAAGACCAAGCTACTACAACAAAGTGCTTTACAAGACCAGGCTACTACAACAAGGTGATATAAAAACTCAAAAGCATAATACAACTCTTTTAGTGCATCTTCGGGAAGAGGATGTTTCGGTTCAGAGAAACACGAGGGCGGCGCCGCCTAACTTCCGAGATCGTCTCTAGACCGATGAACCGAGATGCCTCTTCGGCACTGCCTCTGACCGTGGCTCCGACTGAGGCTCCACTAGACGAAACAGCCACGCTGCTTTGAGCGTCGGCCGGACTCTGCCTAACGGCAGGTGGACGAGTCGCGAGCTCGTAGAAGGAGTCCCCTCTCGCTCTCCTTGCGAGTACACAAAGTGCTTCAGACATTAATTCTCACAGGCTAAGGTTTAAGGTGAGCGACTTCCTCCTCAAGTTTGACGATCCTATCCTTCAAAGTGTCGTCCTTCACCGATATCATGAACCGAGGAAGTTTTGCCGAACTTGCGTCATCAGCACTGTCAGCTATGATGCGACGAAGGTTGGTCACTTTGATTCTTTTGTCGACCGTAACCCTTCTCAAATGCTCAAACTTCGAAGCGAGCTCGCCGCGCTCGGCCAATGCCGAGGATAACTCAACCTCCTTTGCCGAGAGTTCTTCTTCGGCTATTTGCAAATGGCGAACCTCGGCCAGTAACTCGCTTTTTTCCTTCTCCACGTTGAATAACACCCTCCTGAGCAACTCCACCTCGCCTTCGAGACGAGCTTCGCGAGGCTGCTTCCGTAGTTCTAGACGAAGGCGGGCTGCTTTGGTGTCCGAACTAAGTTCGACGACCTGAAAGATGAAAGCATATCAACACAAAAAGATAAAAGCCAGTACCCAACCCTTACCGAACTTTAAAGAAGTTCCGAGCCAAACACTTAGCTAAATTTCGAAAAGAAAACCCAACACTTGGGCAACATTCGAGAAAAGAGGTCGGACAAAATTCATTCACAACAGAAGAGCGGTGGCCAGTTCACTATAAGGCAGTACAATAACAAAAAAAAAGAAAAAAAAACTATTACAAAAGCAAGGGGATAAGGGTCCACCTGGGGCGGCAGCTCGGACACAGGAGCCACGGCAGATGGCCCCTCACCCCCCGTCGTCCCACCTTGGGGGTCGGCAGGCACCTCGCCGTCCGGCTGCTCGCCCTCCTTCCTTTCTTCCTCCTCTTCTTCCTCCTCTTCTTCGCCTTCGTCTTCGGTGCCGGGCCACAGGCGGTACCCCACCCTCTCAAAGCCGGGGACTCGAGCCTCGACGTGTAACGCCCCGAATCCCAAATACACTAAATTCGAGATGTTCTACAGGATCTTTCTGCTTCATTTAGTACAATTTTACAAGAAAATTTGAACTTTTCACTTTACATCAGAGTTTACATGAATACATTATAATTTACATTGCACAGCAGAAGTAAACTTTACAATAATGAAATAAATATACAACAACATTGAATAATCTTTAAGCATCTGTTCCTCTTTAATCTTTATCATGTCATTTACCTGCATATAAGACTGTGGGTAAGTCAGTTTATTCAACCGACGAACATTATACACGGCCATCCTCTCTATGCCGAAAATAGTATAACTTATTTTCCATATTTAGCAAATACAAACTTGTCACATATCAAACTAAAGGGACTACCCTATTGATGTCGTGTTGTGATTGTGCACTTAGTCCTTGATGCAATTATTTATGTTACATGAGACTAATGCGCACTTGTTCGGATTCTATGCATCCCATACTACATAGGTCCGAGGGCAAGCCCTTAATCGTTCTTCATCTTTGTAGGGTTCAATCCCTCGTCATGACTTAATCTACTACTGTAACTACGGTAAGTATCCTAGATATTTTTTGACCTACGAACTCATGTCTAGGCGCCCTGGAGGGAATCCCAACGTACTGACACATGACTCATCATGCAGGCATCCTGTGGTAATTCAGCTCCTACCATAGACATGACACCACCCGTAGTCTTCAAACATTCCATGAGCGTCGCCACCGGGACGGTACTCTGGAGCAGTATCCTTGCCCAGACTCATCATGGGACATCCTGGGATACGCTCTTGCCGCTATCCAATGGCCCTCATACTCAATATTTTTCTCTTACTTTCATCACGTCTTCACTATGTAACTAATCCTTAATTCTAATGATATAGAATCATGAACAAAACCAAAGCACTAGAGTTAGACTCTCCACTAAACCGGACTTATACATTTGTTCAACATGACCAACCTTGGTCTTTCATATTTCATTTTATTTCTTTCCAAATGCCGGGGGAGACTTAGCTACTCTTTTGTTTCAATTCCCATTTACAAATTCTAAAGTTGAGTGTTTCCAACTCATAAGTTTACATGTTGAGTTGTCATACTCAAAATATTTCTATTTTCAAATCATGATTTCCAAATCATTCAATAGTCCATAATTATACACTAAATTCAACTATTCATCATGTAACTCATGCAATATTATTTCCACATTAAAAACCACATCACTAGTTATTCAATCAAAGGTGAATGTTTACATTTCATAATTTGTCGCACTATTCTCCAGCGAGAATAATCCACATCACTTCACATAATTCACATCTTATTCGTATTTTTTTTTTCTAAGATTCCATTTTAAGTCTTTTGTAAAATACCACTTTATACAAATGCAAGTGTAGAACTATAGTTCTAAATTATACTTTTATTCCTTAAACATACTCCACTTCATACGAATAATCCTTAAATTATTTTTCATAAACTCTACATATTTTTAAAATAATAAATATATTTTTTCCCACATTTTTTGATCATTAAAACACCCCAAAAAAAATGTTTTTCCACAACATAAACCACGGCCGAAGGCCACGGATCGAACCAGCGACCACTAGGAGAAACAACCAAAGCACAGACCACTAGGCCGAGTGCTGCCCACGCATAGAAGAGGGCGCGAGAGCATTAAGTGCTCTCGGTCGCACTTTTTTATTTAAAATGTTCGAAACTAAAAAGAATGGTGTCAACGGGATTCGATCCCTCAACCTCAGAGAGCCCGCATATATACTGTAGCGATTAAGAGTGATCCGACCACTCGAGCTATGGGCTCGGGTTGTCACTAGTACAAATCGAATTTTATTTAACCAATTATTCTCTGTTATTTAGAATACATCGATGTTCATCAACATCTTACTTCAATTTGCTCTTACTAATATACTGTAAAAATTCCAGATTTATTCCATCATGAATTCTACTCCAGTATATAAAAATAATTTTCTCAAATAATTAAACATATTTTTCCCAATAAATAACACATTTCTACCATACAAATTGGTTAATTTGATATACTACCTCTAATACATTCCTTTTTCAACATTAAAATTTCATTAATCTCTATACTAATTTTTGCCCTTATTCATCTCATAAACATAATGACTGCATCTTAATTTATTCGTTACAACGTCATAACAAAATTTCCAAAGCGACATAGTCAATATACTAATCTTGCACATAATTTTCATGCTACTAACGAAGGTTCATTTACACAATTTATAACCATATTCATGTTGCACCCAACTTGAATTTTAATAGTAGAAACACACATAATTTGCATATCAACAATTCAATCAATTATAGATCATTTTTCCAATTAAATGTGCACTCTTATTAATCATTTTCATGCATCATTTTTCTAATTAAATCTAGCATGCATTCTTATTTAGAAATAGGGAAAATTTACCCACCTTAATTTGGAGAGAAAAATACAATTTAGCAACCTCCTAAACGAATGTCCTTGCAACGAGAGTGCTCCTCCTCCTTGAACACGCGCACACAAGCCTCCCAAGCACCAAAACCGAGAGCTCCTAGTTGATTGCCGACCTCCTCTTCTTCTTGATGTTGCAAGCACAATCCCACACACTCTCAATCTTTTAACTCACAAAATCACTACTAGATAATGTAATTTAGACTATAGGTTTGGAGGGATTAATAAGCACAAGAATAACTAGCCGGGGGGGGGGGGGGGGGGGGGGGGGGGGGGGGGGTATTTATACTAAAAATGAAGGAGAATGGATGGCTAGGATTGAAGTAGGAGTTAGGAACAAATGGTTTAGATTTAAGGAGGAGTTATACTAACCACCCATAATCAAGTAACCACCACACCATGATTCCCAATCAAATTTTCATTTCCCTCCAAGATGCAATCCGGCCTAGTGTAGGAATGTGCACTTTGCACGTGTACGTGCAATGCACGTGCAAGCAACTAGGTCCAAAAATTGTACATTAAATTTTATATAAAAATAAACTTTAAATTGTATTCTACATGACAAGTTGTATTAAAAATAAATTAACTCATGGGCTTTAGTTTATGGGCCAAAATAATTATTTTAAAATAAAATAAATGAATTACATTTTGGGCTTTTAAAAAGAAAAGGCTTTTATCTATTTGAAAGAAGGCTTCATATAAAAGCACATATTTAAAAATCTATACTCATCATGATGAAAATAATCATAACATTTAATTCAACCAAAAATATTGCACGTGCACACTACGTGCAAAAAATAAAATAATTTTCATTAAATAAAAATCGAGGCATTACACGACGTGGTCGAGCGCTCTCGCGTAAGACAGCTCCATGTTTTTGGCCATGTGCGTCTTTGCCTCCGCTTCGATCTCCTTCCTCGCCTTCTCTACCGCCACGGCTTGATCCGCCTTCACCGCCTCCAAGGCCTTCGCCGCTGCGGCCCTCTCCTCGTCAGCCTTGGCGACCTCCGCAGCGAGCTTCTCATTCGCTCTCTCCAAGGCCACCTCGAGTTCTGCGACCCGATCCTCCAAGGCCTCCGAGCGACGCTGCTCTGCGTTGAGCTGCTTCACAGCCCTCGCCCTTTCCGCCCTGTCCTTGTCACTGAGGGCCTTCAACTCCCTCTCCTGCTCAGCGAATTCTTGGATGAGGTGGCCGAAGTGAAAAGTGGCCTGCAAAAAGTAGAGTTAGGTTGCAGCAAAAGCCGAGCTGTGGACTTGAGAAATTTTCAAAGAGAAAATACTTACCGACATAAGCGACCGAGCGATTTCGTAGGTGTCGTCGCCGGTCGTCCCCGCCTTCAGGGTGGCTCGGTCCTTTGGGGTCGCAAGATGCTTGGCGGCCTGCATGCACATCTGCAAATCACCAAGAAAGCCGTCGTGGTTCTTCACACACCAGTCGGGGACGAACAACTTCTTGTGGGCCTCGGTCAAGATCTGCTCGGCCCGAGGCATCAAAGACGGGGCTTGGAACGCCAGCGCCACCGAAATAGACAAGCTCTCGCTCGGCGGGGCAGACGGGGCAGGGGCAGAAGGGTCGAGAAGGACGGCCACCGACGGAGACGGGGCAGAAGGGTCAGGAGTAGGGTCGGCGACAACCAACGGAGCCTTGGTGGGTCGGCCAGACGTAAGACCTGTGCTCGGCTTCTTCCTTTTCCTGTTGTCTGCGACTTTGCTTCGCTCAGTCATCATGCCCATGAAGTCCATCTTCGGCGCCTCTGTTCAAAGCAACAAAAGAAAAAGTTAGAAGAATGTACAAGGCGTTTGAAGAAAATAATTTACAGTGAGATGTCAGGAGCGTACTCGGGTCGATCGGACTAAGGCCCGACCCGTGTAGCGCCTCCTCGGTCATCTCTCTCCAATTCAATATCGGGAGAGCGATCAGCTTTTCCGCCACCTCCTCCTCGGCAGGAGTCAACACCGGGTCTACCCTTGCAAACTTAGGTACTTTCGCCTTCCACCGAGTCGGGAAGTCCAATCTCGAAGGCCCCCTTAGCAAAAAAAATAACTTCTCATTCCAATGTTTTATCGAATCCGGATTCTCTATTAACTTAACGCCTCGCCGAGGTGACAAGTAGTAGCAAGGCTCGAGCTTGCTCATTCGGTTGATTCGGTATAAACTTCAGAATGACGATGTCTGGCTCGACCTTGGTGATACGGCACTGAAGCAAGAAGGCGAGCACGTGCCACCAAGTGTTTGGCATGAATTGCACGGGGGCCAGACAGTACCAGTGCAGGACCTTCAACACGAAGGGGTGGAGAGGGAAGCGCAGGCCAACATTTAGGGAGTCGAAGTCGAAGACGCACGTGTCCGGCGACAGGATAGTGTTCGCTCACATCCCGGAGCCAGGGAGGATCAGCCTGTACTCCGGAGGGATGGCGAACCCCTTTCTGGTCAGGAGGAGATCCCGCTCAGATAATACCGAAGCGAGGTCATCCACCTCGGTGACCTCCCTCGGGGCGTTCTCCTCATAAGTCGCCGAGCGACCAACTATCGCCTTCTCCAGCAGATTGCCGCTGTACTGCCTAATTCCGGCATGACCTGACAGCGGGCCAGGCATCCGACCCGACTCGGGAGCTCGTCTCTCCGGCTCCACAATCTCCTCGACTATGGAAGACCGGGCCACTACTCTGTTCTTCTCCTCGGCCACAGACGACCCTACTACCTCCTTCCCCTTCCTACGACTCACTACTTCCCTCCTCTCCTCGGCGCTTCTACCTCCCGAGGACGATGCCTCGCTCCCCGAGTTCACTCTTGACATATCGAATAAATAATCTAAGGCAAAGAGGACTGACCTTGAAGTGACGTAACCTTGAAGTGACGTTCACGGTCGGAAATAGTTCGCCGAAAATCGCCTGGCCCACACGACAGCTAGCACAACCGCCTTGGAGTACAAATCGCCGCTAGCAAAGAAAACTAAGAGCAAAAGTGAAAACTTGGGAGTGAAAGTGAGAAATGAGCCAAGGGGTGAGGGGGTGAGAATTTATAACCAAGAAAGCGACTGTTGGGCTTTCGAAATGCCTAAGGGCCCACTAAGGGAAGGTAAAACGACAAAGCACAAAGCTACGACATTTCAAGAAAAAGGCTCGTCATTTTGCCCAAACACCATCCTCTCGAGCCGAGGTGATGAGGTACTGACCTCCACATATGGAGAAAAATACCGCCGAGCCAGTTTCACAGTCGGATCGCCTCAAAATTCGCATCAAAACATGATGAACGGTCCAGATCACGCCACACCCACAAAACGACAAGATAACGTTTTCTCGTGATCTGAACCTCCAACCTCGCGATTCGTGTCATGATAAATGTCCCAAATTAAGCCACAAGTCCCAACTATTCGTTCCGAGCTGTCGAGCCACCGGAGCGCTTAGTCGAGCTACCGAACAGCTTACGCTCAGCCACCGAGCCACTAAGGGCAGAGGACGAGGAGTCGAACCACCAGAGTGCTTAGCCAAGCTACTAAACAGCGTACGCTGAGCCATCGAGCTACTGAGGGCGAGCGACTGAGTCACCGAGCCGAGGTGACGAGGTACCGACCCCCACATATGGAGAAAAATACCGCCGAGCCAGTTTCATTGTCGGATCGCCTCAAAATTCACATCAAAACATGATGGACGGCCCAGATCACGCCACACCCACAAAATGACAAGATAACGTTTTCTTGTGATCTGAACCTCCAATCTCGCAATTCATGTCATGATGAACGTCCCAGATTAAGCCACGAGTCCCAACTATTCGTTCCGAGCTGCCGAGCCACCGAAGGGTGTGTCGCCGGGATCAACCACGGTGTCTCGCACTTTTTTGCAGGTGAATGGCAGGAGCCAACGGTCAAACTCCGGTGGAAAAGGTTTCAGGTTTGCTATTCAGTTTTCCTAAGAATCCACAAATACTATCTGTTTGCCCCCACACCAGATTCAGCGGTAACAATACTCATGAGATAACTGTCAATTGAAACCACAACATAAGTTCAAACAGGATTATTTCATCACTATTCACCCCTCTGTAAATCATAGTATGCAACTTCAGTTACATAATCCATCTCATCATCACTTAAAACCAATGAGAAACTGATACTCATCTAGACAAGCATGAACATTATCTTAGAAACTGATACTCGAAATCTTAGAAACTGATATTCATCTAAACATCATGATATAATTGTATATGGAGTTTAGATTAAAAAATTTCCATCACTAGTCACTCCTAAAAAAATCATAGTGTGCATTTTAGCAAATATTAGTGAAAAAACACAAGATTTATTTGAGAGTATCAGAACAAAACAAACACAATAGATGAAAGTTGTGGTTTGAGAGTGATTTAAGTTTGTGTTTCTTTCATATGGTTCATATTACTGCACTATTAATATCACTACACTATTAAAGCAGCGTCAGTAACCTTAACCGTTCACAGAAAAGGCCAATTTGTGTCCAACTCTAAACATACTCATACACCCAATAAAGTGCACACACAGATAGTCGGAGAACCAACTAAGCTTTCTGAAAGCTCCCATGCAATCTTTCTATCAAATATTCCTAAGTAATAAATAATGCAGTCAAGATATAATGAACAAAGCATACCATATAGATAGGCCCATTGCAATCTTAAAATTTTTAACATGTCCCACAAAATGCATCAAACCCAGCATGTGCCACACCTCGAAGCTGTGACAATAAACTCCCACCCCACCCACAACTAGTTGATGACATAAGGAAGAGAGAGAAGGGTCTGGAAAATTCACCTTCATGCCCAAGTCAAGCTTATAACACGAGTATTCCTCAGGAAATTACCAATTCATAATATCAGCTAATGGCCACAGATGCAACCAATCCGTTCCATCTAGCTCCAACTGCTAATACTGTAATAGTAAGCATCTCTCGTTGAAGGAAGGCTTAAATGATATATAATACATATCAACATCCAACAAATATACTGATAAGCTTTCACAAAACAAAATGTTGTTTACTAACTCCTAAAACCAAGCAATATGCTTTTGTCGCTATCAGTTCCATAGGTACAAAATGAGAATTGTTACCGCGGTATTATAAGTTACATATCCCATCTTAACTGCATTATTATCTATTGACAGTCATCGACTCTACTCTTTATAATAGAAACCAACGATTACCATAGTAGTGATGAAAATCAGAAAGTTCAGTTAATAGCCTCCCTCCCATTACAGCATTTTAAGGAACTTACATAACATAGGACTGAATGAACGTAGAAACTTTGAGGGGAATTTCACTCTCTAGTTCATAGTTTTGCTTTCTTTGCAGAAAAGGCAGTAAGCTGGTGTGAGCAGGATTTGAACCTGGTGACAAATCTCTAGCTCGACTCCACGATTACCCCTCTAGACAGTGGCAATCATTTTGATAGGTACAGTTAACTTCCTCATATAAATTGTTCCTCTTGCATAGATATATACATATATTAATCGTCAGAAACTTGTGCATCAAGGGTTCTATGGTGTAGTAAGTTATGACATCAGGCACATCTTTAGCCAGCAATAGACAGCTTAAAGGTCTCATCTTTCTGACCTTTTCTCGCATAACAAGCAAGAATAGTGTTGTAAGTTATGACATCAGGCTCAAATCTTTCTGACCTTTTCTTGCATAAATTAGTTGTCTTTCTAACTAATATTTAGCATGATACTATACAAGAACAAAGCTACATATACACAAGAAGATTCAATAAATCACACTATGATTCAATAAATCACTCTCAAATAAAGAAACACAAGAATAGTTATGATTTTTTTACCACAAGATTACCACAAGATTAATTCAAGAACAAACCTAGGGTTTGTGTAGATGAAGGGGCGACGGCGGGGGAGGGGCGCGGTGATGGGGCGGCGATGGGGGGAAGGGGCGACGGCAGGGGAGGGGGCGGCGATGGGGGAAGGGCCGACGGTGGGGTAGGGGGGGCGGCGATGGGACAGCGATGGGGGAAGGGCGACGCCGGAGGAGGGGGCGGCGATGGGGGAACCGCCGATAGCGGGGGAGGAGGCGGCGACGTCGGGAGAGGGGGGCAGGGGAAGGGATGTGGGTTTTCGATTTGGGAGGAAGGAGATGGAGAGAGAGAGTGAAAATTTGGGGGAAGGGGATAAGTAAAATGAGAGAGATAGAGAGATGTCAACTGGTGGAGTACTCTTTCACTTATCCTTCTAGTACACCGGCGTTTTAGCGCGACAACGCCGGTGTATACCTACATACACCGGCGTTTTTCACATACGCCGGTGTAGAGTTGTAATTTTTTTTCTACCAAATTACCTGGGTTCTACAGGGGCGTTTCTACCAAAATGTCAGAGTAGAAACGCCGGTGTAGAACTATTTTCTTGTACTTAAGTAGGTAGTGCGGACGTAGACGTGGGGATCGAACCACGTTTTATCGCTGTGTCTTGCTCGTTGCTCTGTTTGCTTTCTCTTACTTTATCTTTTTATTTTATGCATTTCATTTAAATTTTTAATTTTCTCACAATTACCCTATTCACCCCCCCTAGGGTGATTAACAAAAGGAAGTTTGTAATAAATTCACTTAAAAAACATAAAATAAAAATTGGCAACAGATTTTTTTTTTAGATAGATAGGCTAAAGAAATGAAACCAGCTTCTAAAAGAACAAACGTACTCTCGCATCTAATGTCTAAATTATCTCAGTACTATCTATTTTTATTTTTTTTTGTTGAAATTATATCAGTACTATTATCACTGTGCAACAAGGTAGTCTTATAGATATCTAGCTTAGGGGTGTCAAAAAATACCATATTACCGTACCATACCGTACCATACCATTACCATACCAAAAAATACTGAAACTTGGTAATACCATACCAATTTTTTATGGTACAGTACTGGTACAAAATGTTTATACCGTTGGTATACCGTACACTACCGAATATATTTAATATATATTTAATCTAATATTTTTATTTTAAAACCCAGGCCCAGAAAAGTTTTAGGCCCAGCCCAGTCTTTCTTTCATTTTTTTTCTACCCTAGTCGGCTACTCTTCGCCAAACTTTTCATTGTGAATTCAATCAGATATCAAATTAGTAATTAGTAATTACCCAATCATCGACGCACCGAACAGATCTTCCTCTTCCCCTTTTTTAGTTTTTTTCTCCTTTGAACCTTGGGCTCACGCACGACGTCCGACGCATCGACTGATCGCTCGACTGAACGATTGATCGCTCCTCGTTCACTTTTTGGTATTGATTTTGATTCTGATCGTCCCCTTTTTTAGTTAATTTTTGTTCTATTTTCTTATCAGTATCCATGTTTTAATTTGTAACCACATCTGTTTTGGACAGAATTGAGATCATAAGGTAACCTAGGAATTACAAATTATATTTCAATTTTAAAGGAATTGAGGTTACCATTCAATGAGAAGACCTGTGGGAGAGTCGAGAGACTAGTCTATTTGACGTTCAATAGAAATCAATATTTGATAGTTAATGCAAGTCTATTAGTAGCTATATTCATTAAGCTAAGCAATATTTGGTACTATATGATAAAACTATGTGATTTGTATGCATAGGCTTTTCCGTTAAACAAAATTGTATATATCCTATAACTTATTAATCCACTTGGTTTGCTTTGAGATTCCTAAAGGAGTGCTTTTCTTTAATGAATATTTTATGAAAACTTCTTAAGGTGGATTGAATTAACCAAAAAGTGAAGCTGTATGTTAATCTGAAAGCTTTTGCATTGGAAAGTTTGTAGTTGAGTTCATTAAATATTTTATGCAGTAGAAATATCCGGGCATAATTTGATTTCTTTGTGTGCTATAATTATAATGTATAAACAAAGATTTGTTTATGTACCCCAAATTCCAACTACTATGCTTCAGTAAATGTACAAAAAACTTTCCATCTATTTGGATCGACATCCAAGTTAATTAGGATATATCAAATATCTACATTTAATTTTCCCTATAAAGTCCATTTATGCTCCTAGACACACTCCAAGCACTAAATTCTTTTGTTGGATGTTTTGAGTTGCTAGATATTTTGTTGTAATTTTTTTTTGTGATGTTATATTTCCTTCAGTTGTGTGTTACTTTGTTTGATGCTGTATTTTCTCGCTCTAGTTGAATAGTGCAACTCAGTTAGTTACTGTGAGGTTTTTTATTTAATAGATTTTTTGATCTCAGATAGATTTTAATTGATAGATTTTTTAATCTCAGTTAGTTACTGTGAGGTTTTAATTGATAGATTTTGTGTATCCTATAACTCAGTTAGTTCTGTTAAAGAGGGCTATCCAGAAGGAATAACAGATGGAGGTGATCCTGTTAATCTCACCATCCTCTCACCATGCAGACCACTGCATATATATCAAAAAATACAGATTGCTGCGTTTGAAGAAGTGCTTGCATATCCTCCCTTGTTTCAAGAAATTGAAACATATAAACAGTTTTGAGAGATAACATAAATGATCAAACAATTTTGAGAGATAACAGAAATTGAAGAGTTCATACATTGATAACAGAAGAAAAGGAGTAGGATTATAATCCCTCCATTTTCCTACCTCAGTTTGTTCTATGTTTGGTAGTTGGTATTGGCAGTTGACAAAGATTGTTTGTCATATTTACTGGATTATAAGTTTAAGGCCATAATTTGTCAAGTTTAATTCATATAATCTTAATGCATATATGAATGAGGTTATTTTTTGGCTTTTCTTCTGTTATCTCTCACTGGTGATCTATCTATCTGTTATTATTCAATCCTACTCCTTTGGCAGGAGCATTATGGGTAGCGATCTGTATAGCTCTTATGTTATGAATGTATGAACTCTTAATTGAAGAGTTCATACATTCATAACATAAATTGATGAGTTCATACATTCAAAACATGTAAAGTTATAAACAGTTTTGAGAGAAACAGAAATTGAAATAGCAAAGGACATAGTTTCAGAAATTGAAAGTATTCAATGACATTCTCCCAGTTCTCGGTGACAGCAAGAAGGGACCAACAACAAAACTAGATCGAACAAACCTAGGGTTCTTGATGTCCGGTACTACCATTACCATACCGATATTTCGGTATTACCGAACTCGGTAGTACCAAAATTTTGGTACGGTAATGGTAGAGAAATTTGTGTACCAAGTACTCCGATACGGTAGATGGTAGAATAATTTTTGTACAGTACGGTACGGTATACCACCCCTAATCTAGCTAACATCGCAAATGCACGCAAATGCTTTGGGAGAATAAAAGAGACTCTTGATGATTCTTAGAAAAAAATGAGCTAATAAGCAATTAAGCATCAGTCTTGATAATGGGGGCTTCTGCAATTGGACAACAGACATATATTTAACTCTAGTGTATTCAATTATTAACTCTAGGATTTTTGAGATGGAGGTGAGAGATTGATTAATTAATTTAATGGTTTAAGTTAATACAATTAGCTAACAGGATGGGCTACAGCTTAAGCAACCAGTTCATTTTCATACTTATAATATCCTTTTAACAAATGATTGAGAATTTTAATTATTAGGGTCAACTTATATCTATATAATAAAACACAAAGAAAGCTATCAAGTGGCTCTCCTTCAATCCTCCTAAAATCAAAGGTCCAGATCTAACTTTACAAAACACATTTTTCCTCCAAAATTTTCTCTCAAAACTCAAATTCAAATTCCCCCCTCTCTAAAACAACTCATTTATTTATTTAATTCTCTCTCTCTCTCTCTCTCTCTCGCTCTCTCTCTCTCTCTCTCTCTCTCTATATATATATATAACACATTTTTCTCCCAAAATTTTCTCTCAAAACTCAAATTCAAATTCCCCCCTCCCCAAAACAACTCATTTATTTATTTAACTCTCTCTCTCTCTCTCTCTCTCTCTCTCTATATATATATATATATATATATATATATATATATATATACACTAGATTTTCCCATGGGCACGTGCCTACGGCACGTCTTCAGAACGATACAACACACGAAAAGCCCTGTAAACAGAAAAAACAATTTTGTAGTTCAAGTCTGAATAGTATGACAATAATTAGTTGTAAATAAAAGTCCTTGTTTCTATTAGTATATGTTGAAAAATAAAATGAGGGTGTACAATCCAACTTCTTAGAACTTTAAGGGTGGAAAATAATGAAATTTAACTATTGAAGAGATATTTGTTATTTTCAATATAACATGTGCAATAAAAAAACTTAAAAATTCTAAAAAGTTTACAAACCTGAAATCTTAAAATCTAAATTTCTAAGTAAATAAAGAAAGAACGGGAGAGAGCGAGGGAGAGAGAGAAAAAGAGAAATACAAAAAATTGAAGAAAGAAGAGAGAGATAGTAATAAAGTAATGAGTTTTTTAGTTTTGGAGGGAAAAATTTAATTTTGGAATTTGAAATTTTGGGCGGAAAAATATGTTTTGTGAAAATCAATCTAGGCCATTGATTTTAGGGGAGGTTGAATGAGAGCCACTTGATAGCTTTCTTTGTAATTTATTATATATACTAGATTTGACTGTGGGCACGTGCCTACGACACGTCTTCGGAACGATACAACACACGAAAAACTCTGTAAACAGTAAAACAACAGTTATGTAGTTCAAGTTTGAATAGTATGATTATAATTAGTTGCAAATAAAAGTCCATGTTTCTATTAGTATATGTCGAAAAATAATTATAAATGAGGGTGTAAAATTCAACTTCTTAGAACTTTAAGTGTAGAAAATGATGAAATTTAACTGTTGAAGAGATATTTGCTATTTTCAATATAACATGTGCAATAAAAAAAGCATAAAAATTCTGAAAATTTTACAAACCTGAAATCTTAAAATCTAAATTTCTAAGTAAATAAAGAAAGAATGGGAGAGAGAGGGAGGGAGAGGGAGAGAGAGAAAGAGAGAAATATGAAACAGTGAACAGAGAGGAGAGAGATAGTAATAAAGTAATGAGTTTTTTAGTTTTGGGGGGAAAAATTTAATTTTGAGGTTTGAAATTTTGGGCGGAAAAATATGTTTTATGAGAATCAATCTACGCCATTGATTTTAGGGGAGATTGAATGAGAGTCACTTGATAGCTTTCGTTGTAATTTATTTTATATATATATATATATATATATATATATATATATATATATATATATATATATATGGAAACATGGACTTTTATACCCTAATTTATAATTATTTTTCACCATATACCAATGGAAACATGGACTTTTATTTACAACTAATTATTGTTATACTATTTAAACTTGAGCTATATAATTGTTGATTTACTGTTTACAAAACTTTTCATATGCTGTATCGTTCTGAAGACGTGCCGTAGGCACGTGGCCATGGGCAAATGTAGTTAATTAAAAGTTTGATGTATGTATGTATTCATGTACTATATTCAAGGGTTTAATCACGAGTATTCAATATGAACTCATTGAAACCACTGTGCATGGGCGAAATAAATCAGACTCTACCCTGCCGTTATTACAGAAAAAATGTGTACATTCCATGTGTTAATCATTGAACTAGCCGGCTAGGTTTAAAAATAAAGGGGGGAAATCACGAAATCCTCTAACTTTTGCTATTTAAATTAAGAAATCCCCTAATGTTATCTTTCGCAACTTAAACCCTTCCGCCGTCCGTTTTCAAATTTTCTATTAAATATGAATTTTTATTCTTATTACTCCATCATTTCACACAATTACATAATTCAAGTTTAACAGAAACTATGTAACGTAACAGATGGAGGAGGGAGTTTAAGTTGCAAAAATATAATGTTAAGGGGTTTCTTGATTTAAATAGCAAACCTCAGACGGTTTCTTGATTTTCCTCCAAAAATAAATGCATTGCTTGTGGTAGAAAAGATCCATGTATGTTAATCTTAAAAAGATGTGGTGGGTTCAAAAATAACTTATCCATATTCATGCTTTAGATGAACTAAATCTTGGGAAATTAACAATAATGAATGCAATACTAGTGAATCCTAGAAGATGTGCTTAAACATTTCCTGTTTGAATAAAAGAGAAGCTACATTAGTTAGTACATCTCACAAGTCTAAAAGTTCAGGCAAAAATCATCTCTACTATTTTAATGGGAGAGTTGGGGTTTGTAACAAACAAACCCTGACTTTGTAACTATATAAACACGTATAATACACGTCTAAACTATATCCAACAAATATAAATATGCACCGCATGTGTAGCCCAAATCAAAACATTCAAATATAAACTTTTTTTCATATTCAATATATATTCATTTAATTTGATGACTTCAATTTTTTTAGACATGCATCACACGTACATTATACTAGTAATTGTCATGCCCTGCTTCCCAAATACGAAATACGAGTACGTAACGTAGGCCCAGCGAATGATGTAACCACCATCCATAAGTTGTATCAGACTAACTCAGCAATATGAATAATAAACACAACCACGCAAGAAAGATATATTCACATGAATCAAAGATAAACTTCAATAATAATGAAATAATCCAAATAATATCCAACACAATATCCAATATCTGAGAAATAAAAATAAACGACGGGAACATAAGCCCAAAACAAAGTATAATATCCAAACAATGTTAAAAAAAAAATAAAACTAGCAACAAAATAAATTAGGCGGCTCAATTTTTAGTTCTATCTTCTACAATCGTTGCTCAACAATTCCTGCTGGTATAGATCCTCCAATACCTGTAAATTATTGATCTAAAAAGAAAGAAAATAATGTCCTTAGAGCAAGTCATGGACAACACGTAGAGGGAAACAGAGAATAATAGGAACATAGTATGTCAAAGAAAAGGGACGGGATCAAAGTCAATAACAAAAGCAAAGATAGGCAATAATATCAAAGGTCCATATTTAATCATGCATGTAATGAATGATGTCAATTTAAATTCTATTTTGATGACGATATACAGGATCAAGCATGGAATGTCAAATGCAGGTTATTAATCATTTTATTAATCTATCTAGTGCACATACTACTGCGTCCCATACCATACCACAGTTTCAGTGCAAGCAACCAGCGAACGATTTAGACTGATAGTGAATTCACGGATCGTGTACTCGGTAATAAGATGAAAATATATCATGATAGCGTGATCACACAATAACAATCAATTCTCCACCTTCAAAGTTATAAATCAGGCAAGCAAGAAGGCCTTTACTGAGTATATTTTCCGATCGTTCACTACCAAGTCAACCCATAATACCCCGACTTATTAATATTTTATTTCATCCTATGTGTGCATGAAAGTTTTCAATGTTTTATTATGCTAGGTGTGACAAATTCTACTCATTATAGGCAAATCAACAAGCAAACATATCAATTACACACAAATCACACAATCTGGACAGCATGACGTTGCTGTACAAAAACACCGATTACCGCTACTAAAAAAAGGCAAATCTGGATTCGTTAGAAATTCTAGAAAATAGACTCTCTGCAGGTTCCAGCAAATATATATATGACATATAAAAGTTACAGAAACTATGGTGAAAATCCTATTCTTTTTCAGATTTTATGTTTAGGCAGCAAGTTGTAAATTGTGTGAACACATATGGAACATATCAGAAAACTGATCAATTAAATATACAAAAATTCAGGGTATTTCCTACACATGTCTAGTCTCAACTAAATTTATTTCATTTTTTTATTTTACTGCTAACATGTTCAATTTAATTTTAAAACAGAAAGATATGCATGAATTTGTGAATGTGAAAATTCTGACACAGCTGTACTAAAATACTGATATCTAATAGAGTATAACTCGGAATTCAGATCCGTTAAAAGTTCTGAAAAATAGATTCATAGGGCTATAATTATGTTCAGAAAGTTATTTCAAATTACAACAATAACAGGGTCAAAAATCTGATGCAAAAAGATACAAACGGCAGTCCAGAAAATAGTTTGACATGAATAGGCAACAACTTAATCATACAACCATATAATTCATGCTAATTAATAATCAAAGTGGTGCTAGATGTTTAACATGCAGATTTGTAGTTTTAAGATGCAATTTCACAGACATGGTAATCAGTTCATCAAATCAATTCAATCTAATGTATGCAATTCATCAACAATTCTTTAGCATGGATCTAGTTATTTTTCATGTAATTGTGCATATGCAAGATTCAAGAGGGACTAGGTTTTAGATCAAAGATGTAGACACGATGTTAAGAATATATCGGGTTAGCTCGTGTAAACCCTCAATATACTTAACGGAATTTCAAATAGCAGTACAATACAAAGGACTAGATCTACTTGCAGAGATCAAAAGAATCTTGAACAAAATAAATAACTAGTTTAAGAAGAGACTTGCCTTTTAATTAGTAGATTCTAATATATAGAATAACAGGATGAGAATCCCGGGCGACGAACCACGAATACGGTACACGCAAGCACGTGCGAGCTACGTGCAAACGACAACATAGCAAACCAAGACCAGACAGCAAAACAGCAACTCCAACTCAATCCACCAAACAAGCAAATCAAGATCCCCTCCTCCACACAAACAACAAACAACAAACTCACCCCTCCTTCCCAATTGCGACAAAGAGAGAGAGAGAGAGAGAGAGACGGCGGGAGGGATGGCGACGGCACTGCAGCGATGGTGACCGTGACACCCACGGCAAGGTGACGAGGGTGCTGACGGCAGCGCTGCGGTCGAGAAGCGATGCAGCGACAAGAACGGCGGCGTTGAGCGGAACTCTATTTTGCTCCAGAACAGAGGAGGCAAAACGGCGGGTGTTCGGGGCTTGGACGATAACGACGAGGTGGTGAGGGATCTTCGGTGGTTTCGGGGTGAACGGAGAGGGTGAAGGCGAGGGTCAACGAAGTGGATAGTGGCAACTGGATGAGCGGGAATGGTGGGTTCGGTGGATGGCGGTGGGTTGGGACGAAGGCTACGGGATGGAGGGCTAGGGTGACGAGGTCGAGGTGGTGGTCGGAGACGGGATCAGAGAACGGGGAGGCGGTTTGGGTTTTTGAAGATGAAACAGAGAGATGAGAGAGTCGGGGGTAGGAGAGAGAGAAAAGCGGCAGTAGGGGAGAGAGAGGGGGGGATTATTATAATTAGGGTTTTAATAATAGGGTATTTATAGAAGATTAAGAAGTTGGGGTTTTGGGTTGCGAGTTAATGGGTTTAGGGTATAGGTTTAGGCTCCAAAAAGAGATGAATGAATATAAATCAAACAGATGAACACATAGCGGAACAATTCAAACTCAAAACATGTAGAACAAAATTTGCAATGAGCCAAAAAATTGAAGAAAAGAGTATGGAACGATCAAAAGGGAATAAAAGAACCCGGGAATAAAAGAACCCAAGAAAAGCAAAAAATTATTTATTAAAAGAAATCAGACACAATAATCAAGGAAAAGAAAATAAAATATAATAAAAAATCCAAAATAGAAAAAAATAGGGGTTACAGTAATATAAACATATCAATGAAAATCTTGTAAAAGCTCACAAACAACCTTCTACCTTCTCAGATTGAAAAAAATGAAGTTCTCTCTGTTAGTCAGCTTCTTCACTCTCCTCCTCTTCGTCGAAAACTCCATTTCAACCAATTCCGGTTATGAAATCTGCAACTGGCTAGGAGGTTACTATATCACTTACAATAATTGTACTGCCAGCTTCGATCAGCTCGCCCGTCATCTCCCTTAATATAACCATTGCCAAGGCAACAGCTGTTCAGTCAAAAATTGAAGCAATTGTGTGAAAAGAAAACAATAGCACCACAAAAGGTTTATTGAGCAAGTGTTTGGATATCTATACAAACAACATATATATACCCAGTCTAAGGTTGGCAGCAAATGATGCAGCGTCAAAGAACTACACAAAGGCAGCAAGCGAGATGTTCAATTTCAAGTCCATGCATGCTTCTCAAGTGTGACAAAGAGTTTCGCGAGAAGAAATGGTTTGACTCGCTGTCGAAGATGTTGACCTTGAGTTTGGTGTGCACAAAACATACTATATACAACTAATAAATTTCAGTTAAGATGTGCATGAAAAAAAACAGGAAAAAGAAAATCCAAAATAAAGATATGAAAGTTTGCAAAAGATGCATGAATAAAAAATATTTGAAAATTCAAATAGGAGTGCTCCTCAAGAAACATCTGCTTCAAATCTATAAAGAATCAAGCATGGCTGGATTATTTATTTCCTTTTCATGAGAAAATACTATGTAATGATTGATTGATTGATTGATTGACTTTTTGGTATGAATATAAAGTAGATTCGCCAAATAAAAGACAGATTTGCACGATGGTAGTCGAATGCACAAATATCGGTCAACCATCATAACAGTCGACCTATAATTTTAGTTGAAAAGATGAGTCATTCGACCGGTCATCTCTTGACTCTCAGGTTGAAAGAAGAACGGTCGACCGCTCACATGTACGGTCGACCGTTGATGTACAGATCTGAATGTTTCGGAAAAATATTTTCATTTTTGGAAAGATACTTTTCCTACTCTATAAATAAAGGCGAATTTACTAAGTATTCTTCACCTCTTGTAATTATAACTTTTGAATTAATTAATCAATCATCAATCCGAGTGTGAGAGATATTCATTATTCTTCTTCAGTCAATGTCTATTTGGATCTTGAGGATTTTTCTTTTATTTCCACTTCGGTGAGGTTTGCGGGAATTATTTGTAAAAGCCTTGTGGGTGTAATATGTCTCTCGGCCTGAATTCTGAGAATCACTGTATAAGGGTTTAAAGAATAGTGGAACTCTTGTGGCGGAGAATTGCTACAAGTAGGTTGTGTGAACGTAGACCTGGAGGTCGAACCACGTTATATCGTTGTGTCTTGCCTACTTGCTGCGTTTACTTTCTCTAATTCATTTTGTTTACTTTTCAATATAATTTAAATTTTTAATTTTCGCACAATCACCCTATTCACCCCTAGGGTGATTTACAGAAGAAAGAGAACAACAGTCTGTCAAATCTATCAAATCTGTCTATATTTGCTTTTGCCATCAATGATTTCGTGGCGAAATATAAAAAACTATTCCATGGTAGTTCTAATGGCGTGGTTTTCCAGTACAATAATAAAAGCAAAGAGATTCTCACAAAAAATGATAAGAGCAAAGATGTTTTGGTTTTAGCTTCGAATTTATTGTCGGAGAAATCTACTCCCAACTTGTAGTGCTAATAGCGAAAATACACCACAAGCAATAGAAACTCCCAAGACTTAGATGAACCAAGAATAAGCCACCGCAATATATGGATCTTACAAGAACACAATCAGTATGCAGAGATAACCAATACTTCTTATTCCTAAAGAAATACAAATATTACAAAAGAGATTACAACTCTCAATCTCTCTCTCTCACCTTTGAAACACTCGGCACAATCTCTCTTGAAGTTGAACAATGATAACGGCTCACCTCTTGATTACACAAATTTGGATCTATTCTGATTAGATGACTAAACCCTAGAGTTTATGGCCATATATAGCCCCCAAGTAAACTCTAAAAGATAAACATAAATATAGTAATTGGGCCTTTAAACTCATAAGCCTAAAAACAATCAGCCACCGATGTCGGTCGACCGCACCCCTAGTGACGGTTGACTGCAACGTGTAGAACCAACTCAGAGAGCTAACCGGTCGACTGCACCCCCTAGGTCGGTCGACCGTCTTCTCCTTTGTTGGACTTATATACTCGAAGAACTCTCAGTCTAGGGTCGGTCGACCGCAACTCTCCAGACTACTTCTTCTACTTCGCTGCTTGTCTTCTCTTGCTTCTTTGTCTCCTCCTCTTCTTCTCCAACTTCAAGTACCTCGTGCCTACATGTATTTGAGGCCAAAATTCCTAACAATCTCCCACTTGGACCAAATACACCATGCTTCAAAGTTATTGCAATCTTTTCTCGCATTATCTCTGCCATCTTCCACTTTCATGGAAGACCCAAGTACTCCCAACTCTCATGAAGAGCACCTCCGCCACTCCACCACGTGGAGTGCACCAACCACCGCTCATCTCCTCATGAAGGATGTGCTCCACCAATCGCATAGAGCACGAATACCGGAGAAATAACCTCTCATGTCGGATTTCGTGTTATGAGAATCCCCAACTCGCAAAATCTCCATCAACACCGAACATGGTTCAAAGCCTTTCAATGCACCCTCTACACTAGAAACCTCCGTGGAAGACACCTCCACAAACTCCGCAGACAGTTCAACCCCTACAGTCTCATTTTGGTTACCCTCATTGACATCACTCCGCATATCGATACCAGTGCTCTCTATCACACAAGAGCGACTTGAAGCTTCAATTGCCAATTCGCAAAGTACCCCCTCCGCAGCAACGTCTTGCCCACTAGGATCACTTCCATGGCTAGCAGCTCCCACTTAATTAGTAACCTCCCCTCCACAACTGAAAGAACTCGGTTGCACCCCACACAACCTACTACTCGATTCCGGTTGAGAGTCAACTACAGGAGAAACGCCCCTTACGTCTCTAAGCAAATACAATGTTCCCTCACGCTTCCCTTTTGCAATCACCCTTGAACCTGCAGCTACGCACCACTCTCCACTACCAACTGTAGTAGACAACCCCTCTTAATCTAGCCTTCTAATCGAGATAAGATTTTCCTTCAAGTCGGGAACATGTCTTATCTCCTGCAAGACAATACTTTGATCATCAATAGTGTTCACGTAAATAGTACCAACCCCACGTACAGGACACCGGTGACCATTCCCCACGATCACATCTCCAAAAGAACCATCTTCGTAGTCATCAAACACCTCTCTCCTCGAAGTGCAATGAAAAGAAGCTCACGAATCAATACACCAATCTTGAGTGCCCAACTCTTCCTGAGCTGATAAACATAGATCTCAACAAGCCCCACTTGAGCTTCCTTTGGAGTATCTCTCTTCGGTTTCTCCTGCTTCT
Organism: Hemerocallis citrina; assembly: GCA_017893485.1. NCBI lineage: Eukaryota > Viridiplantae > Streptophyta > Magnoliopsida > Asparagales > Asphodelaceae > Hemerocallis > Hemerocallis citrina. The sequence continues at coordinate 304,545,934 of CM030361.1, forward strand.
TCTTTATATAAGCCTTACAACTGCGCATCATGTGACCCTTCTTGTGACAATACCAACACTCAGGCCCATATCCCCCATCGCTGTCATCAGACTCACTCTCAGATGAACTACTTTGATCCTTTCTTCTTCAACTTCTCTTAGATCTCCCACGTCTCTTCTCAACGTACATGGCAGAATCTCTAAAAGATGATGTATATCTCCTGTTTCTCACCCTTCTCACCTCCTCATTCAGAATGCTACTCACCACATCCTATAGAGTTGTAGAATCTGTCATAGTGCCTGTAATAGTCTGTTCACCGTACCATAACTATCGGGAAAAGTAGATAGAAGTAACAATGACAGCCCCTCTCTGAAAACTTCAAACCTGCAACTTCCATCTGGTTCTAAACCATATAGTAATTGTTCACATGCTCTGCTACTGAACCCCCTTCCTTTAACTTCATATTAACCAATTTCTTCAGATGAAGAATTTGATTAGATAACGACGGTTTCTCATACATATCTGTGAGAATCTCCATAGCCTCCTTTATGGTCTTTGCCTTCGAGATATGAAATAATGCCTTCCTACTCAGCCCCAACTGAATCTGCCCCAGCTCCTTCTGATCCAAACGATTCCACTCCGCCAAGACCTTCGCATCCTTGTCTACACCTACCAGCTTCTCATCAAACAACGGACCATCAAGATCTTTCTGAAGAAGATACGCTATCATCTGAATCTTCAGCATTGCGAATTCACTTGTCATGCCCTGCTTCCCAAAAATACGGAATACGAGCACGTAACATTGGCCCAGCGAATGACTAACGTCACCCATAAGCTGTTTATCCGATTAACTTAACAATATAAATAATACAGAATAATTGCGCAGGCAATAATAATAATCTCATAAACAAAAATACTTGGAATTAAGCAATAAAAATATCCAAATACAATAATAATCCAACGTCTGGATATAAATAACAATATTCGGGACATAAGTCCAATACAAGAAAAAATCCAATCCAAATAATGATGAGTCTCAATACATTAAGTTTATTAAAGCAATAAGCAATTAGAAAATAGTAGTCTTCAGACTGTTTGTTCTTCAACTCCAGCAGGCAACTGTTCTCCAAAATCTGCAATTTAATAAATTGCAAGAAGAGGAAAAGAAAACAAAATGTCCGTTAATGCAAGTTACGGGCCGCTTGTAGTGCATGCACAAGTACATGGGAAGGATAAACAAATAGTATGGAATAGGTATGATAAAAAAATATAACAACTAGCATGGCAAGATAAACAAGTGTGAGTAGCATGTAATAAGTATCGAGTGAACAAGTATCATGTAAACAAGTAACGAGTAACGAGTGTCAAGAATCAAGTAACAAGTATCAAGTAGCTAGTGTCAAGTGATTAGTATTATTACTATCTAGGTAGGACTTCATGCATCCATCTTTTTACTACATGGTTGCTACATTCAAACAGTTTCGCTTTAGACTTAGTGGTGGGCTCTATAGTTCATGTACTCGGCAACAATATTCAATAATGACCGATGACCGAATCAATCGAGATACTATAGTCAGTAATCTACAATTAATCGATAACCGATATGACCGATAGACTAATAGACCAATAGACCGATAAATAGGAAAACACGGGCCCCTCCTCCGAGTACAATCCCTATATTCTCCACTACTTAAGTCAACTCTTAAATCCCGGCTTGTTAATTATTTATAAATGCAACAATACAATATGCAATTTGTGGCATGAGATGCACGATAATAACAATAGGGAAACAATATGATGATAACATGGAATATGGTGTATTAGATGTCCAAGCAACATAGTGTAGGGTATTTTGCAAGTATTCGACAAGTATATCACGCATAACACATCAAGCACAGATATAACAAGTAGCATGATCATATACATCAAAAGTGGTCAACCTTAGGTTAATTCCTGTCATATATGTCGTGAGGCAACTGCGGTCAATCATCACTATAGAGACAATATCAACAAGGGGATTCACACACAAATTGTCTCTGGAACCCAACTACACTACATGCGGTATTTAGTACTTGTATTTACAAAGGAATTTAATACAAGTTACTTACCTTTTAGACAGTGAAAATGAATACCAAGATTAACGGGATAAGAATCCCAAAGCAACGATCTCACGAACTAATTCAACCCACCGATAATACGTGCAATATACGTGCAAACTCAAGAACCCAACAACACAGCACACAAAGAGACAAGCAGCAACAGCAAGATACAAGTCAGCAACCGAAGAAGAAGTAAGGGGATGGTCGGCATCACTGGCGGGGGGCTGTGCGAACGGCGAGGCGTCGAGGGCTGGGCGGCGCCGTGCTGTGGTGGCATCGCTGTGGTGGTCTCGATCAGAACAAGGAGGAGTATAGGGTTTTCGATTGGGTTCTATGTTGAAGAAGGGGAGAGCAGGAGATCAGGGGTGTGGTGGCAAGACAAGGGAGGAGGCGCCGCTCGACGGGAGGTCGGGGCTCGCCGGAGGCTGCCGGGGAAGAAGAACAGGAGTGGGAAAGGGAGATGAACAGTGAACAGGGGATTTGGGTTTTTGGGTTCTGTTAATGTCGATGAGAGAGAAGAAGGGAGGCCGGAGGAGTTTTGGGTGTCTGGCCGACGAGGGAAGAGGAGGGCGGTGCTGAGGAGTCGACGGGGGGAGGGGGGCCGGGATTTGGCCGGAGAAGAAGACACAGGGAAAGGGGGTTCTGACAGGGAGAGAGAAACACAGAGGAGAGAGATTAGGCGGCTAGCATTTCGATTTGTGTGCAAAAATTAGGATTTGAAGGATTGTATTTATAGGGTACAATTAGGGTATTGGATTAGTGGTTAAGGGTTAAATAAAAGTGGTTTTGGGTCAAGAACAGATCAAATTGGATTTTAGGATTCAATAAGAGGTAGATCAAAATCAATCGGATTCAAATAAAAACACCACAATAATTAAGAGGGCAATATGATCGACAATAAAAGCTCAATCAAAAGAACAAAGAACTTCATGAACAAAAAATGAAATCCAAATAAATAGATAAATAATACAATTGAAAACAATATAAGTCTGCTTGAAATTAGATTAGAATTCACCGCGAAAATCAGATCAAGTACGAAAACAAAATAATTCGTTAATTGTACTTTAATTAAATAATCAAGGAATAACGATTAATAGTTATAATTATAAAAATAATAAAATCATACAATAAAATAATTATTCGGGTTTAACAATTTATTAAAATGACCCAATAAATATATATATATAATTTGGACACAAATATAAATAGTTGATTAATAAGATCTAGAAAATAAGATCAAAACACATCATTATTTGAAATGAATAAATTTTTTATTAGAATAATACTTTAATATAAAATCCAAAAACGATTTTAACAAATAATGAATTTATAATATCAAAATACAATACGTATTTGCAGAAATGGGGGTTACATCACTCCCATCGAATATCTCGAACCAACTGCTCTGATACCACTTGTCGGAGAAATCTACTCCCAACTTGTAGTGCTAATAGCGGAAATACACCACAAGCAATAGAAACTCCCAAGACTTAGATGAACCAAGAACAAGCCACCACAATATATGGATCTCACAAGAACACAATCAATATGCAGAGATAACCAATACTTCTTATTCCCAAAGAAATACAAAGATTACAAAAGAGATTACAACTCTCAATCTCTCTCTCTCACCTTTGAAACACTCGGCACAATCTCTCTTGAAGTTGAACAATGATAACGGCTCACCTCTTGATTACACAAATTTGGATCTATTCAGATTAGATGACTAAACCCTAGAGTTTACGGCCATATATACAGCCCCCAAGTAAACCCTAAAAGATAAACACAAATATAGCAATTGGGTCTTTAAACTCGTAAGGCCAAAAATAATCAGCCGCCGATGTCGGTCGCCCGCACCCCTAGTGACGATCGACTGCAACGTGTAGAACCAACTCAGAGAGCTGACCGGTCGACTGCACCCCCTAGGTCGGTCGATTGTCCTATCCTCTTTTGGACTTATACACTCGAAGAACTCTCAGTCTAGGGTCGGTCGACCGCACCCCCAGGTCGGTCGATCGTAACTCTCCAGACTACTTCTTCTACTTCGCTGCTTGTATTCTCTTGCTTCTTTGTCTCCTCCTCTTCTTCTCCAACTTCAAGTACCCCGTGCCTACGTGTATTTGAGGCCACAATTCCTAACATTTATGTCATGGATTGTGTATGTAGCATAAGATATATCCTTGATCTGAAGACAAAATGCATTAAGTACAATTTCTGGGTAAATTTTTCTGCACTTTATATTTTTGTAGAAGGAATTGGTTCTGGGTAGATTTTTCTGCACTTTATATTTTTGCAGTAGGAATTGGTTCTCAATATTCAAAATGGATGAGGTAAACATCCAAGATGTGTTGTTTGTATCTTCAAATAAAGTTTGCGAGTAATAAGATAAACAAAGATCACATATAGGCTAAAATTTTAATCTTTAGATCATTATCTCTAAAATTCCAAGTGTCTAACCGGTATCTGATTACAACAATATAGGACTCTTGGCTAGAGAACATATATACATGACTTAACACAACACACACAAACACAAAGAAAAGAATGACCAGGAGAGAGAGAGAGCAAGGGGAGAGAGAGAGCAAGAATGACCAAGAGAGTTAGAGAGCACGATGGTGAGCATCGTCCGAGCAAGCGTTATGGGGAACAACCAGCCGGCGGTGACAGAGTCAGAGGTAGAGACCATGCAAGGCCACGTGACCATCGATCTGATCGTAGAGATCGATCGAGAGAGATGATAGAGGTCGAGGAGGTAAGAAGGCAGGATCCGAGGGAGAAGTGGCGTACAACTGAGCTAGACTACACTACTCGTCGATCATCGAAGATCAAAAGGAAAACCTACGCTGAGGCTATTCGAAGTGAGTATAGAGGTTTATGCCCATCAAAGGGCTCAGTCACCGGGTAGAGAGAGTTTAAAGAAACGAGAAGAAGAGGAGGGAGAATGGGTTCTTGTGAAGTCGACGAGGTTGAAGAAGGCAAAGAAGAGCACTGAAAGGAAGGATAGCCTCAGTTCGTCAGAATCAGCCAAAGTTAAGTCCAAGCAACAATGCCACAAGTGCGCAAAATGGGGCCATTCAATCCACTCTTGCACAAACGAGTGGTTCTGTTATGCATGCAAGAGCTACGGCCATATTTCGACAGAGTGCTCGAAGAGGCAATCAGCAACGAAGGAGTTAGCCAAAGCTGCAAATTCTTACAACTCAGGCCAGAGTAGGACTCAAGAGAGTGTCGCCGGCTCGAGGAAAGTGACGAAAGCAATAATTACCCCGACTCCGATCATGGCAGAGTTTGAGAGAAGGTTTAAAAACCATATCATGGTGAAAGCACAAACAGGAAACCCAAAGAGCCTAGACATCGCTGAGATTTTGACGAAGAATATCAAGAAGACGCCGAACTGGAAATGCGAACCACAACAAGTTGGAGAAAACAGCTTCTTCGTCCACTGCCTGAACGAGGAGAGAGTGCAAGAGGTTTTGGATTTTAAAGGTCTTGAGGGTCCTGACTTTTACATCACCTTCAAGCAGTGGTCTCGCAGCGTCGGGGCTTTCAGATGCCATGTCGTCTGTGTGGATTAGAGTTTTTAACTTCCCCTATCATTGTTGGGTGCGCTCGGGTTTTCAAAATTTGGTTAGAGGTTTTGGCTACATCATAGACATCGTTAAGAATATCTTGCTGCACTCTCGTCGAGAGTACGCTCATCTTCGAATCGGCATTGAGAGCAAGGAGGATATTTCGTCGCTCATCCAAGTTGAATTTGAGCAGGAATTTTATGAGGTTAAGGTTATTACGGAAAAGAAGAAAAGCGTCTCGTTTTGTGGAAGAGCAGAGCCTGTGCGCGTTGGGGAAGATGAACAGTCGACGGAGACGAAGGGTGAAGAGATAATCTGCCCGTTGAATGCTTCTAGATTAGATCTTAGCCGCTCATCGAAGGGATACAGCAAGCATGATCTACAGCCGCTAGATCGAAACCAAACTAATCTTTAGCGTCCATTTCAAATTAAGGAGGATCAGGTTTCGATGCAGAGTTAGCGTAAGAAAGAGGTGGAGGACAGCTGTCACAATGTGAGAGGGCTAGAGTGTAAGGATAGGCAGGAGGATGTGAAAGAAAATGGACATATTGTAGAGTTGACTGCAGCGCAAAAAGAAGGTATTTTGAAATGTAATTATGGAGGGATGCAAGGGGGAAGGGGTGATGGTGATCTCATCGATGTGGACATGTTGTCATTGTCCAAGGAAAAGTTCGAGGACATTGTCAAAGAGGTGGTCGGTAACTTATTAAAGAGGAAAAATTTGGGCCTTTGTGTTGGGCCCAAGTCGTCTGTGCGCTTCAAAGAATCTACTAAAGAATTGTTAGTTAACCAAGGGACTGAGGTGGAGATAGGCCAGGGGCAAGGTAGTGGCAAATCTGTTGGCGCTGGGGTTGAGTCTATAGATTCGGGTGGAAATAAGGTACAACAAAATCTAGAGGTGAATGAAAATAAAGATGCCGGAGGGGAAAACTTTGGCATCGAATTCACAGAGGAGGGACAACGCTCTTATAAGGAGAGGATAGGAGCGTTAGATGGAGTGAGAGAAGAAAACTTCATTTACGACAAAGATACTAATGTTGGGGGAAAACATGAAGAGGAAGTCGCAGATGGAGGGGGAACGGGAATCATTAACAAGAAAACGCTGGAATATCATAGAAAAAGTAAAAGGCAATTGGACAAATGGGGATCTCAGGGCCCAAGCGAAGAGGATTAATCAAGGCTGCGTCAAAGGCAAAGGAACCCGCATCTTCTTGTGGAGGTACATCGAATTGCTATTTGTAACACTCCGGCCCGAAACAACAATTTTAGCAAACAACTGCCCACCACAAGCTGCCTCATAAAAGGTGTTATAGCTTGTTGGTGACCTTCAATCCTAGGCAACCATACATATATATATATTTAATTAATCTTGAATCTCCCCGATATGGGACAAATTCAACATCCCTCTCTCCTCTCTCTCCCGTGACACACAGCAGCCCCCTCTAAGGATGGGCCCCATGTCCACATCATCCACCAAGCAGCACTCGCTGCTCTTCACAAACCCCAGGTGGCCCCACCCACCATGTCACCAGTGAAACATGTTTTATAAATAGTGTAGTGTCCACTTTCCCTTTAGAGAAGCCTATGTGTCAAAGAAGGAGAAAGCACCCAAGAAATTTGAAGAAAATATTGAGAGAAATGAAGTTTACTTGATGGGTTTGTATATGGGGGATAGGGTTTATCGTGAGTTTTGAGAGAGGGGGGGATGAAGGGGTATTTATACCAGCTATCATAGAAAGAGAAAAACCAAAGCAGCCGAGCGATTTGGTCGACCGGTTCAAAGATATGGTCGACCGCACCACGAGAGAGGAAGAGTTTTGATTAAGTGATTTTTGGCAGAGAGGTGGGCGGTCGACCGTACGGTCGACCGGTCCATTTTCGACAGATCAAGATCCTACGAAGCACAGTCAACCGGTTGGTCGACCGAACATGCAACTGGCTTTGATTCTTCCAAAGTCATTTTTCCTCATATCAACATATTTCTTTTTAGATCACGTTATGACATATTTATGTGTTGTAGAATTCACAGTGCATGCATTTCTTAGATAAATAACAGATGCTTTAGACATTTTATTTTAGAAATAAGTCATATTAATATAGATTTATGCTAGTGTAGATTTTACTCGGTGTTATACTGATCTGAAGGGCTAAGGTCCTTATCCTTCTTCCTTTATAAAGATGTAGATTTTGTTAGTATAACTTATTGTGACTATCGAGCATCTTCTATCAAGGTACCTGCGATCTTCTAAGTTGAGGGCGTCGAACCACCTACATAGAATTTTGTAGGTATCCAAGTAGGTTTTGAACCTGCATTTACATTCTTTCTTACCCAAACAAAATTAATATTCCTTTTTAAAGAGCAATTATAAGAGATATGCCCTAGTCTACAGTAGTAGTGACATGTGATACGATTATGACTTGGGTCACACACACTTGCATAGTTTTGAGTTGATTTGTGATTCTATTGGTGACTATGCATGTGTGTATGACATGATGATTTAGATTTTTGATGGTGCATTGGCTCTTCGTAACCAAGCCCTCGATTATCATGATAAGATCTTGAACTTTTTGTAATAAGGTAACTGCGCCTTTCATATTTTTCAACAATTTTCTCGAGCTCAATTACTCTTTTACAAAGTCTTTTCCTAGTCATCTCATCGTCTTTTGTGTTCCAACGAAGAGTATCTGGTGTAGCATCAAGTATTCTATTTTTCTCAAAGGCTTCATTACAACCTTCCACTACCTCATCAAATTTTCTTTTACATTCTTTTAAATCATCAGTGAGTTTGATAATATAAACTGATTTCTCATGAATTTCTCTTGAATTTTCATCATGTGTTTCCAAGGATTCTTGAATTTGTTGTTTTAAATGTTCGTTTTCCTCTAGCAATACATCATGATCTTTTCTAAAAGACTCGAATTTTTCCATGATTAAAGAACTTTTATTTTTCAGTTTTTGATTTTTAGCAATGCAAGAGTCATGAGATTCATTAAAAAAAAATTGTATTGTCTCAATTCACGACTTAATTTCTTAGCATAATCTTTTAGTCCATTATACATATCTACTAACTCATCATAAGTGGGTTCTTCGATTACATCTTCTTGAGATAGTGATTGCACCTCACCATTCCCAAGAGCCATGAAGCCAACATTGTTGTGATATTGCTCATCCTCACTTGAATCTGAGTCTAGCCAGGTAGCCTTCAGTGCCTTCTTTTTCAATCCCGGATTAGAGTGGTAGTAGTCCTTATTCCTGTCCTGTGAAACGGGATAATTTTCCCGGATGTGTCCAGGCTTCTTACATCATCTTTGTCCTTTTCTCTTTCTCCTTGGTACCTGCCATATTTTTTATGTTTAATGTACTTACAAAATTGCTTAGTCAATAAGGCGATATCTTCGTCTGACTCCTCACGGTCAGATTCTGCTTTTGATGGTCGGGATTTTTCTGCTTTCAGGGCGATGGTCCTCTCTTCGGTTTTTGGTTCAATCCCGATGTTCTGTTTGTATCTTTTGGTTTCTGTCATCTCCATCTCGTATGTCTTCAGCTTTCCTTGGAAGGTGAAGTAGTTGAATCCCTTTTCCTCAAGGGTCTCCCTCATTGCAGCAATTTTTACATCCCATTCAGGTGCGAGACAGCTTATGAGTTTTTCGATCTTTCGGTCATCATCCAACCCCTTACCTAAGCTCTCAAGCTCGTGTGCAATGATATCAAAACGGGCAAGCATTTGATCTATTTTTTCTTCTGGCAACATACGAAAAATATCAAACTTATAAAAACATAAATTTATTTTAGCTTTTACCTCAGAAGCGGTTTCCTTATGCCGTTTCAGCATGTTGTTCCAAATTTCGTATGCTGTCTTACAATTTCTCCCGCATCGCATCAGTTCTTCATTGTTCAATCCTGCATACAGAGTCGTCAGAGCTTTGGAATTTGCAGTTTTTAGTGCTAGCTCTGCTTTTGAGAAGGCCGTCTTTCCATCGCTGACTGGACTGTTTTGTTTATGCACACATTCCAAACTTCTTCTCCAAGCATCTGTAAGAAATGAGACATACGACCTTTCCAAACATCATAGCATTTTTCATCAAAATATGGTGAGCATGTAAGACTTGTCCCATTGGAGACGAATGGCTCCGATGAGTACAAGTTTTTAGGAGGATGGGTTTCGGCCATTGGACCTTTTGCTTAAGATTTTAAGCTCTTAGTAAGCACCTCGCTCTGATACCACTATAAATCACCCTAGAGGGAGGTGAATAGGGTGATTGTGCGGAATTAAATTTTTTTTAAAATAAAGTTGCAAATTAAAAGAAAAGATATAGAGAGAGAAAACACAGCAAGCACAAGTGACGCAGCGATATAATGTGGTTCGACCCCCAAGTCTACGTCCACACCACCTACTTATAGCAATTCTCCGCCACAAGCATTCCACTATACTCAAACCCTTGTACAGTGATTCTCGAATTCAGGCCGAGAGACCTATTACACCCACAGGACTTCTAACATAAGCCTCGTCAATCTCACCGAAGTGGAAGAAAAGAAAAACTCAAGATCCTTAATGATCCTGACTGAAGAAAACAAATAAGTATCACACACACTCGGATTGATTGTTGAATTGATTAGTTCAGAAGATTTTTCTCAGAGTTAATAGGTGAAGAATACACAGTGGGTTCGTCCAAATATATAGACGGGGAAATGTATCTATCAAAAATAGAAACGATACATTCCAAAAAAATGGACAGCGGGAGTTACGGTCGATCGCAATAAAGGGACAGTCGACAGTTCATCTTTAAACGAAAATTCGAAAGATGAATGGTCAACTGTTTCAGTATATTGCTATAACGTGCGGTCGACCGACACTGAAGTACGGTCGACCGCAATCGTGTTGTTCATGACGAATCCACTTTATATTCTTACCATATACTAATCAATTCACAATCAATTAAATACATATAAAATCTCACAGATATGGAATCCCAATAACTGATCTTGCTGGCTTTCTTGGGCACTAATTAACATGTGCTTCTTTTTGAATAACTTCTTTTGCTTGATACTGCAATCCTTCTTTATTGCTTTCCTTCTTTGCTTATTCTTGAATCTCTTTTGAATCTTTTATTGATATTATTTAATCCTAAAAATCTGAACAACTCAATTCAAACTTATTAGTATTTATAGGCACGTTTAGTGCACACCAAACTAAGATTCAACAACACCCCACTTTTACCCACATCGGTGTCGAAAGTCGGCTCTGATACCATTTGTAACACCTCGGCCCGAAACAGCGATTTTAGCAAACAACTGCCCACCACAGACTGCCTCATAAAGGGTGTTATAGCTTGTTGGTGACTTTCAATCCTAGATAATCATATATATATATATATATTTAATTAATATTGAATCTCCCCGATATAGGACAAATTCAACATCCCTCTTTCCTTTCTCTCCCGTGACACACAGCAGCCCCCTCTAAGGGTGGGCCCCATGTTCACGTCAGCCACCAAGCAGCACTCACTGCTCTTCACAAACCCCGGGCGGCCCCACCCGCCACGTCACCAGTGACGTCAGTGGCATACAGTAGCTTTCAGCTGCTATCCCTCTCCGTGGGCCCCCCATCTCACTTTTTCAATTAAATCCCTATAAAAAAAACCCCATGGAATTTCTATAGGGCACTGCCACTATCAATTAATTATATAAATATTCGTAACACAGGATGTTACACTATTTATCTATTCTGAATTTATTAAATGATGTTTACGCAACTCTTTAAGGTCTAGCCATGGGACCCAATAGACTCGATCAGTTACAACAAATTAATTTCATTAGAGGAGAGTCCGTGTTGGGGGGGTCTGTAACCTTGAGGTTACCCTCATTTGGGGGAGATGTTAGGTGTCTATTTACTTATTTTATGATTTACATCTTTTGGAATATTAGAGGAATGAGGCAGAAATTTAAGATAAGACTTATTAGTGAAATGATTAGTAAAAAAACCATCTATTTGTGTGTTTCAAGAAACCAGGATTGAGCATCCTTCGATCGAAGATTTTCAACGCCTTAAGGGGGGTGTGATTTTTGACGGGAGGTTCAAGTCTACCATCGGGTTTTCAGGGGGAATTGTTGTTGGCGTTGACCGTACTTTTTTTGAGATTGTTAAGAAGATTATTGGAACATTTACAGTCTCAGTTAGAATAAGGCGGAGGAGTGATGACTGGGAGCATCTGGTGACTATTGGTGCACTTGCACGTGCTAGTGCAATGCGCATGCAAACTAGTACCCTCTACCAAAATTTGTTCATGCATTTTAATTAATTGTTTACTAAATTGGTCTACACTACAAGTTAGGTTAAGTAAAAGATGGATTAAATTAAATGGGCTCACTAATGGGCCAAAAGATCATAGGCTCTAGTAAATTAATTAATAAGTTAATTATAATGGGCTAGAAAGAGATAATTAGGCTTTAAAAAAAAAGATTTTTTAGGAAATAAAGAGAATAATTACTTGTTCAAGCTATAAAGAAATATTTTTCTCTAGAAAAATGCATATAAAATTATACGTGCAAAACACGTAAAATCACAAACTCTAATAAATAAAAATTTAGGATATTACAGGGATATTATGGACAGTGTAGCATCTGTTCACGAGATCGTCATTAGGCGGAATAAAGAAAGGGCAGATGGGTTCTTATTAAAACTAGATTTTCAAAAGTCTTATGACTCGGTTGAATGGGATGCGGTAGACGAGGCATTACGGCTCAAAGGGTTTGGGTCCAGGTGGAGAACGTGGATTAATTCATGCGTCCGAGGGGGGAAATCATTTGTTTGGGTGAATGGAATGTTAGGGAAAGAAATCAGATGTCGTAGAGGTCTTAGGCAGGGGGATCCTCTGTCATCTCTGTTATTTACCATCATGGCAGATGGACTTGCGGAAATGATTAAGAGAGGTAGAGAGGAGGGCACCATTCGCGGAATTGCGGTTAGAGGAATCCCTGACGCAATCTTAATTCTCCAATATGCGGACGACACACTTATGTTCGGTTCGGCAAATGAAGATGAGCTTATTGCGTTAGGCATGGTTATGAAGTGTTTTGAGGCATGGGCTAGGATGAAAGTTAACCTCAACAAGAGCTGCATTCTACCTATCAGCGAGCAGTTATCTATTCCTATCTCTACGATCAAAAGTTATATCGATTGCGAGAATGGTCAATTTCCTGTCATATACTTAGAAACACCCATTAGGCTGGGGGCAATGCGTAGAGAAGATTGGCAACCGTTAATTGAAAAGATTCAAAAAAGATTAACTGGATGGAAGGGACGTTTTCTATCACTTGGAGAAAGAATCACGCTACTTAATTTGGTCTTTAGTAGCATCCCGTTGTATCTGATGTGTATCTATGAAATCCCGAAATGGGTAATTAACAAAATAGACAAATTCAGAAGAAGATTCCTATGGAAGGGGGCAGATTAGGTCAACAAAGGATTTCATCTCGTTAAGTGGGGTAGGGTGTTTAAGAGAAAAGAATTCGGGGGTCTTGGAATCCTGGATTTAAGAGATATGAACAAAGCATTGATGAGTAAGTGGTGGTGGAAAATGAACCGGAGACGCAACAATTGGTGGTGTAAATTTTTTGAGGCTTATTGATCTAGAAAAAAAATTAGATTTGGAGGGATAAGTAAGCACCGGAAAACTTCAACTCTATGGAAGGGAGTGGCGAAGGTGGGGGATATCTTCCATGCTAATACAAGATGTAGGATTGGAAATGGAAAGGATACCAGATTCTGGAAGGAAAAATGGTGCGGGGAAAACACTCTCATTGGTCTTTTCCCGAAAGCTGCAGCAGCTGTAACGAATTCTGATATGCTTGTCGCCGACGTTTGGCGTAATTGTAGACTTAAGATTGAGGTTTTTCAGCAGCTTTCACAGAGATTATTACTCAATTACAAAACCTTAATAACTTTATCCGGACTGAAGGACGGTATACTGAAGAGATGGAAGATGTGAGAAGCTGGTGCTTAGATTCCACTCACACATTCTCACTTTCATCCATGTACCGATGGATCAACGATGGAGGGTTAAGATATCAGGAGGCCAACATTATCTCGAATATTAAAGCGCCTCTGAAAGTCAAAGTGTTTATATGGTTGGTGAAGAACAACGTCATATTATCGAAGATTAACCTACGAAAACGGGGTATGCAGAATGATGTCAAATGCTCGAGATGTGACACTGTCGATGAGGACACTAATCACTTATTATTTAACCGTCCTAAAGCGAGGTTAGCATGGGAGGTAGTGTGTTTAGGATTTGGGAGCTTTGATTGTCCTAGGTCGATCTTTGATATTTTGGGATCTTGGAGGGTACACATTGTTAGAAAAGATGATAGATTAGCATGGGATATATCTGTTGCGGCTATTCTAGACCGTAATGACCTATGCTTTCGCAATATTAATAATAGATTCCCTGCCATGATGCATAAAATTTTTCCTTTATTCTCTTTTGGGCAGGTCAGGCAGGGGCCAAGAAGAGGCTCTGTATGGAGGATGAGTAGAGCATAGAGACGAGCAAGGGTCGAGTAGATTGTGGTCTTAGTGTCTACTCAAATTGTATCTTCATTCTGCACTTATGTCTGTAGTTGCTTTTCGTTTCCATGTTGGAAGCTAGATGTTTATCTATGTTTTAAGTACTTATCTGTTTCGTTAATTTTGCATTAATGAAGTGATGACGGTGTCATCTTTTATTTTTTTTAAAACATATATACATGACTTATACATAGGATAAATTCTAGTATTGTAATTCATTAACAGATGTGTAAATCACCTTTGGGGGGGGTGAATAAGGTGATTGTGCGGAATTAAAAAATTAATTAAAATAAAGTGCAGAGTAAATAAAAGAGTTAAGAAGAGCAAACGCAGATAACACAAGTGACGCAGCAATGTAACGTGGTTCGATCCCCCAGGTCTACGTCCACACCTTCTACTTGTAGCAATTCTCCGCCACAAGCGTTCCACTATACTCAAAATCCTTGTAAAGTGATTCTCAGATTTAGGCCGAGAGACCTATTACACCCACAAGACTTCTAACACAAGTCCCGTCAATCTCACCGAAGTGGAAGAAAAGAAAAACTCAAGATCCTAAATGATCCTGACTTAAGAATACAAAAATTATCGCACACACTCGGATTGATTGTTGAAAAATTAGTTCAGAAGATTTTTCTCAGGAGTAATTGGTGAATAATACTCAGTGGTTTTGGCCAATTAAATATATTGGGAAGTGTATCGATCAAAATTGGAAACGATACATTCCGAAAATGTGAACAACGCAAAGTGCGGTCGACCGCAATCTTGGTACAGTCGACCGTTCAGCTCTCTGACGTAAAGTAGAGAGATGAAAGGTCGACTGCTTCTTATGCAACTGAAAGTTGCAGTCGACTACGATGCGGTCGACCGTCATGAGGTGCGGTCGACCGGTATCGCGCTGTTCATACCGAATCCACTTTATATTTTACCAAACGAACTAATCAATCAATCAATCAATCAATTTTACAGATTTAAATCTCAAAAATATGGAATAATAGTAGCTGGTCTTGATGGCTTTCTTCTACAGTAATCAATCAACTCTTTCTTTTTGAATTTCTTCTTTTGCTTGATTTCTTAATCTTTCTTTATTACTTTCCTTCTTTGAATATTCTTGAATCTCTCTTGGATTTCTTATGGGTATTATTTAATCCTGAAAATTTGAATAACTCAATTCAAACTTATTAGTTTTTATAAACACGTTTTGTGCACACAAAACTAGAAGTCAACAAGAGTCAACAAGATGTACAATGTGATTTTACTAAAAAAATTGTTGGTAAGGTTTTTTAACTACAAGGATCATCAGCATCAACCCACAACTCCTTGTCACCTGTAAAGGCAACTTTCAGCATAAACGAGGAGAAAATAAACTGACTCGAAAAGAAGGGAGGAGATTTAAACGTCGTGTTATTTGCAGTCGTTAAAGGTGATTAATCTTTTCTATTTTAATAGAAGAGTTGGGGTTTGTAACAAACAAACCCTAACTTTGTAACTATATAAACATGTATAATACACGTTCAAACTATATCCAACAACTACAAATGTGCACCGCACGTGTAGCCCAAATCAAAACATTCAAATATAAACTATTTTTTTTTCTTATTCAATATATATTTTCATTTAATTTGATGACTTTATCTTTTCTTAGACGTGCATCGCACGTACATTATACTAGTCTATATAAGAGTAGAGCTGATACATGTATAAGAAAAATGTCTAAGTTCTCCACGACACTGTTACTTGAGGAGACACACATGCGAGTATGAAATATGAGATCCATATGAAGGATGTAATACATAAATCACATGCGATGTATTAGTTCTTTTGAAAAAATTACATAATAGCAGATATCTGCAGAATGAAAGTTAGTTAATACATTATAGGGGATAGATCCATATAGATACATTTCTAAGTTTTCATGAGTCAGTTGCTAGTGATGAATGCTTGCAAGGATGAGAAGAGAGGTCCAAATTCAGGGAATGAATGTTAAAAGAGACTTGTGCAATTTCTTTATATGAATAATGTAGCTGAAAATTCAGCGCGCCCATTTGAAGCGTATCATATGTCATGACTATTCAATATCTGGAATAGTTGATACATGTACTCATATGGCGAAAAATACTTGTTTAGTAGGTGAAGGATACCCAAATAAATCTTACAAAATTTTAGGAAATTTACAATAACACTAATTAATCTTAGAAGATGTCTAGCATAAATGATACTGGCAAATATTCCAGTTAATCTTAGAAGAAGTCTTCCAGTTAATCCCGCCCCCCCGTGTTTTATTAAAAAATTTAACAAAACAAACAACCAAAAATAAGGCTTATGAAGTTCAGATCCCAACAGACTGGGTTCTGAAATTCATACACCGCAACTAACAAACAAAAATACAACAAAATCTAGTCTTACTGATCGGCCACCCCCGCTAGAACAACTTTCTCGTGCCAATTTGGGCTCACTCTCTCACTCAGTCCCTCACTTGTACGCCGTTTATTCTCTCCAACTATCGTACGCTCTCCCTCGTCGTCCCCAGCAGTGACCGATACGACAAGCGTAAGCACCATATTAGAGACCCCGTAGACACTCCACCAATCTGACAACTCCATGTCAAGATTGAGTCCTCGTTCTCATCGTCTTGCTTCCCCCTCGATGACTCTCACTGCAACGAGGGTAGACGTCGCACCTGACCTCTGCGAGCCCTCTGATATGAAAGATTCATGTATGTTAAATGAACTAAATACATGCTTAGATTCTGTGGGTTCATTGAAAAGTACTTATCGATATACATGCTTAGATGAACTAAATCTTCGGAAATTAACAATAATACTAATGAATCCTAGAAGATGTGCTGAAAACTTTGCTATTTGAACTATGCCATGATGGAGCTAGCTATGTTTGCTTACGCTGTCAATGTTTTCGTGTCAAAATGTAATAACTAGTTCATGGTAGTTCTAACGGTGTGGTTTGCAGTACAATAACAGGAGAGCAAAGATGTTTTGGTGGTAACTTCGAATAAATGTCATGGACTGTGTAGCATGAGCTGCATATTTGATATGAAGCCGAAATGCATGAGTACAATTTCTGGACAGGTTTTTCTGCACTTTATATTTTTGCACAAGGAAATTTTTGGTTCTTAATATGCAAAATGGATGAGGAAAATATCTATGATGTGTAGTTGGCAACTTCAACTAAAGTTTGCGAGTAAAAATAGAAACCAAGACTATCAATAGGCTAAAATTCGAATCTTTAAAGCAACTAAAGTTGGCATTTTTTTTTTTAATCGTTAAATGCCCCCCACGTTCCATTAAAAAGATTTTAACAAAACATACAATAAAAAATAAGGATTATGAAGTTCATGAAACTCAACAGACGTTGGGTCACAGAACTCATACTCCCCAATCAACAAATAAATAATGAAACAAAATCTAATCATACTTGTTGATCAAACTTGCCAAAACAAGTTCCACGTGTCCACCCAAACATTGAGATCATTCTCTCATCCCCTCACTTGTACACCATTTATCATCACCGCCACATGCAACCACAACCGCCGTCGCTCTCAGCGATAACACAAACGCCAACTTCAAGCTCTTTACATGAGAGACATCGCAAACACCCACCAATCTGTCCTGAACATGTCCAAATTGAGGCCTTGTTCTCAACCCCTAGCTTGACCACCATTGACGGTCACCACCACCCAGCAACCATGGGCAATCTTTAAAGCAATCTTCGATTAAAGTTTGCATACAACAAAAAGTAAGGATTATGAAGTTTATGAAATCCAACAGACGTTGAGTCATGGTACTCATACTTCCCAACCACCAAACAAATAATACAATAAAATCTAATTTTACTTATCGATCGATCTCGCCAAAACAAGTTCCACGTGTCAACCCAATCTGACCTGAATAGGTCAAACATTGAGCTCATTCTCTCATCCCCTCGCTTGTACACCATTTGTCATCGCCGCCACACACAACAACAACCGCCGTCGCTCTCAGCGATAACACAAACGCCAACTTTAAGCTCATTAACACAAGAGACACCGCAGACACCCACCAATCTAACCTGAACATGTCAAAATTGATGTCTTGTTTTCAATCCCTAGATTGACCACCGTTGACTGTCACCACCACCCAGCAACCATGGGCAATTTTTAAAGCAATCTTCGATTAAAGTTAGCATATGCAGAAATTTTAGTGCAACAGCTGTCCAATCGAATTTCAAAGCAATTTTGGGAAAGGATAAACTTATTACCACAGAAAAATTATGGAGAAGTGTTTGGATATTTATCAAAAAACAATGCAGTCAGACTGCAAATGAGAGCAAAGGCCGAGGTGACAAGAACCACCTGCATTCTTGCTGCAATTTGTAACAGAATAAGTTGATGATAAAGGAGATTCATGCACGCGGTATCCAGTGGTTAAGAACTAGAAGTTCAGATTGAGCTAAACCTCGGCTGGATTCCAATAAACTTAAGAGGCTAAACACGCACTGTAGCATAGACACATCTAACATGAATACCTGTGTGTACATTGATGAAGTCTTTCATCAATTGTGTATTTCTTTTGCTTTGATTTCCAGTTTAGCAGGATTTCAGTGTTCTATAAGTTACAAGCCATTAACTGTATCTTTGGAAATATGTAGAAATGATCAATTTATAACTCCTGGAAGTCGAATGTATATCACCCATAATCTGAATAAATAGGATTACTAATTGTCTGGGGGTGCTTAATATGCCAAAAGGTGACCCCGCATTAGGCACCGCAAAAAAGGAGAGAATATTGGAAAATTTTGCCGAAATGCCCTCTTTTTTGAAAATAATTAGCGACCTACCCTACTTTCGAAAACAATTAGTGAGATGCCCTTGTCTGTGACACGTCAGCAACAAACGTTATTGAGAAAAACGGCATCAGCTATTTGTATGCCGTTCTTCCCAATAACGGCATCTCTTTTTGAAAAATTGTCATGCCGTTATTCCCAATAACGGCATTGCTTATTTTTTGTAAAGATCTTTACTGTATCAATCTTGACTCGAGATTGAAATGCAAAAAAGAAATAACTGATGCCGTTCTTCGGGAGAACGGCATCGTTTATACTGATGCCGTGTTCTGCAATAACGGCATCAATTATTATCTTTTTGCACAAGTCCCTATAATCGAAAAACTCATCTTCTTCCCCTTTTCACTTGCGGTTTGTTTCCTTCCCCACTTTGACTCCGAAAACCCTAAACCCTTAAAAAAAAAATCCTAAGAGGCTGTGTAATCGATTTGAAGTTGGGAGTCTACTCTTCAATCTTTCATTAAGAGTGCCAAATCATTCCGAATCTGAGAATATTGTAAGTATCCAAAAACCCTAATTTGTATTTTGTAAAGTTGATTTTGATAGTATGATAGATGTGTGCATTGGTAGTATAGTACAAGTAATGTACATATGCTGTTATTGAAGTAGTAATTTTGGGAATAACTTTATGTATTGTTAGTGATGTAGGGTTTACAAACTATTGAATTGTTGAGAAAGGTGGAATTGTTCATTTTGTTAGGAATACAATGAAAGGTGGAATTGTTTATTTTGAAAATTCTTTTACTAAAATTGTTGTTGATTACTCTTTGTTATTGTTGACAGGCCAATGGATCCTACACAACCATCTTCTTCGCATGGTGCCGGTGCTTCTTCTACTTCTTCATTTGGACCACAGGGACATCCTGGTCCACTAGATCCTACGGTTCTATATTTGCAACCAGACCACAGATCACAGGCCGTTTGGACCGGAGATGTAGAGAAGATGAGTTTCCGGATGCACAACATCATGCCGGTGATCCCCGATATTGAAAATTACTTGGTCAGCAGCGGATTCTACGGGATGTCGAAGCTGGCGAAAATAAAGTGTGACCACGCTCTACTTATCGCACTTATGGAGCGATGAAGGCCGGAGACTCACACGTTTTACTTGCCGGTTGGAGAGATGACGGTCACCTTACAAGATGTTGCTGTGATTGCGGGTCTTCCGATTGATGGGATGGCCGTCACCGGCAATTTGA
Source organism: Hemerocallis citrina (assembly GCA_017893485.1). Classification (NCBI taxonomy): domain Eukaryota; kingdom Viridiplantae; phylum Streptophyta; class Magnoliopsida; order Asparagales; family Asphodelaceae; genus Hemerocallis; species Hemerocallis citrina. The sequence goes on from CM030361.1 coordinate 304,566,184, forward strand.
TGTTCAACAAGGTTGCATTGGTACTAGACTATCTCGGCTTGAATGTGCCTAAAGAGGACCACGGCATATGGGTTGGGGAATCCATTAGACGTTCATATCTTAGCGATCAGTTCACTCATCGAATGCCACCTATGCCGACGGACATCCAACTTCGGAACTATACGCGCGCATATCTACTATCGTTGATTGGAGGGATCCTATTCCCTAACTCTTCAGGTGACGTAGTCCACCTAATGTACCTTCCTCTCATAGCTGACCTGCAGACGGCCGGCCGATATAGTTGGGGAAGTGCGGCTCTAGCCTCCCTCTACCATGCACTTTGTAACTGTTCTATGGGGTCGATGCAAATGACCGGGCCGATGTCCATCTTGCAAATATGGTGTTGGGAAAGAATACACCTCGGCCGACCCCGTGTCACGGTTTTATCAGAGAGTTGGAGAGTACTACAGGATAATCCTGTACTGAGAGCTCCTCTCGGTGCCTACTGGGCGGGGAAGCGTACATGGAGGGATAACCCACGTGGTGTCCTCACCTACTACAGGGACGAACTCGATCAGTTGAGGGAAGAGTTCGTCAATTGGACCCCGTACACAGACGATAGGCTGCAGCGTCTACCACCCATTTGCACCGCCAACAATCAGTTGTGGTTGACCTTAGCTCCACTTGTGAACTTCTCAGTTGTGGAGTTTTATTACCCCGGACGTGTCCTTCGTCAATTCAATGCACAACAACCCGTCCCGGCGAACTCATTGTACGATCGTAGGCTACACAACATCACGGGTCAAGGTCGTTTACCAAACATGGAATGGGCCAATCACCACCGTGCTTATGTTGGAGCTTGGAATGAGCGGAGGTACGAGTTGGTAGTTGAGGGTATTGTACAGCCGTATGACGGATCGATGCATACAGCTTATATGGCATGGTACAGACGTATCACAAGATTGTATGTCGCGCCAAAAACTGATCTTCTCGCGGGTGTCCAACAACCAATACCCGCGCACCAGGTTGAACCACCACCTGCACATTCATCATCACAACCGATGTATCAACCAAAAGCTTCATCATACCATCTTATGGTAATTTAGTTTGTTTGTTGAATTTCATTTATTTCGATTAATTTTAATTGTGCATCTTTAATTACAACATATATGGTTTACTATTATAGATCGAAAGCACATGGGATATGGGTAGAAAATGTGCGAATGTCTTGAAGAGCAACGCCAACAAGGCATGCAAAGAATTGGCACGAGACCTCCTGTGCAATTGTCGTACCTCTCTTGAAGAGGTTGGAGATGGTCCACGTTTCAATGACCTAATGCGGTCAACCGAAGAGCAACGCCAACAAGTACGACCTACCGCTAGTCAAGCTCCACCTCCACCACAACAAGCATTGGAATTGGGAGATCCCCTCGCCCCTCAAACTCCATCACATCATCGAAGAGCCAAGACCGTTCGCTTCCCTCCACCTCAAAGCCAATTGGCAAATTCGGAGATTGAAGTAGGAGGAGGTGATGAAGAAGAAGGAGTTGGTCCAAGTGGACCCGCAACGCAAGAGCCACAGGAACGTAGACGGAAAGTCTCGGCTCGAAGGAGGAGAGCACCCCAACACTTCACACCGAGTTAATTGGAAGCAATATTTATGTATTAATGGTCTTTTTGTAATACAACACTTTATTTAGTATTTGAAGTGTGGATGTGCATTGATGTATTTGTGCATGTCTATGAAAACAACTGCATTTAGAAGTTTGAATACAACTGCATTTAGAAGTTTAGAAATCTGATGTATTTGTGGATGTGCACTTTATTTATAAGTTTGAAGTCTGTGAAATCCTTCTGTGGATGAACTTGAGGAATTTAGTTGAATTGATGAATTTGATGAATTTGATTTTGATGCATTGATGTATCTGTGCATGTTTGTGAAATTTTGATGCATTTGATGCATGTCTGTTGAAGTGCATTTTCAAAGGTTGAAGTATGACGTATCTGTGAAGTATGATGTATCAGACTTCATTGCACACAGCTTGAAGTCTGATGTATCTGTGAAAATGCACTAGGTTGAAGTGCATTTTCAAAGTAGGTTTCACAGATGCATATTCAAAGTAGGTTGGAGTATGAAGTTTTGATCCTGTGCATTTTGATTTGAAGTTTTGAAGTTATCTGTGCATATCTGTGCATTTCTTTGTTCATGTATGGAGTTGGAAGTTGTATATGTTGTGAATTTTGAAGTTGAATCTGTGAATTTGAATTGAGTTGAAATTTGAAGAGGTGGTCTGTGAATGTCTGTTAAGTAAAAAAAAAAAAGAATAAACGATGCCGTTATTCGCAATAACGGTATCTTAATCCTGTAACGTTATTGTGAATAACGGCATCCATTTATAGGGAAAATTAGAAAATATGGAGTTCGCTGCCAAATGATTCTGTGACCACAGTCGTTGTTCAGAAGCACGACATCACTTAACTATGCCGTTATTCTCAATAACGGCATCTTTTAACTATGCCGTTGTTCAGAAGCACGACATCAGTTATACATGAAAATCTCAACATTTGAGTATTCTGCCAAACTTTCTGTCTCCACAGTCGTTCTTGAGAATAACGGCATATAAAGAAGATGTCGTTATTCACTTTAACGGCATCTTCATTTGAAGATGGTTACAAGTATGTCGTTATCCTAGATAACGGCATCTTCATTTTATGCCGTTTTTCAGAATAACGGCATCTACTAACTGTGCCGTTGTTCAGGATCACGGCATCGGTTAAACATCAAAATTCAAAAATTAGATATTTCTGCCAAACTTTCTGTCTCCACAGTCGTTCTTGAGAGTAACGGCATAGATCAAAGATGCCGTTATTCACAACAACGGCATCTGTTGTTTGAACAGTTGTGCATGTTTTGTTGTGTTTTAGTATAAACAACTAATTTAACTATATCCACCATCGATTCAAACCACAAATCTCATTCCAAATAATTTAAACTTAAATTACTCAACATTCAAAAACAGCTTTATAATTTCGTACTAACACTTACAAAGGAAAATATATAACTAACATCCAATAACTAGGAAAATATTCAAGTGCGGGTAGATTGTGAAGTCCCCACACTTTGTACATTCTTACAACTGCGTCTATTGGGCCCGCTCACACCACATTTTGAACATATTTTTCCACTACTCTCACCTTCTCGAGCGTCCATGTCATTGCGGATACGAGTACTCTTAGGCCTTCCCTTCACCCGATGAAGACTAGAATCAACTATTAGTACCGGTGCGCTTTGGGTAAGCCAATAAGATTCGTCTGGGATAGGATTGAAAGATGGTGCCCATGTTTTTGCTAACGAATCCGTAGAGTAGAAAGGATCTATGTACGGTTGATAATCAAGCGCACGGGAAGCACATGCCGCTAACACATGAGAGTATGGAATGTGGAACAGTTGAAATTTGCCACATGTACAAGTTCGGCCTTCTAGGTCCACCGTATGCCAATGGCCACCCTTTTGATATCCACCGTCCATTCTAATGCCCGTTTTCACCCCAAAGACACCATCGCGATTATTAAACATTATGGCCTCATGTAAATTGGATTTTTCACGGCGGACATCAATAAGGTCCTGAATCCAGGGTGCCCATAGTTTACCTTCAGCGATAAGTGTCTGCGCGGCCTCACGGCGGTCGGTGAAGTACATGTTGAGACGGAAAAATATATGTTCTACAATTGCGGTGACAGGTAAGCTACGAACACCTTTTAGAACCGAGTTGAAAACTTCGGACAGATTTGTTGTCATAATACCATATCTACGCCCACCATCAGCAGTAAGTGCCCACTTCTCAATTGCTTTTTCCTTAACCCAATTAGCCGCATCAGCATTGCTAGCTTCAAGTTGTGCCATCTTTTCCTCGTACTTTTTCCACTGATTTTGACACGCAATTACCTTCAATTTATTCATCAAAAATTTCGAACCAAATTTTTTATGAAAATTGCTAGCAAAATGCCGCATACAGTACCGATGATATGCAAATGGTTCCCTCCACGTGCCAAACTCATTTCCCATTGCTGATAAAATACCGGCATGTCGGTCAGAAATGACACAAAGACCTTCACGATCTGTAACAAAGCACCAAATACAGTTCATGAACCATGTCCACGTTTCTATGCTTTCACCTTCAACAAGTGCAAATGCAAACGGAAACAACCTCCCGTTTGCGTCTGGTGATACCGCAATCAACAAACAGCCTTTGTATTTTCCGTACAAGTGAGTACCGTCTACACTTATAACTGGTCTACATGATTTGAATCCTTCGATGGAAGGACCGAATGCCCAAAAAACACCCTTAAATGTTTCTATACCCGTCCCGTTCGTAATCTTCGCCCAATGTACAGCTGTACCCGGATTTGAAGCTTGAATTGCATTGAGTAGATATGGTAATTTAGTGCATACTGTTTCAAAAGAACCATATAGTTTCTCAATTGCTTTATGTTTTGTCTTCCAAGCTTTCCAATATGATATTGTGTATTGGAGCCTACCCTTCACCTGCCCAATTATGGCTCTTGGTGTTATTGAGAGTTGTTCCTTCAGAGTATCCATTATCATCATCGATACGACCGTCGAGTCAATTTTGCAGTGATCCTGAGTCAATGTAGGATTCACACATGTGTGTACACCTTCAAGCTTTTTCACCACAAAATAATCACGACCTTTGGGAACACTTGCACGCAAGCGCCATGGACAACCAACTTCATTTTGAAGTGATGGATTTTCTGCAATTTGCTCGGCTGAATGGTGGATGAGCGCGTATTTACATTTCACATGGTATAGACAACGATCTGATTTTACCGTCACGAATTCTCTGTGGTTCTTCACGGCGTACATCTTCACTTGATATTGTAGAGCATCTTTGGATGGAAATCTTTGACCAATGAAGAGTTCATCCAAGTTGGAAGAACCAATGGAAGACTGGCCATGTTCATGTACGGTGGCACGGGACATCCATTCGCTTGATTGTGATCCACGCATAGCTGCACTTGTGTCCTGACTTGGCAACACGCAGGCATTGTTAACTGGCACATGAACATTGGCATCAATAACTGGAGCTTCAACGGCAATCTCCTCATCATCATCCTCGAGAACGCATACCTCATCTTCTTCCTCTTCTACCAAGTCGTTATTTACAACGGCGTTGTCAAAGTCTTCCAAAGCAATGCCAGTTACCAAAAAATTTTGTGGCAATGGGGTCGGATGTACCTGCTCGTATTCGGAGAAAACAGGTTCCGTTGGAGTTGTGCTAGTATCTCCAATTGTATTTGAAATCCTTGCGTGTGACTCTGCAGATGGTTTCAAAGTCCTTGTGGGCCTTGGACTTTCGATAACAACTCTTGTAGTATTTGGAAGCCTCGTTTGATCAATATATAACTCAACTATATTCCAACCACAACTTGGATGAAGTGTCCTAAGCAAGACAGACCTCAGAGAACTGTCACTGTCTATGGGTACCAACATGAAGTACTGCCCGTCCCCTTTACCAGCAGAATAACGAGCTCTCAGTTTCAGACTCATTTCACCTCTATCCCAATTGGTGACTTTATATATCTTATCTATTAATTCTGAGTAACCAAAATTGGGGGTAGCCCAAATAATTACCGGATCAACATCACTATAAGAATATCCAATTTTTGGATCCTTAATTACTTCACCCCCATAATATAACCAAATAGGGATATCAAATTCCATACCTATGCATAAAAATTAAAACATATTCAAGTCATTCACTACTCACAATAAACAAAACATTGAAATAAAAATCAAACATAAGGTTAAGCTGATAATACCTTCAAATTAAACCAAAAAAACCACTAGCAAAAATTTCGTTGTGGAGGAAGACTGAAAATGAGAGTGGGAGTGAGGAGGTTGGATGTATGGAATTTTACAGGACTCAAATGGTTGAAATTTTTTGATTTTGAGATCTAGGGTTTGTGGGTAAAAGGAGCGATGCAAGAGAGAGATGTTTACGAATCAGAAGGGGAAGAAAAGGGGAAGAAGATGGGTTTTTCGATTATAGGAACTTGTGCAAAAAGATAATAACTGATGCCGTTATTGCGGAACACGGCATCAGTATAAACGATGTCGTTCTCCCGAAGAACGGCATCAGTTATTTTCTTTTTTGCATTTCAATCTCGAGTCAAGATTGTTACAGTAGAGATCTTTACAAAAAATAAGCAATGCCGTTATTGGGAATAACGGCATGACAATTTTTTCAAAAAGAGATGCCGTTATTGGGAAGAACGGCATACAAATAGCTGATGCCGTTTTTCCCAATAACGTTTGTTGCTAACGTGTCACAGACAAGGGCATCTCGCTAAATGTTTTCGAAAGTAGGGTAGGTCGCTAATTAATTTCAAAAAAGAGGGCATTTCGGCAAAATTTTCAGAATATTGTTGCTCCTTAATGACATTTTGTTTGTTTCTGGTCAAAGTTGACAACCGGTCAACTTGTTAAGAATGGTGACATTTTTTTATGGTGACATTTTTTGTCAAAGAAAGTTGGCAACAGTCATTTTGAATCGTAAAGACATTATGCTTGTTCTTGGTCAAAGTTGGCAACCGGTCAACTTGATTAAGAATAGTGATATTTTTTTATGGTGATATTTTTTGTCAAAGAAGATTAGCAACTGCCATTTTGAACCTTAAGATCCTTATGGGAACCCTTCTTAAGATCCAAAATGGCAGTTGCGAACCTTCTTCGACAAAAACTATCACTATTAAAAAAAATGTCACAATTCTTCATCAATTTGACTAGTTGTCAACTTTGACTAAGAACAAACAAAATGTCTCCAAGGAATGTCCGCTGCCTTTTTCATTTTTCTTCTCTCCTTTTATCTTTTCCCCTTTTATCATCAATAGTGGGGCCCTCCCCCACTGCCTGCCAACATTGTCTCAGGTGGAGACATGATTAATCATGTCTTAGGGGAGGGCCCACTACTGATGACAGCAGGGGAAAAGATAAAAAGAGATAAGAAAAATGAAAAAATAGTGGGCACCTACACTTTACAATAGCGAAATCCTCTTATACTTGCATGTAGTTTTTACCTAGTTTTCTTTTAGGGGTTTCCACGTAGAATATTTGTGTCCATCTTATCTTCACTTTCTCAATCACACTTTAGTTATGAGGAAACTTCGACCCTCAAATTTCCTAACACTAATCTTGCAGACCACAAAACTTGCAAACATGCTAATACCCTATAACTTGAATCACCTAACCACCTAGTTATTCCAAGTCCAAGGAGATTAAAGAACCAAATTTATAAACAAACATGTACACTTGATATTATCAATTAGATGCTAAATAAATTTCAGTTCAAACCGTGCAAAAAAGTAGATGAGAACTATCAAAGTGCAGGGAAGACTGGAGATGAATAGACATGGATACGAGACAAAAACAAGATATAATATGACATTGACACCACACGCGGGGGGGGGGGGGGGGGGGGGGGGGGAGGGGGGATTTGTAGGAGAAAGGAATTTGGAGGGTTGGGGGTTATCAATCTTCGACTGATGAACCAAGCACTATTGTGCAAGTGGTGGTGGAAATTCCAGGTAAAGAAAAAGGCGAAGTGGGCAACACTGATAAAGGAGGCGGCTTACATCAGAAATGGAAATGTACATTGGAAATTGAAGAATATGGCTTCCATGTCTAGGTTCCAGCGGAGAGTATCACATACTAAAGATATTTTCCTCGCATGTATTACATTCTCAATTGGGAACTGGACGACAATTTGCTTTTGGAAAGACAGATGGTGCGGAAAAATTAACCTTAAAAGAAGGTTCCCAGAAGCTTACAAGTTTGTAGCAGAAAAAAAACGATTGGGTAGCTAGACAGTGGAGGAACAAAGAGTGTCTAGCCAGTTAAGCAGTGAGGCTAGAAGAGAAAAGTAAGAACTAATCCAGTTCTTGGACGATTGGAAACCTACAGGAGAAGAGCATGATGACAAGATGGCCTGGGGGGTGGGGAAGGATGGTGTGTTCTCAGTAAAATCTACATATGAACGCATGAACGACAGAGGGGTGCGGGTTCTTGAGCCAATATGAAAAGTTAAGGTTGCGTTTGTTTTGTTGTTTTGAAAAGAGTTTTCTGAATAGAGTTTTCTGAAAACTGTATTCTGAATAGAGTTTTCTGAAAATGAGTTTAAAAGCTGTTTGGTTATATTTATTTCTGAAAACTATATTCTGAAAGCTATTTTTCTGAAAAAGAGAGTTTAAAAGCTGTTCGGTTATATTTCTAGCTGAAAACTGTTATCTGAAAGCTGTTTTTCTGAAAAAGAGAGTTCAAAAGCTGTTCGGATATATTTCTAGCTGAAAACTGTTATCTGAAAGCTGTTTTTTCTGAAAAAGAGAGTTTAAAAGCTGTTTCGATATATTTCTAGCTTAAAACTGTTATCTGAAAGCTGTTTTTCTGAAAAAGAGAGTTTAAAAGCTGTTCGGTTATATTTCTTGCTGAAAACGGTTTTCTGAAAGCTGTTTTCCTGAAAAGAGAGAGTTTAAAAGCTGTTCGGTTATATTTCTAGCTGAAAACTGTTATCTGAAAGCTGTTTTTCTGAAAAAGAGAGTTTAAAAGCTGTTCGGTTATATTTCTTGCTAAAAACGGTTTTCTGAAAGCTGTTTTCCTGAAAAAGAGAGTTTGAAAGCTGTTCGGTTATATTTCTAGCTGAAAATTGTATTCTGAAAGCTGTTTTTCTAAAAAAGAGAGTTTAAAAGCTGTTCGGTTATATTTCTAGCTGAATACTGTTATCTGAAAGTTGTTTTTCTGAAAAAGAGAGTTTAAAAGTTGTTCGGTTATATTTCTAGCTGAAAACTGTTATCTGAAAGCTGTTTTTTCTGAAAAAGAGAGTTTAAAAGCTGTTCGGTTATATTTCTTGCTGAAAACTATTTTCTGAAAGCTGTTTTTCTGAAAAAGAGAGTTTAAAAGCTGTTCTGTTATATTTATTGCTGAAAAATGTTTTCTAAAAGCTGTTTTTCTGAAAAGAGAATTTAAAAGCTGTTTGGTTATATTTATTGCCGAAAACTGTTATCTGAAAGCTGTTTTCCTGAAAAAGAGAGTATTAAAAGCTGTTTGGTTATATTTCTTGCTGAAAACTGTTATTCGGTTATATTTCTAGCTGACAACTTTTCAACAACAACCCCAATTCTCCACGCACTGGATCGGTCTCTTCTTACAAATACCAAACACTAATGCAACATCCAACAGCATCACACCACAACACAACACAATGCCTCCCAAACAGCAAAGCACCCAACACCAATATAATAAAATCAATCCAACACACACACACACAATCCCCAATACTATCTTTTCTTCTTCTTTTCCAATACAGAGTGAACTTCTTCTTCACTTCTTCTTCTTCTTCACTTCGATTCGACTGAGAGAGAGAAGGAGCGGAAGAGCTGGCAGCTGCGATGCGCCGCCGCGATGGGGCGATGGAGATGGCAACTGGTGGGGACACTGGCCGCGGCGACCATGGCGGGACTCAGGGTCGGGGTTTGACTGAGCGGCAATGGTGGAAGGGTCGTCGACCGGGTGCTCTGTTTCGATAGAGGAAACAGAGGATGAAGGAGGTGAGCTAGCGGCAACGGCTGGTTGGAGTGATTCGACGCAGGCAGGAGTGGAGCTCGACAGGCGGCGACGGAGTTCGAGAGGAGACTGGTGGAGACGGCGATTGCAGTGTGAAGTGGCAGCGGCCTCAAGCTCTACGGGGAGCGACGACGAAACTGACGACGAGGGGCTTCGACTGTGGTGGCATGCGGTGGAGAGCGAGCGGAGATGGGGGGAAGGTAATGGCGATGGCGGGGACGGGAGGCTGCCGATGCTTCGGGAGGTGTCAATGGCAGGCGGCACGGTTGGTTCGACGAGGCGAGGGAAGGAGGTCCTCGGGCTGTCGAGCTCAGCAGTGGGTCGAGCGGAAGAAGAATGAGGGAGGTGTTGGAATTAATTTTTGCAGTTTTTCGGGCCGGATTCCGGCGAGCTCCGGCCACCGGCGGCACCGGAAAATGAGTGGATTGCGATCCTCTCGACGAGTACTATTCCGTAGTATACTCACTTGCCAAAAACGAATTCCGTATGAATGAAAAATATTGATCCAAAGTTGGGTACTTGAAATGTACCAACTTGGCAAATGGATAGTCCCATATCGGAAATTGGAGATGATTTCTTCTAGTATATATACTAGAAAACTGGACTAAAGGGCGTGGCCCGGGGGTTACCACTAACGTGTAGTGGAGAGAGGACTTAGCCAAAATGACAAACACACACGCGCGCGCGCGCCCGGCCCGGCCCCGGCCCCGGCTTCGGCTTGGTCTGGTCTGGTCTGGTCTGGTCTGGCTTAAATTTTTTATTTTTGCCCAGACAAACTCTTCCCCTACTGAACTGAAAAGACTTTTCAGATTCAGTAACTGGGGCCATTACTCTGTAACAGCAGAGTAATGGCTCACCAGTTATGAATCTGAAGAGTCCCCATTACTCTGCTGTTACAGAGTAATGGCAGCTGCTGAACAGTCTCAGTCCAAGTTTTCTCTATAAAACCAGACAGAAGCTTACTTACAGATACAGATTTTTTTGACATTTTCCTCTCTTCTTCCTCTGCTCTGAGTCAGTGTCTGTCAACTGAGAGTACACACAGACAGCAGTTCGTTGTCTCTGAAGCAAGGGTGCTGCATTCTTCAGAGAAGGTACAGTTGTATCCTGGGAAGCAATTCGCCGGTAACCGTCACACTACGGGGCGAATTCTGCTTTAAGGACAGAGATTCTAAAATCTCGACTCTGTACAAGTTATTTACTTACTGTTTTTCTTCTTGTATTGGATTTCTTCACAATTTTGTTGGAGTTTCATATTATTTTACATTCAGGTTCTAACAATCTTAAAGCAGAATTTTTCCTCACAGATTCTAACAATTTTTGTGAAGTTTGTTTACAGGTTCTGTTCGGAAAAAATAGGAACTAACAATCTCTGATTCAACCAATTTCAGAGAAGAGAACAAAATCAAAACATGGAGAACACACAAACTGAAGTTGCTACTGGGCTTCTCAGTACCCAAACTCCGGTGACCCAGAATGTGACTGCACAATCGGTTGCGGCACATTCGGTCGTTCTGCCCACACACATAACCGTGGGAGAAAAACCGGAGAAGTTCAATGGAACTGGGTTTAAAAAGTGGCAGGGGAAGATGCAGTTCTGCCTGACCACATTGAAGCTGGACAGATTCCTCAATGAATCTGCCCCGATGCTGGCGCCAATGGAAGCACACTCCGTTGCTGTAGCTGACGCGTGGACTCAGGGCGACTACCTCTGCAGGAACTACATCCTGAATGGCTTGGTAGACTCTCTGTACAACGTCTACTGTGTCTTCAAGACATCCAAACTCCTGTGGGGGTCCCTGGAAAAGAAGTACAAAACAGAAGACGCCGGGTCCAAGAAATTTGTTGTCGACAAATTTCTGGACTACAAGATGATTGACTCCAAAACTGTGGTGAGTCAGGTCCAAGAACTGCAGGTTATAATGCACGACATTGCTGCAGAGAATATGATGCTGTGCGAACCATTCCAGGTTGCAGCGTTCATTGAAAAACTTCCACCTGGGTGGAAAGATTTCAAGAACTATCTCAAACACAAACGAAAGGAGATGTCTCTTGAAGACCTAATTATCAGGTTGCGAATCGAAGAAGAGAATCGCAAGGCTGAGAGGTCATATGGAAATCAGTCCATAGAAAAGGCCAATGTGGTGGAGCATGAACAGAAGGGCAAGAAGAGGAAGTTTCTGCCACAGACCTCAAGCAAAAAACCACCTGCAAAGAGGTTTGCTGGGAAATGCCACAAGTGTGGTAAACTGGGGCACAAAATTTCAGAGTGCCGCAGTAAAGACAGTAATCATTCAAAAACAGGACATGTAAAAGGAAATGAAAAATCCCATGTACACATAGCTGAGAACTTGTCCACTGGTCTCTCTGACCTGGACCTCTGTGCTATTGTTTCAGAGGTAAATCTTGTGGGGAGCAATCCTCGTGAATGGTGGTACGATACTGGGGCCACCAAGCATATCTGCTCGGACAAGGAAATGTTCACCTCCTACCAGAAGTGCAACAAAGATGAACAGCTGTTCATGGGAAACTCTTCCACCTCCAAAATTGAAGGAACAGGGAAGATAGTGCTGAAAATGACTTCAGGCAAAGAGCTAACACTCACAAATGTGCTGCATGTCCCAGACATTAGAAAGAACTTGATATCAGGTTCTTTGCTGAGCAAGAATGGGTTTAAAGTTGTACTTGTTTCTGATAATTTTGTACTGTCCAAGAATGGGGTATACTTGGGGAAAGGATATATAAAGGATGGACTGTTCAAGTTTAATGTAATGACAGTCATCCCTAAAACTATTGTTCCTGCTGTTCCGAAAATTAATGAAATAACTCCTATTGCCTATGTTGTTGAGTCTTCCTCTGTTTGGCATGAAAGACTAGGCCATGTTAATGTAAATTCTATGCGTAGATTAGTTAACATGAATTTGCTACCAAAATTTAAGGTAGATAACTCAGAAAAATGTGAAGTTTGCACGGAGGCCAAACTCACTAAAACTCCATCACGTTCTGTAGAAAGAAACACAGAAACTCTAGGTCTTATTCACACAGATCTGTGTGACTTAAAATATGTGCAGACCAGAGGTGGCAAAAAGTACTTTGTGACTTTCATAGATGATTGCACAAAATTCTGTTATGTATATTTGTTACATAGCAAAAATGAGGCTTTGGATAAATTCAAAGAATATAAACTTGAGGTTGAGAATCAACTTGGCAAAACGATTAAAATCGTTAGAAGTGATAGAGGAGGAGAATATGATGCACCATTTAACATGTTCTGCTCGGAACATGGAATAGTTCATCAGACAACTGCTCCCTACTCACCCGAATCAAACGGTACTGCCGAGCGCAAAAACCGAACTCTAAAGGAGATGATGAATGCCTTGTTGTTGAATTCTGACTTACTCCAAAACATGTGGGGGGAAGCGTTGCTGACTGCCAACTACATTCTCAACAAAATACCTCACAAGAAAACCGGCAAGACACCATATGAATTGTGGAAAGGTAACTTACCTTCGTATAAATACCTCAAAGTGTGGGGGTGTCTAGCAAAAGTGGCAGTACCTAACCCGAAACAGGTCACCATCGGACCTAAGACGATTGATTGCATATTCATAGGCTATGCACACAACAGTAGTGCATATCGGTTCTTGGTATACAAATCGGATATACCGGATATCCATGTAAATACAATAATGGAATCAAGAAATGCTTCATTCTTTGAACACGTGTTTCCGTGCAAGGACACTACGTACCCCAAATGTACACGTGAACAAGGGAATGCAAGCACTTCAGTTGATGAACCAGAACATGATACTGATGAGCCTAGACGAAGTAAACGGGCTAGAACATCAAAATCATTTGGTCCTGACTTTGTGACGGCCTTTCTATTAGAGAATGAGCCCAGAACGTTCAAGGAAGCCATGTCTATGCCTGATGCTCCTATGTGGAAGGAAGCAATCAAAAGTGAAATAGACTCCATTATGCAAAATCATACATGGGAGTTAGTCGATTTGCCTTCTGGATGTAAAGCTCTAGGATGCAAATGGATTTTCAAACAAAAATTGAAACCAGATGGTTCAATAGAGAAGCATAAGGCTAGACTTGTGGTACAAGGATTTAGGCAAAAAGAAGGGCTAGATTTCTTCGATACATATTCCCCAGTTACAAGAATAACATCCATAAGAATGTTGATAGCTATTGCAGCCCTACGTAACCTGGAAATACATCAAATGGATGTTAAAACTGCATTTCTAAATGGGGACTTAGAAGAAGAAATATACATGAAACAACCTGAGGGTTACGTAGTTCCTGGACAGGAAAATAAGGTGTGCAGGCTTGTAAAATCACTGTACGGCCTGAAACAAGCTCCAAAGCAGTGGCATGCAAAATTTGACAATGTTATGATGTCAAATGGTTTCAAAATAAATGAATGTGATAAATGTATCTACATAAAAGATACTCCAAACGGATACATTCTGGTCTGTCTATACGTAGACGACATGCTCATTATTGGAAGCAATAACGACATTATCAAACAAACTAAGAGCATGCTTAGTGGAAAGTTTGACATGAAAGACTTGGGAGTTGCAGATGTCATACTAGGAATCAAAGTTTCCAGGACATCTGAGGGAATTACTTTGTCTCAAGCTCATTATGCTGAGAAAGTACTTGAAAGATTCAAGAATTATTCCAATGGGACAGTAAAAAGTCCCGTCGATCCAAGTCTTCACCTGTTCAAAAATACAGGCGAAAGCATATCACAACTAGAATATGCACGTGTAATTGGTAGTCTGATGTACATAACAAATTGTACAAGACCGGACCTAGCACATTCGGTAAACGTACTGAGCCGATACACGAGTAATCCAGGACGAAGTCACTGGAAAGGAATAACTAGAGTATTGAACTACTTACTCAGAGTTATGCACTGCATTACACCAGATATCCAGCAGTACTGGAAGGCTACAGTGATGCCAACTGGATATCAGACTCTAAGAACTCAAAATCCACAAGTGGATATGTCTTTACACTTGGTGGTGCAGTTGTGTCATGGAAATCCTCTAAACAAACGCTATTGGCCAGATCCACCATGGAATCTGAGTTCATTGCTTTAGACAAAGCGGCAGAAGAAGCAGAATGGCTTCGCAACTTTTTAAAGGATATTCCTATGTGGGAAAAACCAGTGCCCGCCTTATGTGTACACTGTGACAGCCAATCGGCTATAGCACGGGCACTGAGTTGCATGTATAATGGTAAGTCTCGCATATCAGAAGGCGACACAAAACCATTAGATAACTGCTCTCAAATGGAGTAATCTCTATACAATATATAAAATCGACCGACAACCTAGTGGATCCATTTACTAAAGGTCTGTCGCGAGAGCAGGTTGTCAGATCATCAAGAGGAATGGGTTTAAATGTCTATGACGAAAGAGGATACTTGATAGAAACCCTACCTAGGAATTGGAGATCCCAAGATCTAGGTTCAAATGGACAACTAAATCTTGTTGAATCAACGAGAGCACTGAGAGATTAACAAATCTCATACCCACTCTTAGGATGATAAAACAGTGCTGCCTGCAAACAGTTAGGATAAGCTTGGCTTTTAATGATTCCCATAGCTTTGAAATAAAAGTGGGGTATAGCAGGATACTCTTTATGGGCAATCACCTTGTGAGTGTGAAATAGAGCCGTTTCTAGGAGAATGAACAGAGGCTACATTCTCCAAGTTCACTCACGATTAACCAGGGATGTTCAAGGCCAAAATGAACACAACAAGAGAACTCAGTTCTGTGGGGAGATGAAACTGTGTGATAGTTATTGTCTAGGTTCACATGAACGCCCGGGTAGTTCAAGACATCATGATCACTACCTGGTCAAGTGAATCCGATAGCTAATTACTAAGGGTGGTTCAAAGTTGAAAAATTACTACCATTCCTGATGCAGTGATTTTCCGATTGTACTCTCAGAGTCTTTCTGTCATGTTTTTTTTTTTTTGTTTTTCTGTCGTGTCTGGATTACATGGTCTGGTAATTTCCATTCATGTGGGGGATTGTTGGAATTAATTTTTGCAGTTTTCCGGGCCGGATTCCGGTGAGCTCCGGCCACCGGCGACACCGGAAAATGAGTGGATTGCGATCCTCTCGACGAGTACTATTCCGTAGTATACTCACTTGCCAAAAACGAATTCCGTATGAATGAGAAATATTGATCCAAAGTTGGGTACTTGAAATGTACCAACTTGGCAAATGGATAGTCCCATATCGGAAATTGGAGATGATTTCTTCTAGTATATATACTAGAAAACTGAACTAAAGGGCGTGGCCCGGGGGTTACCACTAACGTGTAGTGGAGAGAGGACTTAGCCAAAATGACAAACATACACGCGCACGCGCACCTGGCCCGGTTCCGGCCCCGGCCCCGGTTCGGTTCGGTTCGGTCTGGTCTGGCTTAAATTTTTTATTTTTGCCCAGACAAACTCTTTTCCCTACTGAACTGAAAAGGCTTTTCAGATTCAGTAACTGGGGCCATTACTCTGTAACAGCAGAGTAATGGCTCACCAGTTATGAATCTGAAGAGTCCCCATTACTCTGCTGTTACAGAGTAATGACAGCTGCTGAACAGTCTCAGTCCAAGTTTCCTCTATAAAACCAGACAGAAGCTTACTTACAGATACAGATTTTTTTGACATTTTCCTCTCTTCTTCCTCTGCTCTGAGTCAGTGTTTGTCAACTGAGAGTACACACAGACAGCAGTTCGTTGTCTCTGAAGCAAGGGTGCTGCATTCTTCAGAGAAGGTACAGTTGTATCCTGGGAAGCAATTCGCCGGTAACCGTCACACTACGGGGCGAATTCTGCTTTAAGGACAGAGATTCTAAAATCTCGACTCTGTACAAGTTATTTACTTACTGTTTTTCTTCTTGTATTGGATTTCTTCACAATTTTGTTGGAGTTTCATATTATTTTACATTCAGGTTCTAACAGGAGCGTTTGGAGCTTCGGGTTGATCTGTTTTGGTTGGGTTCTTTGGTTTTGTTTCGAACAGAGGGGAAGGGGAGAGAGAGGAAGTAACGGGTTTCGAAAAAGAGGGGTATCAAGTATTCTGAATAGTGTTTGGAAAAAACACTCAAAACAAACGCCAACTCAAGATACGATATTCAGAAATAAATAAATAAATAAAATAAAATAAAATAAAAACTAAAACAAACAGACCCTATAAAGTATCCCTAAAAATTCGGACATTCAATTGGCTGGTTAGTATAAACGTTGTCCTAACTCAAGACAATTTGGTAAAATGCAAGTGGCAGGGGCCAGGACACTGTGTCATGTGTGACCGGGATAGCGAAACGGTAGGTTCACATGTTCGTTACATGCGGATATGTTAGGCTGATATGGTTGGATCTGTCACACAGATTCGGTATCTCAATGGCCTTACCGGAGACGAGGAAAAAAACACCTTAGCAATTTGTTACAGAAGTTACGATACGGGGAAAACCGATATACATAAATACATAGAATACAAGTGAGGGAGTACACAAACGTGTACATACATAGCGTAGACAAAACATATGCGAACCTAGAATATTATAATATCGATCTCCTATTTGATTAACCAAGTGTCAGGACAAAGTCCTTTCAATAAATAACTAGTTTTAGAGCCATGATTTCTTACTTGGTAGAATTCGGGTAGCCTTTGCTTATAGCCAAAGTTTACAAGCAGTTTGAATCTACATTTTTGGCTAATTTAGATAGCAAGCAAAGCTAATTTCTCTAAGCCCGATGAAGAAAAGAAGTAGTCTGAACTCCAAACTGATAAATAATATGGACTTGGACCTATATATTATAAGGTTTTTGTATTTTGCTTGATTGACTGTTTACTAAGCCCTACTCTTTGCCACCATCCCTAACTATATATATTTTTTAAAGATCTTTCAAAGAAAAAATATATATAAATGTTCTTGTTCATATATAATTTAAGGTAACAGACATGAACTCCCAATGTTTGCTCTGAAAAATGAGAAACTCCCTATTGTTTCACTTCGATCAAATGACCCCTGGCATTACGTGATCTTCTCTTTTTATAATAAAATTATTATAGATTTGAGAGAATAAAAGAAACTTCAATGGTTGTCATTATAACTACAAGATGACATGAATAAAGCGTGGTGGAAGATAAAGCATTGCTAAGTAAGTGGTGGTGGAAGATAACATCTAAGCATAAGGGATGGTGGAGTTACTCCTTAAATCTGTTCCGCAAGAGAAAAAAATACCGGTATGGCGGCAGAAGCCCCTCAGCCAAGGTGTCCTTTCTTTGGAAAGGGATAGCTAAGCTTGGAGAGATTTTCCACACTAACACCAGATGCAGATTGGAAAATGGTAAAAATACTAGATTCTGGAAAGATAAATGGTGTGGTGAAACAACCCTGCAAAACCAATTCCCTCTGGCTGCGGAAGTAACGTTAAACTTAGATCTATCTGTGGCAGACGTGCGGAAAAATGGGAAACTTAAATTCTCAATATCTCACAACATCGAGCAACGGAGTTTAACCCAATTCGAAGAGCTAAATAAATTCATCCGTGATGAAGGGGGACAACAAAATAGCTTAGAAGACAAGAGGTGGTAGGATAGAGACGCGTCAAAACAATTCTCAGTATCGGCAATGTATAATTGGATCAATGACGGAGGAACGAGATATAAAGATCAATCGGTAATTTGGGGTGCTTATGTGTCATTCAAAGTCAAAGTCTTCTGTTGGCTAGCACAAAAGACGTGATCCTGTCGAAAGTCAATCTAAGGAAAAGGAATATGCAAATCGACGTTAGGTGTGGCATGTGCCTGAATCCAGAGGAGGATGTCAATCATCTTCTATTTCAATGTCCCAAAGCTCGTTTAACTTAGGAAGTAGTATGTAGGGGTTTTGGGTTCAATCGGGTAACTAACTCAATATCAGACATTTGGGGGTCTATTAGAGATAGTCACGTTAGGTCAGGGGATATAAAGGCTTGGGATATAGCAGTAGCAGCATCAATGTGGAACCTTTGGCTAGAAAGAAATGATCTCATATTTCGAAATATTTCATACACTTTCCATAACACCATGCGTAAAATTTTTGTTGATTCATGATTGGGCAGGAGCGGAGGAGGCTACAAAGAGCAGGAGGATCAACGAAGGTGAATAGCAAAGGTGGAGAGCATAGGGAGGAGGTACCTTACAGAAGGAGGGGGCAGAACGTTCAAGAACACGAGTTAGGGTGCTACGGACGTCGTTCTTTTGGTTTATTTTAAGTCTATTTTGTTGCTTATCTATGTTGTTGTACTTTAGCTAGTATGTTGTTCGTTTATAATAGATTTTGTACTACTCTGTTTCCTTAAACGATGACTGCGGTCATCTTTTATCCAAAAAAAAAAAAAACTACAAGATAAAATTAGGAAACTTTAATGGCTATTAAAAATAAAATATCAAATAACAAAAAAAGAGCTTATTCTAAATAGTAAAAAACTAGTTATAGACTTACAATGTTAAAAAAAAATTGCCCTCCTCTTTTTACCATCATAAAAGAGCTAAGAACAAAGACTTTGAAAGTTTCAACCTAAATAAGCAAAAGGGTAGGTGGCTGCCTTAGCTCAAGTCAATGGGAGTTATAGCCCCACTAGTAAATACAAGTCTTCACAACCAACCATAGTTTATTTTACGGAGCAACTCCCAACAACAATAGTCAAAGCAAAACCCAACCTTAGGAAATCTGAGAACTCAAATACATGAAAGAGGGATAAGGAGTTCTAGATTTTCTAATATTATTAGTATATAATTGTGCATAGAAGTGAAGCATAGCACATGTGCTGGATGTATTTTTACTTCTAGTATTTACATAATGTTGTTAACCGATGAACAATGGGAAAAAGAGTAGCGTTGGGGTTTTAAGTCAATACAAGAGGGCGGGTTTTGAGTCAATACAAGAGGGCGATACGCAGTAAAATACAAGAGGGCGATACGCAGTAAACCTAAACGGGCGAATTAGAGCTAAGGAGCAAGACAACAAAACTATGAAATAAAGAAAAACAATAACTCGAACTAAGAAAATATTCCAATGAAAAAAAGTTTGTTGCTTGTTTGATGGTAAAAAAGCAAAAAAAGAACGTAACGGGATGATAACGTAGTCTGTAAGGAAGTGGCATATGGCTGGTGGTAAGATCCCCATGCGCAGAGAAAGAGAGCTCTACACTGCCTGCACATTATAATACCTCTGTTCCTGAACGAACCTACGAACTACCGAAAATATGCATTGAGAGAATGAACGAGACCCTTCACAACTAAACCGTAGGAAAATTATGATGTGAATTTTTCCAAGTGTACAAAATCGCAACAAGTAGTATGTTAAGTGAAAAGAGTGTTGAACCCAAAAAGGAAACCCAAAAACCCTAACTAGAAAAAACCCAAAATTTTGGTGTGTGGGGCGGCGGCTAGGGTGCGCCGCCACTGCCCCGGTGCTCCACCCCGCCGTGCTTCCCCTTCTTCCCTCTTCTTCCCGGTGCGCCGCCGATCTTAGCTTCGACGATCTCAGTTTTGACGCGATCTTGGATTTGAGAAGGGGGCTCCCGATGGTCGTCGCCGATGGCGCGACCCTGATCTGAGGTCGACGACGAGAGGCGCCGATAGCCCAGATCCGAACCCTTTTAGTTCCGCTCGGTGGTTTGGCAGCCCCCCCCCCCACACACACACACACCACCGACGACGACGACCCATTGGATTGGAATGCCAGATTTGAGGCCAGCGGCGTGGTGCACCGATGGCCCAGATCTGAGCCCTACTGTGGGGGCCCGGATGTCGCCCCCCCCCCCCCTCCCCCGCCGCCGCCGGTGGTTTTTGGATGGGGTTGGATTTGGTGGGCTTTGTTTGTGGTTGGCCCGGTTGTTCTTTGTGCTTGCCACCATGTCCACACTCTTGGAGCCATTCACGGCGATTTGCCGTTGTGATTTGGTGTTTCCGGGGGTTGGTAGTGCGTGTGAAGAAGCCGGGTGTGCTTGGAGGTGCCGTAATCCTCCAATAGGGTTAGGTTGTTTTGCACGATTGCGGAGCTTGGGCCCAAAGATGGGGTCCCTCCGTGATGTGCGCTCACTTGCCTCTACTTCCGGGGTGCTTGTCTCAACCGGCGCGGAGCGACTATGTCGCGCCAGAGCATCCTCCCGCACCGGTTGTCGCGAAAACCCTAGATCTGGGGTGCAAGTGTGTGAGTTCGGTGGTTCGGTTTGGGGCCAGGTGATGGGTGTGGGGTTTGGGTATGATTGGTCTGGAGTGTCCTACGATGTCGCCGGTGAAGTCTTCACAGCGCCTACTATCGGGCTATTGAGTGCACTTCAACTTAGGCCACTGACTCGTGACAGCGTCGTCTCTTCCTTCGAAGTGGGAGTATGAGTTGAGATAAGTCTGTTTGATGAGAAATTGTTGGAGAGAGCTTGAGCGTGAGAGAGGTGAAGGTATCCTCTACACTGCTCTCTCTTGGAGTGTGGTGGTTGGTGGGGTGAGCGAGATAGTTGTGTGGTGAGAAATCGCCTGAGAAAGCGCTATCGTGTGAGAGGTTAAGGTATCCTCTTCACGGCTATCTCTTTGGTAGCGGCTGTGGGAGCTACTAACACGTTTGTAGGAGGTGTGGTGGAGATGGTGGGAGGGTGCGATCGCTGTGCGTGTGCCGTTGGGTTAGTTTTCGTTCTGCGGAGCTTTGGTCCAAAGATGGGGTCCCCTCAGCGAGGTGAAGGCAGGGATCAGCGGGTGATAAAATCCTGCCAGACTTGTTTCAGGAAGGTGTGCATGTGTCGTGGAGGCACTGTACGAAGCTAAACTGACGTACTCACAATTTTGCTGGACCGAGCTTGTTTGTCGGCCCACCCTCCAAGGTTGTTGGAGGGATTTGTTGTCTGTACGCGTCATGTTGCTTCATATATGTTTTATTTTCTGTATGTAGTTTGTATTTGGGCCCAGTACTCTGGGTTTGTTTCGTTATGCACTTATTAATAAAACAGGGTGGCCAGATTCCACCTTTTTCCTCAAAAAAAAAAAAAAAAAAAAAGTGTTGAACCCATAAGGACTAATTATTTTATTGAATACCGATATTACTAGATTAACTATTATTTGGAAAATCGAAATTAATAAAGAAAGCAACTAAATTAAATTAACCTAAAGAACTTAACTGAATTAATTAAAAGGTGCAGAATCTGAAATTTTTGTGATTTGTTAATGGCAAAATTAATTCTAGGGCTTTTGATTTCACCTAATTAATCCCACACAATTTATAATTCCATGTTAATAAAAAGATTATTTTCCCAAGTTGTAGACCAAAATCTTCAAATTATTCAATACTTTTTCTCGAACAACATCAAAAATATTTCCAACTAACAGTTTGTCATATCTCTATTTTAATTAATTGAAGATTCATTAAGTTCTATGGATTTCTTTATAGTCACATCAATCGCGGTAAATTATCTCTAATTTCGTTCAATCAATGGTATTTAATTTTATAATTCTAAATCACAAATTACCTCTCGGTCTCTCCATGATCCAATAAATCATACAATAGTTGGCCAAACAATTGTAAGCATTGAGAACAAAAATCAAATACACAACCGTGGAAAAATAAAAAAATAATATGGAATTAAAATTGTGTTCTCAAAACTAGACTACATCAAAGCCCTAGAAAAATAAATTTTAGTTCATAATAAAATTACAACTAACAAATACTGTCTTGGATTGCATAATAGCCCTAGAAATATATATATACAGTTTGTCATATCTCTGCCTATACCTCCTCCTCCGTGCGTACTCTACTCTTCTTAGTTGATGTTCATGTTATGACACTAGATATGTTGGTATGCCAACGTGTTGCGTGTACTTAGTGGTGGCAATCAGGGTCGATCGGGCCGGGTCGGGTTGAACCCGTGCGGGTGGAACCTAAGTCAGAGCGGGTTCAGGACGGGCCGAGGGCTTAACCGGGTAGGGTTGGAAAATGGTAGGGTCGACCTGGTCGACCCGCTAACCCGAACGGGTCGAACCCATCACGGGTCACGGGTTGGCCCGGTTGAGATTTTTTTATCTTTTTTCAACTAATATATATATATATATATATATATATATATATATATATATATATATATATATATAATATAAGAGTCAAAGAGTGAAAATGTGAAAGAAAATTGTATATATTTATAATTTGAATTTCTATGATTTTTTTGCAAATTTTTTACATACAATTTGCTAGCTAGATGTTGTTGGTCTTCAATTTGTTATTGTTGTTGTTCTTCTTCTCCAGGCGAGTTGCTTCCAGTTGTTGACATGTCGATCACGATCCTTTGTCATATCTTCAGTCTTCATCTAATCTTCCGTGCACACGAGCATCTCCAACGATTGGGGCTTCAAGCGATTCCTGTAATTTGTTAGAACCCTGTCACTTGTAGAAAATGCACTTTCTAAAGCAACTGTAGAGACAGGATGAGTTAGTAGATCTTTAGCTACATGTTTAAGAATATTATAAACATGTTCATATTCTTTCCACCATTGTAGCACATTAATATTATAAACATGTAGCACATTAATATTATAAACATGTACATGCTCAGTGGGTGTACAATACCCAGATAAGTCTGAGTAGATCTTAGAAATTTCACAATAATGAATGAAAAACTAGTGTATGTTAGTGGTGTCTTCTGCCTAAATGATCCCGAGATAGACTCCAGCATATGACAGCATTCACACTCCAATATAACCAAAAAGTTAAAATGAATAGGTGATAAAACCTGAACATTCTTCTTCTATGCTTAAGACTTTCCTGTCTGAACAAGGGAAAGATCCTGCAAAAGAAAAAAGTAGAGTTATATCTCATAAGTCTAAGTCCAAAAGTAAACGGTTAGACCAAAGCAATATAAATCTTCATAAATAAGAGAAGAAGAGACTCCCCTTACACACTCAGAGTAAAAGATGAAGTTCTTCTCTCTATTATTCACCCTCTTTCCTCTTCTCCTCCTCTTCATCCAAAGCTCCAGTTCTACCAATTCCGGTTACGAACTCTGTAACTGGCTAGGAGGTTACTATATCACTTACGACAGTTGTGTCTCCTCTCTCCAGCCCGATCCAAGCAGTAAAACTGCCAGCTACCATCAGCTCGCTGTCATCTCCCTCAATCTAACCATCGCCAATGCAACTGCTGTCGAATCAAAATTCGGAACAATCACACGAAAAGAGAGAGATATTACGACTAAAAGTTTACTGTACAATTGTCTGGACATTTACACGAACAATGTTCCCAGCTTGAGGTTGGCAGCAAATGAGGCGGTGTCCAAGAACTACACAGGAGCAGCAGCAGTGGTGTTCAAATTCTCGTCGATGCCTGGGGAGTGTGATGATAAGTTTCGTGACAAGAAAGGGGTCCAGTCGCCGTTGATGAGGGAGAACTTGGATCTGATGAACCTGGCCTTGGTTGCTCATGCCATCAATGACTACTTGTCGAATTATTACTAGTTCATGGTTGAATATGTGTCAATTCAATAAAGAGGAATGAGATGTTGATGATCAGTCCTAGCTTTGAATAATTTAACATGATTTCTGTATTATGAGATATTATATATCTTTATTCGAATATAAAATGTCTACCTTAGATTTTTGTGCACTCTATACTTTTGCAGTATTTGATTCTTAATATGCATGATAAATGGGGAAAATACCCAAGCTGTAAAGTTTGTGATTTCACCTAAATATTTGTAAGTAAAAAAGAAAAACAAAGAGAAGAGATATGCTACATTCTAAATGTCTAACCAGTACTTGATAACAGATATATAGGACTTATACATAAGCTGAATTCTAGTCTTCTACTAGTTCATAAGCCCTAACTTTTCAACTGCATACCCACTTTGTGAAGACAAGAATATGATGCAAGTATGAATTAGTTTGCTGGTAAACTTTTCTCTGTTAGTATGGATCATAAACACCAATTCACTACTCCCTCTTATCTCTTAAGGCTACAATTAGAGAGAACAAGGAGGGAAAAATGACTTTTAAAACAAGAGGAGAAATTAAACTAAATAGAGGAAAATCCTCTGAATGTTTGTAGCAGCTAAAAGCAATTAATATATATAAGAGTAGATCTGATACATATATACAGACTAAAGCCAATGTTCTTTATCATACAGTTACTTAAGAAGGATGCAGATGCAAAAGTGAGAATCATGTTCATCTAAAGGATATAATCATATGTGATGTAGTTTGAAATGTAATTAGTTAAGAGCGTAGTGCATAAGGCTGGCAAACGGGTCGGGTTTGGGCCAGACTTATACAACCCCGAGCCCGAGCCCGAAATTTTTTTTAGGGTCCAAGCCCGGTCCGATTTGGGTCGGGCTCCAACATTCAAGCCCAAACCTGGGCCCAAATAAAACCAAATAGCCCGAGCTCGGCCCAATTCCTTCAAAAAAGACAATTACATGAATTTTTTTTTATAGAAAGTAATTTCCATTCATCACTTTAAATATACTAAAATACATACAACTTGAGCTCTTCTCATGTAAGATTTAATTCATTACATAAAAGATGTATATTAAGATTTACAACAATTGGCTAGTTGATAGTTACAAATGAATCACTAACATTAGGTGTTAAGACAGCAAAGGAGTGTCTTCTAACTAAATCAAGATTGTTGGTGACAAGAAAGAGGTCATCCTACAAAAGAAAGACTAGTGTCAACAAATTGTTATGTAATTAAGGATTGTACGGTTGAATACGTACTCCCTGATAGAAAACTTGCCCATCAATGACTTTTGGGATATTTGATTCCGGTGCATATGCTTTATGATCTCACTCACACAATCCTGGACATATAAAGTTCAGGATAGCTAAACCAGATTGTTCCGCTTATTTCAAATTTCAATGAACTATTGTCTCCTTATTCAGAAATAATACATGTTGTACAAACTAAAAACAATATGATTCATTTTCACCGCCCAACACAAAGGAAAACTCACCAGAAGAAATTGAATATCTTCCAAGACCGTGACCAACGACGAGGCAATCAAATCTTTCCATCCACTTAGTTACATCAGCAAGAACCTTAGTAGAATTTGATGCTTTTTCGTCATCCCTAACAAAATCATCATACAATCAGCTTATGTATCAAGTTGACATTTTTGTTAAGTCAACTTTTAGAAATTACCTTACACTGTACAACTCTTCGAGCACAGGATGAACAATCAACTCAGGGTTGTAGCCTCTTATCACTAGTAACTGTAATTTTGTGAAGCAAATAGATCTGCATGGTGCTGAAATAAGAATGTGAATTTCAAGTTTTCAACCAATCAGAAACTTTGACATGCACATTTCATTCATCAGGGTTCCACACTTAAAGAATTAATAATGAGAATTCTTTGTCTACATAATAATTGCTATTGAATTTGTAGTATGAAAAAAAATTGATGAAGGTCAGGGAGTCCGAATTTGAAGGGAAAAGAGAGAAGAATGTGGTATACATTCTGAAGTGCGGCACTCTCTGATTTTGGTTGAATATTTCTTGATTTACATATACCTAACTCTACAGCATATAGTAGTAATCGAAAGACAAAGTTTTGATGACCAGATACAAGTAGTGTCAATTATTAAAATTATGTCAGCCTAATTCATTCACTCACACAAAATATCTCTTCATTTTTACTTGAATTACAAGAAACAGAGACATACACATCTACTGAAAATCTAAAATACTACATTATAAAAGGAAGGTTCATATTAGCATTCGTGTATCTGACATAACATTGTTTCCATATCAAAGTGTGATACTAGTAACTTTTTCTATATTAGGCTAAGTTTTAAGATTTTCATATATTCAAACTTATTACCAAAGTGTTAACAATTTTCTGTTGTGTAGATAACAAAAACCTGATGATAACCTTGCAGAAAATATTTCTTACAACAAATCTCTTATCAGGAAAGACAATCATAAGGATCATTTTTCAATAATTATTTGGCAGGCTTTGGAAGAAACCAACTGTGTAGGGATGTGCACCACTCTATGCAAGATGCCATCTCATGAGTTCATCCATGGCTCACTTGGGATGCCTGTCAATATGGTTCAAGTAAACTCCCTTAATCCTATACTAGTATTTAACACGTGTGATGCACGTTTTAATCAATATATAGTTTTTAAAGTAATATACTATAGCATGTGTTAATAAATACATATTTTTTAAAGTAATATAAAGAGTATAATGAGAAAGGGTGAGTTATATGTGTAATGCACGTATATTGGTAGATTTAAATAAAATGTATAATGGGAGAGTTGGAGTTGCACGTGCAATGCACGTAAAGTGGCAGATTTACAAATGACACTAAGGCCTTCTTCCATTATAATATTATTAGAGATATCTCAACAATTATAACCAGTGTAGGAATTGTGCAAATTACATATAACTAACTCACTTAAATAGTGGACCTAACCTCAACCGTATATTTTTTTTATTTCCTGTAATATCTAACCATTTCGTACAATCCAATTACATCTCAACCGCACATTTCAAAGTCATATCTATATTGACTTAAATATGATGATTAAAAAGATAAATCATGCACATCATTGCTCTAAATACCTAGTATACCTACACAGTAGGACTGCACAAGAGTCATGGTATTTTCAATGTTATATGTACCAAACATTGGTGAATGGTGCCACTAAGCTATTCATAACACCAATGTATCTTATCCTTAAGATGACTTATCTTTGGAGGTGTTAAGCCTAAATCTAGTCACTAGATTCTTTCTCATACCAACACAAACTTTAAGCCAAGAGGCAAAATAACATGTCCTGACAGCCTAATTGGGGTTACATCGTTTCAAAGGTGTTGCATATGAAGTGAGTGATTTATACATGGTATTCTGTTTATGGTTAGCTCCAATCTCATAGTAATTGTAAAAAGAAAAAAAAAACTTCAAAATGAGCTTAAAAAGATACGATCCCCAAGCAGAAAATCATATCCAAAAAATCCTACCATATGTGCAAGAAAGAAAAGGAAAATTGCTCCAAAGCTTAAATTGATAAAATTAAAAATATATGTAAGAAAGAAAATTAAGAAATCGCAGTACTTTTAGATCTCGATCTTCTTCTCTGATCGAGAATGTGAGATCCTCTCTTCAGTTCACACCTTCGGAATAGGAGAAATTACAGAGAGATGAGATTAAATTGGGAGCTAGGGTTGGGGTTGAGATTTGAGATTAGAGAGAGGGAGAGGGAGATCTTGATGATGGAAAGAAGGAAAAATATACCTATAAATAGGCACAAGAGAAAGAGGCTATCAAAGATTGGATTTGGGTTGGGAAGAGAAAGGGGTATCAACAATGAAGATGAATGGAAGATGAGTCGCTGGTTGCGCCGCCATGGGAGAGATAGAGGAAGAGAGAAGGGTTGCGTTTTGAGCAATTTGAGGGAAGGAGACGGCGGGTGAGTTTTGAGGAGAGGTGACTGGAGAAGTGGAGAGACTCATGGATTGGAAAATGGAGAATAATTTATTGTTAAACCGGGTCGGGTTCGGGTCGGACCTATACAAACCCAAACTTGGCCCGAAAATTAATTCGGGCTCAACTATTGAGCCCGGATCCGAAAGTTTTGAAAAAACCCAGGCCCGTATCCTACTAAAAACGGGTCGGACTTGGTCGGGCTCAGATCGGGTTCGGATCAATTGCCAGCCTTAATAGTGCACCGGAATAAATGAGTTAGCTTCTCAGGTAAACTGTTCATATGATTAGGATACATGAATAATGCATAAAAAAGAAAGAAAGAAAGATGGTTATATGTGATGTATGTAATATCTCAAAAAAAAATGCAAATACAGAGCAGCTTACCCAGGTAAACTGTAACAGAGTTACCTGGGGAGCAAAATACAGAGAGTCTACTATTAGCAAGCAAATCGGGCATATAAGTAAAATACACAAACTCCTAGAGTTATAGAGTGTGCATTATTTACTCTCTATAATATGAAGGAAGTGAATCACACTCCTGATTAGCATAAGTAAATCATACTCCTAAAACAGTTCAAATTTTAAAGAACAATACACATATTAGCTTACCAGTCAAGATCCTAATTTCCCACAGTTAAAAGGGATAAAAAAAACATGTCAGTTGGCTAATTGAAAATTCTGAGAAGTTCGGATTTAAATACAAAGAACATCTAATAATGAAGAAAAGTGACAGAAATGATATGCAACTCAGTTTCTTTAAACTTCATTACATGCCAGATTAGGTAGAACTCTATTCAAAGGAAAATGCATGCAATATATATGCACTGATACCCAGAATATAAAAAAAAGAGAAAAACAAGGAAAATTGTAACATGGTCTGGAAATGCTCGAACCATACGTTCTTGAAAGAATTACCTTGAGTTGTGCACCACACATAAACCAGTTTATGCATGGGTTTTGTCCTTGTGTATCAACTACAGGAGTTTTGTTCTCATTTCAGATGTCAGTGAACTTTTTTTAAAGCCAGTTGATATTAACTAATTTAGATAACTTTACTATTATAGCTAGAAAATTGGGACTTAGCTCTGTGAAAATTGGATGTTTGGCATGATAATGGTTGTCATACTCACTGTCAATCAATGGCAATTATTGACGCACATTTACAGGACTTTCTATGAAGCCCTCCCTCTACACCGCTATTTACTAGATTTTTCATCTCTTTTGGAGTATGGTATCAAATACTGAGAAAAATCCATGCGATTTTTTGACTGAGACCTCCACTATTGCCTTAATTTTGAGCAAGATAGATGATGTAGTTTGTATTACCCATTTTAGTGCATAAATCAGCTCAAGCAGGAAATTTTGCAATCTGATTTGGTAGATACGACTCGGTATCAGCCAAATTTTGATACCATGTATATAGGTTTGCAATTCATTCTTTTATTTCATTATTAATTGGCATATATTCTATATTTTACTTTATTTCAATGACTAATTATAAATGTACATTTAATTACATTCCTTTCCACATGAAACTATTTACAAACACAATATGATATGATATACTATAGGATAAACATGGAAAATGAAACATGAAACAAAACCAAATATGACATGCATGCACATGCACGCACGTCATACAAGCATGAATAAGTAAATATAACATATGAAATCCTAAATAGCATTGCACACCGAAAGTGAGTCTAATGCAACGAACAAGTAAAACTATACATAACTCCTACATATGAAGTTAGAATGACACCATACTGGGAATTTGGCCATTGATTATTACAGCATAGACTCGTAAGGAAACATTCAAATATAAGGACAAACAAAGTGACCTGACATTCTCTAAAAACGGGGATATGACTAACAATCATTTTTCCCCATTAATTATAGGTTATATAGCTAAGAGTTTGCTAGTTAATGCCCTGGCAAGACTAGGATGCTTCTCATAAGATAGAATAAACATTTAGCCCCAGAAGGCTTGATAGGATTTATCTTTAATCATTTTTCACAACCTCCATAAAAGTCCTGGCAACCCCCTTCTCTTGTAACTCTTATTTGGATATGGGAACGGTTTTAACATTTCATACAAGTTTAAACCACCAAAACACATCCAACCTAGTCACACAAAACAGAAGTAATCAAGAAGAAGAAAATTCGTCATGTATTAGGTAGTCCTCAACTATGCAAGTTCTTTAGGAAAGTCATCCAGTTCACGATTGGAAATACATGCAAATATAAACTAAAAATAAGAAGTTTCTATAATAAAAACCATAAGATTATTTGAAATACTACTAAAGGTACACTTAGAGCGATGCATTCTTTACTAGGCGAATAATTAGGTCTTCTTCTAGTATAGATGATATCAATATTGTTAGAAATAGTGGTTACGACAATGTCGCACCATTGTCTCTATGTCTATTTTGAATGCAACTCCTTTATCCAAGCTCTCAGATTAACCCGGGATTGAGAACCTTCTGCTGATGGAAGACACTGAATGTCTGCTTGCTGTTAGAAACTCGGCTGCAAAGAAACAAGCAAATTTTCATGATATATCTTCAATCTTTTTGCATAGCAAATAAATAGAAATAAATTCTTAACAGATAAATGCAACAATTGACACTATATTGAATCCAATATGAACCCTGACATTAGGATATAAACAAAGGGGAACTTCTTTACAAATGTTTTCCAGATATTTCAAACAACACAACTAGAAAATCATCAAAACAATATTGATGGATGTCATGCATTACTTAAAAGTTTCAAAGCTCAACAATGAAGCCAAAAGATTAGTTATTCCCTTGAGGGGAAAAATGCGACAATGGAAGATAGAGAGATATCCTAGTGTTGTGGTAGTTGTCATGTCGGACACACAAATCTGACATGGCACTTGCTATTCTAGTGTAGTTTCTCGTTCTTGTCCTTGTGTCGGTGATGTGTGTCGCATTGTGACTGTGTAGGTGTGTTTGCATCCATGCTTCTTAGGAGCTCTCATGACAAATATAAAAAATCATGATTTGCAAGATTAGCTCACTCAATATCGTATGAGTATGCAAACTTAGAATTCATAAAACAACCTCGATCATAAGACATGAGAAGTGAAAAGGCTAAAATTGACTACAAAATAAATATAAATACAAAAAATGGTCTCCTACAAATGCTGTTACCGTTGGACTTATTGTTGGACTTTCTAAAGCAAGCAAGGGTATGACTGAGAAGCAAACACAATTTAACTAGTTTACCAGATTTGAGGCTTACTTAAAATATTTTGCCAAATGTAGAAGGCAATTGTTCACCTGGTACTAGTTTCTGTGATTATAGCAAATACCATTAAGTAAATTTTTCTTAATTGACTTTTTGACGAAACTGAAATGGTAAGAACTTGCGCAGTATTAAAAGTTCAGTAAACTTAATAGTACAACTGTACAAGCCATCACTTAATTCCATATAGGAATATTGTAGTAGCAACAATAGTATATGCCCAAGCTTTTCACCTTATTATAGAATATAGTTGTAGGATATCAATTAATTTCAACCAAGGAAGTTTCCAGAAGGAAAATATTTGAAGCTCCACTAAAAGACAATATTGCTAGCTCTACATTATAATTTCCAGTTATCACAAGAATAAAAAATTCATTTAATTTAGTTTTATGTATTGCCGGAACTTTGATCCCAGGATACCTTACTGAAAGTCAAACATACAGATTAACACTAATTAAGATGTATCAAAGACCTGATTGAAGTCTTGTCAGCCTCTCCAAGGTCTCACGAGTAGACACGGTTTCAGGATGCTCGCAACCATATATAACTTCTTTGATATCAACTGCCGTTTTGCAAAGCCTCTCTCCGATATCATATAAGCCGCCTCTAAGCATAATGTTGGCCCTCGTCTCCAGTAGGGTTGCTCTTAAGTGAGCAAACTTTTGGTAAAGCGACGGCTTAGATTGAAGAATTGATCCAGACCCCGGTTTTCTCCAGCACGAAGAACTACCCAGGTTATTATCGGCTTCAGAAATGAATGAACTTTCTATTGACTCGAGTGTTTCAGTAGCAAGGCGCAGAAGCTCTAAAACAGCATTGCAACAAAAGCTTGTATTAAAACTATGCAGTGCAAGAGGGAGGACAGACTTCTCAATAAACAATAGAAGGCAATTGACGGGGAGATTTGGAACCACTAGATCAGGATCAAATTTAAACACTAAGAAACACACTGCCCATATATGCTCCGAGCATCCTGGGATGGACCCTTCGATGCTTATTGTTCTCATCATAGAATCAACAATGCCTTTAGTGCTTCTTTTGTTGCCATATAGCTTGACAATATCATGGAAAGTAACGTAACCAGGTTTAGTACAAGCCTTGGAAATATGCAATTTTACAAGCATGGACAAGATTTCTGCCTCCGAACTTTTAACGTTTGACTCCACCCACATGCACGCAGAGCTACGCCGATACTTCTTCCAGAATGAGCTGTTTTGATACTGCCCGGTAGAATCTCTTGCAGTCAGAGCAAGCATAGATGATGAAATGGGTGAAGGGGCAAAAGATGCACTAGCTTGAATAATGTGCATTGCTAACCTGCTTGATTCATGATCCCATATTGAGAATATAAAGTCCAATAGTTGCAGGAGGAAAGGGTTATGATTCAATGCATGGTCTTCACCCTTACACCATGCAATGTTTTCATATGGCATATTATTAACTGCATCAAGGAGTTTGGAAGGTTTAAGAGAAAACTCGGAGAGTAATGCACCTACAAGCGCTAGACCGAATGGAAGCCTGCCCACTTTCTCTTCAATAAGCCTCAGAGAGTCTGTCTCTTCAACATCAAGATCGTTTGTGCTTCCCTTCATTAAAAGCATTCCCTCGGCATTAGACAAATATAGAAGCCTCGTCGGTTCAATGTTCATGATCCGAGGCAAACGGGTGGAGATTAAAACATGTGTCGACTCCCCAAAATGAGGCAAGAGCTCCTTAATATTCCTCCCGTCCCACCAATCATTCTCCCTCTCCACGTTATCTATTACTAGCAAGTAAGGAATGTCACGCATGAGCTCTCTTTTTACCTTCTGAATGGCTTCTTCTTCAATATCTTCCAAGGAATGTGGTGGATTCCGATCAGAGTAAAGCTTGTTCTCCACACTTGTGTCTATTCCCAAGAGAGGAAGTAGTTTCATATAGTTATGGCGAAGATATCTTGATTCTCCACCGACCCATAGAACCTTCTTGTACCTTTGAGAGAACCGATGTGCATATTCCAATAGAAGCTCAGTCTTGCCAATGCCAGAGTCACCAGTGATGCACACTATGCCCTTTCCACTTTCATACTGCATTTTTCTTTTCACTCTTTCATTTGCCGATGCATTCCAATAGAAGCTCGGTCTTTCCAATACCACCGGCTCCTTTCCCTTTCTCCTCCTCTCATCAGATTCCTTTTCAACTATTTCTCTCATTGCATCCTCCTCCTTACTACGCCTTGTACAAGTTCTACTCCCAATTGACCCATCCTTCCCTTCTTCGACATCCCCAAATAATACCAATTCGAGATCAAGAAGCTCTTTGCACCTTCCAACAAAGTTAGAGTTCCGAGGAAAAGGAAGCTCATCAATCTCCACACTCTTCCAATTCTTGGCACTCTCCACCACCTTCCTCCTCCCCAAACCCGATCCCAACATGGAAACCACCTCAAAAACGCAATCCCTAAAGTTGCCTGAATTTGCCTCCAACTTCAAATTCATCCGAGAAATTCCATTCACGGCCTCCTTCCAATCGCTCTCCACCCCACCATACAACTCCCACAATCTTCCACCATACCTCTCCCAAACCTCCCCCCTCCTCTCGACAATATCCCTCACACCACACTCCAACTGCGCAAGCTCAAAAAACACCGGAACCAACTTCTTCTTCTCCAAAAAGAACCTAATCTCCTCCATACTAAATGGATTCGAAAGCGACCTTTTCGTGATCACCACCACCCCAAAAGAAGCCACATCCATCGCCGTCTTCGCCACCCCATGATTATAAGCATTCCCACACCTCCTCCTATCAGCCACAAAGCACGAAACCCCCTGCATCTCCAGCTCCGCACGTAGCCACTTCACAAACCTAACCATCAAAGGCGGCGACCTCCCGCAAACCCCAACGTACACATCACAATTTCTCACCCTAGGCGACATACGAAGCGGATCCAATTCCAATTCTCCCCTCCCGAACTCACCACTGCTCCGGTTCAACGATATATCGCTTGCGGGTGAGACCGGGTGAGTGCCCGGAGACAGTTTGATGGAATGCCTGAATGAAGGAGAGGTTGAAGGGAGTAACGGTGGGTCGAGAAACCGCGAAATGGGAAGATGGGTTTGTTCCATTTTGGAAAAAGGTGGGACCTGGGTGTCCGAAACCGGGGAATTGGGGAAGGAGACGGCGGCGGAGTGGAAGGAGAAGGCGGATGAGGAGAAGGAGGAGGAGGCCATTTTTTATGGGTCTTGAATGAGGAAGAAGAAGGGATTGAAATTGGCATTGATATATATATATATATGATGTTGGATTTAATATAATGAGAGAATTGATTATGGAAAAATATTTGGTGAAGATTTGGTATACGAGTTGCCATTTTTGTTTGAGAGGGAAAGAGGAAGGTGGTTTGATTTGATTGCAGAATCTTTTTGATTCACACAGGACTTTGATTAATCAAAACAGAAATAAATAAAAAAAATGAACAAATTAAATTAAATTAAATAGTAAATAATAAGAAGGTGAAGAAAAGTTGATACCTTCTTAGGGGATGAAGTTATCTTCTTTCTCGCAACTGAGAGAACTGAGGAGCAAAACTGCTTCCTATTTTTTTCTTTCCTTTTAAAGGAAGTAGTTTACACGTCCGATGCACGTCTTAATAAATATAGTTTTTTTAAAGTAAAAATTCAGACGTAATCTGGATTTGATCTAAAACCTCATTTACAATAGTTATGCACGTATGTTGTACGGGTTGATAGATGGACAAATTACACTAAGGCTTTCTCCCATTATAGTAGTAGAGAAGAGATTTTTAAGATCCAAATTTATATTGTGTTTGGTTCTAGAAATGGATGGATCTTATCACAAAAATTCTGAAGCTTTCAGGAAATGACTTATTACTTTTGCAAGAAAGGAATTTACTGTATTTTAATTTTAGTGTCAATATGAAAACAGCTAGTTGGGTTTCATGTTAGGAGATTCTTCTTTCATTTATTATTAATGTTCTATTGATATCTTGACTCGACATGGTGAAAAGAAAACATATCAGTGTTTACTCCTGATTTGCGGTTAGTCGGTTTTTACTATTAAGTATTACTTGATAATCCTTTTTTTTTAGAGAAACATATTTAATGAACTAATTAATGAAGACAGTTTTTAACCCCATTCACTATGTCATTACATAATAATTGTCATCAGTTTGCTATCGGTATACCAAATAGAAATAAATACTTCTATTATTGGTGGAAGATGAGGAGGAGACGCAATTATTGGTGGTGGTGGAATATGAGGAGGAGACGCAATTATTGGTGGTGCAAATCCTTTGAACGGTATAGAGGGAGGAAGGCCTTCCGATTCGGAGGGAAAAGTGCGTTCGGGAAATATTCCACGATTTGGAAGGGTGTGGCTAAGGTTGGCTCGATGTTCCATGCACATACTACATGCCGGGTAGGGAAGGGGAAAGATGTCAGATTTTGGCATGATAAGTGGTGCGGCAATTCATGTTTGAGTAGCCTATTTCCAGAAGCGGCAGTGGCAACGATTAATACGGATACGTTGGTGGCGGAGGTGTGTTGTAATAAGAGACTTCAGCTGGAAGTTAAGGGTCAGGTATCACAGACTCAGATGATGGAATTCACTAATCTTAACAAGTTCATTATGGAGGAGGGGCGATACAACAATGAGTCGGAAGATAGCAGAGAGTGGTTATTGGGGACAACGGGAGAATTTACGGTCTCTTCGATGTACAAACGCATTAACGACGGGGGTATGAGATGCAAGGATGCCAAAATTATTTGGAAGCTGTGCATTCCGCTGAGGGTTAGGATTTTCGTTTGGTTAGTTATGCATAATGCGATCTTAACGAAGATCAACCTGCAGCATAGAGGGATGCCTATCGTAGCGATTTGTGGGGAGTGCGAGAGTGGAAACGAAGATAGCGAGCACCTATTTTTCGAATGTCCTAAGTCTAAACTAGTATGGGATTTTATTAGCCGTCGGTTTGGGTTGTTACAGAGTCCTAGAGTTTACGCAGAGGTATGGGGACACTGTTGGGTAGAGCTTGGGAATAAGAATGTAAGAGACAAATGGGGGATAGTACCGTGAGCATCGTTGTGGTGTATATGGCTTATGCGAAATGATTTATGCTTTCGGAACATCAAATGTACCTTTTCAGGGCTTATGCATAAAATTCTAACTTTTTCACATAATTGGGCAGGCAACAGGGGAGCTATGAAACGCCTCAGGATGGAGGAAGAGGAATAGGAGGCAAGGTGGGTGAAGGACCAGTCACGCTATTCAGACCGGTAGCACTTGAATAGCAATGGAGGCAGTTGGGGTCAAGGGCAGAGCTTTAGCACATCTATGCCTCAGTAGCGTGCATTGGTAGTCTTAGAACACTCTGTATCTTTCCGCTTTCTAGTTTGTATGTTCGTTGTTTTCTTCGTTTTGTGGTGGTAGATTGTCGTTGTTTTTATTGTGTTGTTTTGTCTACTGGATAGACTATGTATAGCAAGTACTATGTAAGTAGCACTACTCTTTTTCTTTAATTTTGCATTAATGAAACGATGACGGGGTCATCTTTTATCAAAAAAAAAAAAAAAAAACATATATACATGCTCATGGTTTGTATCTAAACCTTTGCCAACCCAAATACAATTACACTGTTTGTATCTAAAACTGAAAATCATACAATTGTTCATGAGCACAGTCTAGCAAATTCTTTTCCAAATTTCCGTACTTCATCCACATCGCTCTTCCAGACCGATATCTTCCATCCTCATCTGCAATGAAACAAACAATTCAAAATTGTGATACCTGTAAAGTACATAACTAATGAACTTTGATGGTAAATGGGAGGAAACTATTCCAATTTTAAAACCAAGTTTCTAAAAGAATTTCAGTCATGTAACATATATGGGATTAACTGAACCTTCTCTTCATGTCGTCATACGACTCATTTCTAGAAATTCAGATATCCACAAAGTACAATAACTGTTCTTGTTGTCTCATGAACAATGAATACCGTAAAATCATGCATGGTATTTATTTTTTCTCAATGTTAAAGCTAGACAATTGAAAATAGTTGCTCCTTGTTCCCTAAAATGCAAGGGTGCTAACTTGGACCAAGAGTTAATCTCATGCATCACTTTCAACATTGTGAAATCAATTTGGGTGTAATAGGTTTGAAAAAAAAGCTTTTGCATCAATGTTCATAGTAACTACGATAACTTGACCCGTTTCAAATGTTTTTGTTCGCCCTGAATGAAATTTTGTTATTATTTTCTCTTTCTTTCTGAAAAATACAAATGAAAGCAGCAACCACATAAACCAATAGCGTTCGTCATTCACTTTCGTCATTCACTTTCATCGTTGTTGCAAAAAATTCACTTATGTTGTTATGAATGGACAGGACTAAACAGATCCAGGAAGAAGATGCGTTCAGGAGAGGAAGAGGAGTAGACAGCAAGCAGGGGGACATCACATATCTGGGAAAGGGTCTTCCAGCTTTTGGTGTGATGTTTTAGATTCCTTGTTATTTTAATGTATTTTGGTTGTTCGGCGGACTGTTCCGTCAGGATGAGATGATATTTGGTGTTAATCGCCTTCGGGCCTTATATGTATTTCCTATTTCTGTTTCGTTAATTTCTTTTTAATGAAGCGGTGACTTTAGTCATCTTTTAATCAAAAAAACCACATAAACCAATTTAATTACTCTCTGCCAATGAGTGCATATTTTTATGATGTTGAAAACAAAAGGCATACTCTGTAAACTAAATTGATGAAACAACTTGTAGTCCAAACAAATGAAACAGCACCAACTTTACAGCACACACAGGTTCCTTTCATTCACTGTTAGTGACTTAGTTACTGAAACATCTATATAAACCAATTCCACCTTCATGTTTTAATCACTTCACGGACAGTCTTTGTTGCTTAACCACGGCTTCTTCGGCAGCACAAAAGTACCTACTCTCGGCGTTGCTGATATTTGATGTCCTGGCTTCACTATCTTCATCATCTCGCAATCTGAATGAAATTTCTATGAAGGAAAGGCATGAGAAATGGATGGCTCAGTATGGACAAGTGTACAAGGATTCAAAAGAGACGGAGTTCAGGTTCAAGATTTTTCAGGCCTATGTTGAGTTCATTGAAGCATTTAATGCTGAGGTAGAAGCTGGGGGCTAACCAATTTACCGATCTCACCAAT